>JACEFZ010016351.1:417500-662193 GCA_014155875.1 Cepaea nemoralis
GATCTTCATTTGTTTCTTGAAGGACTTCTTCATTGGTCTTTCTGGCTGTCCATGGTATTCTTTGCATTTTCCTCAGAAACCACATTTCTACAGCCATCAGATGTTTTTCAGCCTGGCTGCTCATTGTCCAAGCTTCACATCCATATAAAAGTACAGGTTCTATGTAGCATCTCAACACTCTTTTTCTCGTTTCAATTGACATCTTTTTATTGGTCAGTATGTTTTTCATCTTGCTAAAGGCTACTTTTGCCATGGCGATCCTTGTTCTAATCTCTTCAAGGCATCTCCCATCAGATGTTATTACTGTTCCGAGATAATTGTACCTATTCACTTGTTGAAGAATATTCCCATTTACTTGTATATTACACTGTGGTATTTCGTTCTTCCTAGTGACGACCATAATCTGTGTCTTTTTACAATTTAATTCTAACCCTTGTTGTTCACTGTGTGTAACAACCGCATCTACTAAATTTTGCAGATCCTGTTCATTGTCTGCAATCAAGACTGTATCATCTGCATATCTAATGTTATTGATGCATCGTCCCCCAATGTTGATTCCTTCCATATTTTCAATATTTCTGAAAATATTTTCACTGTACAGGGAAAACAGATCTGGAGACATTACACATCCCTGTCTCACACCTCTCTTAATAGGCTGATATTGGCTCTTATGGCAACTCTTATGGCAGCTTGTTGTTTCCAATATATGTTTTTTACAAGTCTAAGGTCTTTCCCATCAATTTGTAGATCTTCAAGCATCCTTATCATGTTGACATGTCTCACTTTATCAAAAGCCTTTGTGTAGTCAATAAAGCAAAGGTGTAGATCTTTGTTTACTTCTATAGAACGTTCGATTACGGTTCTCAGTATATACACAGCATTTACTGTACCCTTGCCTACTACAAACCCACATTGTTCTTCTCCTATTTCAGGTTGTATTTTCCTCCTAACTCTTTGCATGATAATTCTTAGCAAAATCTTCGTGATGTGACTCATTATACTAATTGTTCGATGTTGATCACATTCCAGATTTCATATGATTAAGAGCATTCTGAACCTCCATCTTCAAAATTGCTGGCCCTTCATTGTTATTTTGAACAATATATTGTTCGTCTCTGTTATCGTCATAAAGATTTTTCACGTAATCTGACCATACATGTAAAATCTGATCTTTTTCTATTATGACTCTTCCATCTTTTGTCTTTAGGCAGCCTGCTGATGTACGTGTTATTTGATTAGTAATCTCCTGAATTCTTTTGTGCATTAGTTTCGCATTTTTACTGTTGTGTTGTTTTTCCAATTTCTCTGCAATTTTTCTCAAGCCATGTTTCTTTAGCCTCCTTACATAAGGTTCTGACTTTTCTGTGAATTTCTTCATATTTGGCAGGATTATTTTTGTTCTGTCTTCTTGTTTCCATTAGTTGTAAAATGTCTTCAGTCATCCATGTCTTACGGCCCACTTTCTTTACTTTTGGAATAGTTTTATCTGCTGCACAACTGATTGAATTCTTCAGCATTTCCCATTGATCATCTACATCTTGAAATAGGATCTCTAGATCAGACAATAAATCAAATTTGTTCTTTACTTCTATGTTAAAATTATCTTGTATTTCTTTGCCAGTTTTCAATTTGCACAAGTCATATTTAGGGTTTCCTGCTGTATACTTGACTTTCTTTAACTTTACCCTCAATGTGCCAGTAATTAATCTGTGATCACTGTAACAGTCTGCATTTGGAACTGTTTTTACAACTGTTAATGCATTTCGAAACCTTTTGCTTATCAGGATGTAATCTATCTGGTTTTTAATCCTGCTGTCTGGACTCCTCCATGTCCATAATCTTCTAAGATGTTGTTTAAACCAGGTGTTTCCTACAACCCTTTCTTGTTATTTTGCCCATTCTACAAGTCTGTAACCTCTTTCATTTCTCTCTCCCAAACCATGGTTGCCTACACTGCATCCATCGCTTTGCTTTCCTATTTTTGCGTTGAAATCACCCATTATGATATTTATTTCTGATTTTTTACAATTCTTCAAAGCAGACTCCATGTCATTATAAAATTCCTCTATACTTTCTTCACTGCTTTCACTTGTTGGGGCATATACTTGAATTACATTTATTTTAAAAGGTCTTCCGTTTAATTTTACTAATAGAACTCTGTCTGACACAGCCCAATATCCTTTGACAGAATTTGATGTTTGCTTATCTAATATAATGGCTACACCTCTTTGCTGTTCTTCTCCCCCCGAGTAAATAATCTTACAATCCTCTCCTGTCCTTATCCCTGCTCCTCTCCATCTCGTTTCCGATATTCCTAATATGTTAATCTTCTCTCTCTCCATTTCTTTTTTGATGTCCTCCAACTTTCCATCTGCATTCATTGTTCTAACATTCCAAGTTCCTACTTTCAATGATATTAATCTTTTGCACCTAGTAGCCTGTTGACGGTCTGGAGTCACCTGGTGCGCATGACTATCCCTACCGGGCGAGGCTGCTCCTATGGAGCACCCATTTACGCCGTTTCTCTGATTATCGATAAGTGAACACAACATGATTTTCTTGGCATGTGTAAAGAAGGTAGTTTGCCATTGCTTTCCTTCCCAGCAGTGACCATACTGGTCAGTGACCGTAGCCATTGTCTCCTCAAAAAAGGAGATCCTCTGCCTACCGTCGTGAAGGTGGAGACCATAACCTACAACTATCTGTCGGCTGCTCTCCATCTTCATCCACCACCTGCACCCATGGCTTCACGTAACCCTGATCGGGGGGCTAAACGGGTACTCCACCTTGCCCAAGGGTGTCCCGTAGGCTAGCGGAGGGAAGGAGGCGCCTTACTTCTCCTTTGATAGGGGATACCCCTACCCCCGCTACCCATGAACAGTTATAGGCACTGGATAACACAGTTTTCGCGCATATAATTTTATTGCTCACAAAGGACCACGATGGAAGACATGACACTATTCCCAGAAACCATATTAGTACAGGTAAATACACTCTACTGTCTATCACTCAATTGACTAGGACTTTTTCATGTCTCCACACTCCCTGAATGCCTGCCTGAGATTTCCTCCTAAGCCCAGATACTGAATAACTGGCTAGTTTTCCTTAACGTAGCCCAAACACTACTGCCCCTGACAGCCTGGCTTAGTCTCCACTACTTAGCCTCAGAATTCCACTGCTTGGAAAAACCACCAGGCGGAGTTCTCCCCAACTCCGCCACAACTTAACTGACCCCCTGCATTTTCCGAAACTTCTCTTTTATTCACTATTTCCGGACCTCCCAAGAAACATCATTTAGCCCCTTGCACTCCAATCTAAATTCTTCCAACATAACGTTTATAGATTTCCCTTTGTCCCTTAGTTTACTCTCACGTTTTCTCAGTGCCTTCGTGACTTAGACCGACATCTCCATGATACACCCTCCATTGTGTTTAGGGCCCGCCATTGTTTTTGGTATTTCTACCTCAACCTAACATCCGCCTATTACTTCTCTGACCCAGTTACCCTTGCTCGTATTAGCAAATTATTAACTCGTCCGTTCACCCAGATTTGCATAAACAAACGCACGTTACATTCCGGAGTGCAATGAAGATACCCCAACTGATAACTGATGTATATTCTCCGCGGTGCACGGGAATTTCCTTATGAGATGTCACATGGTGGAACGGAAGTGTTCAGAGAATTGACGTGCATTACCGTGAAACATGTTTGCTAGCATGATTTCAATACATTTCTCCCGAAACGTCACATAAATATTACCGTATTCCATGATTTTAGGTGCCACTGGACTTATCAAAGACATATTCCTTGGGTGGGAGTAAATATAAGACGGCAGGAACAATTTCATAATGATGCTACAGATACTTTCCCTAAAAAATATTGAACGTGAATGAGGGCAAACATTTATGAACGCACTATACTACTACTACTACTACTACTACTACTACTACTACTACTACTACTACTACTACTACTACTACTACTACTACTACTACTACTACTACTACTACTACAACAACAACAACAACTACAACAACAACAACAACTACTACTACTACTACTACTACTACTACTACTACTACTACTACTACTACTACTACTACTACTACTACTACTACCACTACTACTACTACTACTACTATTACTACTACTACTACTACTACTACTACTACTACTACTACTACTACTACTACTACTACTACTACTACTACTACTGTTGCTGCTGCTGCTGCTGCTGCTATTACTACTATTACTACTTCCGTCCATCGCTTCTCTGTTTGTCATCAGTAGCATGTCATAATCTCTCCAGCATGATTCTGTGCAATATTTTCTCAGGAACAGACAATACTATTATTCCTCTATTATTATCGGACTAATTTAGGCTGCTTCACCAGACATCCTTCTCTCCAGTCTGCTGGTGTCTCCCAGATCCTGCTATGTGCAGAGGTGTGCAGTAGGTTAGCCGAGGTGTTCAAAACGTCCCGAAACAAGAATCTGCTATGTGCTAGTACCATCCCATTGTGTGTCCTGAGTGTATGGAGGAACAGGTGACCAGAACTTTCCTCCTGTAGCGAGCAACGAGCGAAAGGAATCGAACACTCGACCAACCGCGCTTAAGCCTTTGTCAGTGCAATCTGTTTCAACCAATAACTTTCCCATCGCTCATAAGTTTGCTAGATTTTCTAATTTCTTCTTTAGATGGTTTCTCACAGCTTAAATCCAGTTCTACTTCTACAGACTACATATCTGGGGTCTGTTAGTAAAGGTCTATTTAGAAGCCCTCAAAGTAGTCAGCCCATCTGTTCATTTTTTTTTTTTTGCTTTAAACTCAAGAGTAGCGTTTACACGTACTTCTAGAGCAGTGGGTTGATTTGTACCCGTTGTCGTGTCCTCCTTTACAGTGTTGTCCCTGGAGTGAAGAGAGCCGACACCCACATTATAATATTTTTTCCCTCTCAATATTCTGGAGAATCCACCAGCTTCCGTCCAACACACTCCATCAGCCTATGGACACCTTTTCCTATCACTCTCTCACTGTCGTACTATGCCCCCTCTCATACTTCCCAACGCAACATACTCAACAACTCTTGCTTCTAAAAATTAATAAAGATTAATTTATTAAAATAAAAGTGTAACGTATATGAGACGTGTATGTGAAGAAAATGTGTGACGTGTTCTATAAAGTGTGTAGAATCGGACTCTCAGACAACAACCCAGTCAGCTGATCCCAGCAAGGATAGACCACAGCACGTTACGTCAGAACATGTACATCTCACCCAGTGCCGAAACCATCTTGCCGGATACTGCTTTGCCTCTGTAGACCTCTGGTAATCCAATTTCATGATCATCCGAAATAGACACCGGTGGTATTAACAGTTAATCATGGACCGGTTGCACCCTACACAATGTCCGTTCCTATCGTTCCTTAAAAAACTGCACAAGTCCTTTGTAGTGTGTACACCGTCATTAATGTTAATTGTTAATGTGATTGATCCTCACTCGTGTCTATCTAGCCTCACGTATAATGTCTTGTGTTCTATTACACGAGATTATATAACACTAGGTAACTATTAGACTGTTCTCATTTAGTTACTACTGTCTGATGCTGTGTGGTGCATCAGTAATCATCACTATCTTTGGTGAATCAACTTCCTTCTAGCTTTAGTTACGTTCTGTATGCAACTTTATTGATTGTTGAACTGGTGTTCTTCCGAATGGGATTGGATTTTTTCCCAAAAACTTGTTGAGTTTCCTTGGATCTGGTAGGGAACCTAGGATAGAAACAACACATCTGGTGATAGTACTAGTTACTGATCCTTTCGGCTGAGTGTAAGCCTATCACCTTGCTTAATGATCTTTAGCTAACTAGACTTAGTCATAGAGCAGATTAGCTACCCACCTAGAGCCGAATCAGGCTATGACAAAGAAAAAATCAGCAAACAGAATGCGGAACCCCGCCCACCAGGGACACCTACGGGAAGATCCCAATTATCCCTCATTACTCAATTCTCAACTAGTAAAGCTTATCAACACTTCACTAATCTATTCTTAACTAGCAGAGTTAATATCACTATTCTACTCTAACTAGTTTCCACTAACAGTGCTAATCATCACACTATAGTTTAACAAGGCCACAGTCTATATTAATTAGAACTAATATTATAATAGGTTATACCTTAAATGGCACTACTGCAGTCCTATCAATCATATCTACATCTGCCATTATAGGCACGTGTAAAATTAAGTCACTAATTAACACACGGTAGATATTATTTCCACTAAGCACTGCAGTGCCCTGGCACTCCGACTAGAGCATGTTCCAGTCCCCCTAGTTGGTCCCAACTCGGGTTTATATGGCAAACTACCAAAGTTGGCCACGTGACGTTATCCTTTATGCCCCCACACAGGTGGCACATTGGCAGATCATCCCCTGTCAGGGATCCATCCTCCCTGGCTCCATTAATGTTAGATCTGTCATCACTGCTTTAGATTCCCAAAACAAGCAGCGAGTTCCTGTATACCCCCAACAACAGTTGCAAATAACCCCGTCAATCTACTCGATGTTCCGGAAACCCAGAATTGACATATGTACTGTTACTTCCGTGCTAAGTACTTCCGTTTTCCCTCTGATATGTTTATGACTTGTCAAAGTGATATATGATTCAGCGCACTCACTTCCTCCTCACTCACCACCAAATGTGTATATGGGCTGACCTGATGTATCCCGTGCAGCTGTGTTTACTCTGTTAGTACGACTGTTGTGGCCTAGAAAATATACGCCAAGCAAACGTCGGTATTATTATCTGGTTAACTCATGGCGAGCTCGTGACATAGGCCCCCTCTTAAGAGAGTAGTCCATCTCACTCTTCTCCACCATGAGTTAAATCCAGATGATTCATTCCTCTTCTTCAGGAGCTGGGTGTCTTGACAAGAAGTCCGCTCCAACATTTTCCTTCCCAGGAATGTACTCTACTGTGAAATTATACGGTTGAAGTAACAACGACCACCGCATCAAACGTGCGTTGAGCTTCTGAGAAGTAGCCAGGAACATCAGGGGCTGATGATCCGACTGGACCCGAAACTTAACTCCATACAAATATGGCTGAAATTTTTGCACTGCCCATACAAGGGACAAGCACTCTCTCTCGACGGTTGAATAATTCCTCTCCGCCTGTAGAAGTTTCTTACTTGCGTATGCTACAGGTTTCAAAACCGAAGCATCGTCTTTTCCTTCCTGTAACAAAGCGGCTCCAATTCCAATCGCACTCGCATCTGTTCTCAACACAAATGGTTTGGAAAGGTCAGGGAGCTGTAATACAGGTTTGCTGACCAAGGCCTCCTTTAACTGACTATAGGCATTCTCACATTCTGGTGTCCAAATGATTTGATCCGGGAATCCCTTTTTCAAGGTTTCCGTCAACGGAGCTCCCAATTCCGTGAAATGTGGGATAAATTTGTGGTAGAACCCACACAACGAGAGAAAAGATCGCACATCCTTCTTCGTTTTTGGCCTAGGTGCATTTCTGATTTTCTCCAGGTTCTTCTCTTCTGGAACAATGTGTCCTGGAGTGATGGTGTGACCTAGAAATTCCAGAGTCTGGTAACCAATCATGCACTTGGTTGGACGAGCAGTAAGCCCTGCTTCCTTGAGTCTATTAAACACTCTCTCCAAGGATTGTAAGTGGTCATCCAGGCTGTCACTGGAAATCAGAATATCATCCATGAATGAGATGATGGACGGATCCTGTAAAGGATCAAGTAAAGTCCTCATCATGCGTGTAAACACACTAGGTGCATTGCTGAGTCCAAAGGGCATGACCTTGAATTCGTAGTGTCCACTGGGTGTACTGAAAGCTAACAGTGGTCGAATCTCCGGTTTGACTGGTATCTGATAGTACCCCCGACTCAGATCCACCTTTGAAAAGTACCGAGCCTTATGGAGCCTAGCGAATAACTGAGTTGGATTCGGCAAAGGTTCCACCTGAAATTGTGTGTGACTGTTCAGCAGTCGGTAGTCTATACACAACCTGTGTTCTCCACTTGGTTTGCGTAACAAAACTACCCCTGAATTGTATGGGGATGTGGATGGTGCAATCACGTCATCCTCCAGCAGTTTCTGTATTTCCTCCTCCAGGGCCTTTTCTTTAGAGAATGGCACTGGGTAAACCTTTTGGCGAACAGGCTCCTGTGTGGTCAAAGTCATCTCGAACTCAACCAACCTCGTTCGTCCTGGTTTATCAGTCAGTATCTCCTTATGAGACTTGAGAACCTGGGTTATCCTTTCCCTCTCCTGGGAGGTCAGATCAGGGTTCACTTGCACATCCCTATAGGTTTCCTGGTGTTCCAAGGGATATTCCCTGCCCTCGCTGGTTCCCACTTCTGTCTCCACTGCAACTGCCATTGCCATGAGGTGAGCTGCCTTGTCTCCGGGTCTCTCTTCGTATTTCCGCAAGAGATTGATATGGAAAATCTTCGACTTTCCCCGGATCCGGATTTGATAGTTGGTTCTGGATATCACCCTTTCCACGGGAAATGGTCCTTGCCAACCTATCTCCAGTTTGTTGTTTCCCGTTGGGAGTAGCAACAAGACTTTATCTCCCACCTCTAGAGATCTTTCTTTAGACCTACGGTTGTAGTAAGCCGCATGTCTTTTCCTGGCCTTTTTCAAGTTTTGATTTGCCAGAGTCCATCCCTTATGGAGTTTTTCTTTCAGTTCCTCCACGTATTGATAGGATGAGATCACTTCTTCTGACGTCCCCTCTTCAGTCCAACTCCTCAACATGGCTTCCAACGGTCCTTTGATTGGACGACCAAACAGCAACGTAGCGGGTGGTAGTCCTGTTGAGCCATGAGGAACTTCCCGATAGGCAAAGAGTGCTGCTGGGATATATTCATCCCACCTATCAGGTTTTTCCTGCGCTAATTTCCTGAGCATTGTCATCAACGTGCCGTTGAAACGCTCTACTTGTCCATTGGCTTGAGGGTGGTAAGGGCTGGTATGTATGTGGTTAGAGTGAAACACCCTAAATACCTCCTCCATGAGTTTTCCACAAAACTGAGATCCATTGTCCGTCAGAATTTGATCCGGAAAGCCTAATCTGGTAAAGGCCTCCATCAGTGCGTCCGCCACTCTTTTCGAGTCAATCGTGGTCAACGGTATAGCCTCACCCCACATTGTACAGCAATCCACCATTGTGAGTATATACATGTTCCTCTTCCTAGTCCTGGGAAGTGGACCCACGATATCGATGGCTACCCTCTCGAAAGGAGAGTTCATGATGGGCATCTCACCCAACACCACCGGTGCTGTCCAGTGTTTCGGTGCCACCCTCTGGCACTCAGGGCATGACTTCACATACCGACGCACATCATCTGTCATTCCCGGCCAATAGTAGTGGCAGGAAATCCGCTGCATGGTGGCGGCAATACCCATGTGTCCGCTAAAGGAGATGGTATGCCCCATATGAAGAATCTGGGACCGGTGAGCTTTCGGGACGACCAACTGACCGTATAGGTTGTCTCCCCTTCCTGCTCTCCTGTAGAGTATCCTATTCTTCATGTAGTACTGCCCCCGTCCTGGTGGATCAGCACTTTTCTGCAGCTTTTTGTAGCAAGGACGTAAAGTATCATCCTCACTCTGGGCAGTTCGTAGCTCCCCCGGCATTGGGTTAGTCACAATTGCGTCTGCCTCTTCCGTTTTCGTCTGAGAGCGAGTCTGCATTGCTCCCATATGAATTGGCTCCCTGGGCATTCCCAGAAAGACATACCGGCAACCTAGGATGACTGGAAAAATGGGATCGGTCAATACAGCGGCCTTGATGGTGCCGGTGACGTACCTTGACCGAATCTCCACATTAGCAATGGGCAACTTCATGACTACAGCACTCTTCTGTGCAGGCTGTATATCCAAGGTTTCACCTGTGAATTGTTCTGGATGTACCAGATCCGCAGAAATCACGGCCTCCCCGTCCAGTCCTGTGTCGTATAAACACTCCACTTGACGACCGTTAACCTCTACCAATTCCACTACAGGTGGTTTTTCCTGGTCTGGAGTCTCTTCCTCGGCCTCGACCTGTTCGGTGGGCTCCACCTTAGGTTTTCCTGAGCACACGACGAATTGAGTGTCTCCTGACTTTCCCCTGCAGTCAATAGCATTGTGCGTGTTTGACTTGCATTGGTTGCACCATTTCCCTGTCCTAGATTTTCTATTGTCGGACTTGAGTGAGCTCTCCTGGTGGCGAGCTTCCTTGTTGACCTTGGCATTTTCCGTGACAACCTCCTTGGAAGTCACTTGACATGCTGCAAAGTGAGGGTTCTTAGCCTTCGATTTGCAGTCCCTCGTATTGTGAGAGGGTGACTTACAAATTGAACACCACTTCTCCGACCACGGTCGTTTAGGTGTAGAGCTTGAAGTGCTCTTGCTTCCCTCCTTCTTCTTCTCTGAACTATCCTCTGATTTTTGCACATAAGGTTCCCACTTTTTTGTTCCTGAGTTTTTGGCTTTCTTCTTGTCATGTTTCTCTTGACTTTTGGAGTTGGTGGAAAGGTTTTCCCCTGCCTCCCCATGTACCTCGACGAACCGTTCTGCTAATTTAGTCACGAGGTCAATACGTTCCGCTCCTTGTTCTCCCAGGAACGTCCTGAGAGGTTTAGACATTTGCTTCTTCAGCTGGTCGACCACCATGAGCTCTTCCAGACTCTCATAGTCATGTGCGAACCCAGCCAAATCCATCCACTTATGGAGATAAGATTTAAGACGCAAACTGTAGGCGGCAAACAACTCTCCGGGTTCTCGTTTCGCTGCTCGAAATTTTTTCCGGTAGGTATGTGACGTAACCTCGAATCGTTTCAGCAGAGCCGTCTTTAACTCGTCATAATTGTTCTCATGTCCTGGTGGCAGGCGAGTATAAACCTCGTATCCGGTCCCGCGTAATCCCTGGGATAGCTTAAGATTCCATTTGTTACGCTCCAGACCCATAGCAACTGACATAGCCTCGAAGCGTTGAAGGTACTGGTCAATCTTCTCTTTGTCCTCCTCGTAGACCGCTAAAGGAAACTTCATAGCATGGTACCCATGTCCACCTACTGGTGTTGATCCTGGGATGGAGGAACCTCCAACTGCTCCCTCAGTTTCTCCATTAGATTGACTCTTCAACTCGAGTTCCCTCATCCGGTACTCGTGCTCCCTTTTCTGTGCTTCCTGTTCAGCTTCTAATTTCCTAGCTGCTTGCTCAGCTTCAAATTTCCTAGCTGCTTGCTCAGCTTCCAATTTCTTAGCTGCTTGCTCAGCTTCCAATTTCTTAGCTGCTTGCTCAGCTTCCAATTCCATCCTTCTCAATTCCAACTCGGCCTTTCGATCTTCCCTTTCTGCTTGACGATACTCTCTCTCCACTTCCTGTATGTAATCCGTTAGAGCAGACCCCGCCAATCCCATTTCTTCCCCCTTTGCCTTTAATTCTGCTGTGCTAAGTTTAGGGGTGGCCATTATACAGAGAGGTAAGCTAGCAGGTCTAGTACAATATAACTGCAAATTACTATACAGATATATGAACAAGTACTATAAATCTAGATATACCACACACAGCACATTCACGCAGTGACAAGAGTAGAATCAGGACCACAGACCTATGCAGACGTGTGAAGTGTGAACAGGTAAGATATTAGTCCTAACCCCTATCCACATTCACTCTAGCTGGATTCTCCAAAATGATATCTCCCTCTTATAACTAAGGATCCCGTGTCAAAAGACCCCGTTGTCAGAAGATCCCACTGTCAAAGGTTCCTGCTTGCAGGAGATCTCGCTGTCCAAGGATTCCGTTTACGGGAGATCCCGCTGTCCAAGGATTCCGTTTACGAGAGATCCCGCTGTCCCAATATCACGTTTACGAGCCCCCAATAATGTCGTGTCCTCCTTTACAGTGTCGTCCCTGGAGTGAAGAGAGCCGACACCCACATTATAATATTTTTTCCCTCTCAATATTCTGGAGAATCCACCAGCTTCCGTCCAACACACTCCATCAGCCTATGGACACCTTTTCCTATCACTCTCTCACTGTCGTACTATGCCCCCTTCTCATACTTCCCAACGCAACATACTCAACAACTCTTGCTTCTAAAAATTAATAAAGATTAATTTATTAAAATAAAAGTGTAACGTATATGAGACGTGTATGTGAAGAAAATGTGTGACGTGTTCTATAAAGTGTGTAGAATCGGACTCTCAGACCACAACCCAGTCAGCTGATCCCAGCAAGGATAGACCACAGCACGTTACGTCAGAACATGTACATCTCACCCAGTGCCGAAACCATCTTGCCGGATACTGCTTTGCCTCTGTAGACCTCTGGTAATCCCATTTCATGATCATCCGAAATAGACACCGGTGGTATTAACAGTTAATCATGGACCGGTTGCACCCTACACAATGTCCGTTCCTATCGTTCCTTAAAAAAAACTGCACAAGTCCTTTGTAGTGTGTACACCGTCATTAATGTTAATTGTTAATGTGATTGATCCTCACTCGTGTCTATCTAGCCTCACGTATAATGTCTTGTGTCCTATTACACGAGATTATATAACACTAGGTAACTATTAGACTGTTCTCATTTAGTTACTACTGTCTGATGCTGTGTGGTGCATCAGTAATCATCACTATCTTTGGTGAATCAACTTCCTTCTAGCTTTAGTTACGTTCTGTATGCAACTTTATTGATTGTTGAACTGGTGTTCTTCCGAATGGGATTGGATTTTTCCCCAAAACTTGTTGAGTTTCCTTGGATCTGGTAGGGAACCTAGGATAGAAACAACACATCTGGTGATAGTACTAGTTACTGATCCTTTCGGCTGAGTGTAAGCCTATCACCTTGCTTAATGATCTTTAGCTAACTAGACTTAGTCATAGAGCAGATTAGCTACCCACCTAGAGCCGAATCAGGCTATGACAAAGAAAAAATCAGCAAACAGAATGCGGAACCCCGCCCACCAGGGACACCTACGGGAAGATCCCAATTATCCCTCATTACTCAATTCTCAACTAGTAAAGCTTATCAACACTTCACTAATCTATTCTTAACTAGCAGAGTTAATATCACTATTCTACTCTAACTAGTTTCCACTAACAGTGCTAATCATCACACTATAGTTTAACAAGGCCACAGTCTATATTAATTAGAACTAATATTATAATAGGTTATACCTTAAATGGCACTACTGCAGTCCTATCAATCATATCTACATCTGCCATTATAGGCACGTGTAAAATTAAGTCACTAATTAACACACGGTAGATATTATTTCCACTAAGCACTGCAGTGCCCTGGCACTCCGACTAGAGCATTTTCAAGTCCCCCTAGTTGGTCCCAACTCGGGTTTATATGGCAAACTACCAAAGTTGGCCACGTGACGTTATCCTTTATGCCCCCACACAGGTGGCACATTGGCAGATCATCCCCTGTCAGGGATCCATCCTCCCTCTGGCTCCCTCCATGTTAGATCTGTCATCACTGCTTTAGATTCCCAAAACAAGCAGCGAGTTCCTGTATACCCCCAACAACAGTTGCAAATAACCCCGTCAATCTACTCGATGTTCCGGAAACCCAGAATTGACATATGTACTGTTACTTCCGTGCTAAGTACTTCCGTTTTCCCTCTGATATGTTTATGACTTGTCAAAGTGATATATGATTCAGCGCACTCACTTCCTCCTCACTCACCACCAAATGTGTATATGGGCTGACCTGATGTATCCCGTGCAGCTGTGTTTACTCTGGTAGTACGACTGTTGTGGCCTAGAAAATATACGCCAAGCAAACGTCGGTATTATTATCTGGTTAACTCATGGCGAGCTTGTGACACCCGTGGACTAGCTTTCCCTATTACTAGTGACCTCGCCATCAGGCGAACCCACTCCGACTTCTGAGGCACATGTAATTTACGTGCCCAAAATCAAGGACGAGAGGTCAACATTTTAGTCCGAATGACCTGTGTAGGGGGTAAACCCGCTACCTCGGCATCATCGCACCGGAAGTTTAAGAGCTAGCGCTTGTAGCCATTCAGCCATGCTGACCTTCATCCGTTCATTTAATCAATGATGTTGGTGAGAACTTTCTAAGAACTATCAGCTTCCTTTCGGCTATTCTCCCTCCATGTTGTACCCATCTTATTTATTAATATTATAAATTCAAAATGTCGGGATTCGATCATTCGGCACTTTCATTCTAACTGGCCGTGCATTGCTAATATAGTAATAAATAAAACACAGCGCTGGGCATACACTGCACCTAGTTGCGTGAACGACAGGAGCCGATAGGACTAGACATATTTACATACACATAAAATAAACTCACTAAGAAATCCCCTATGCCAGATGACATCGCTGTCCAAGAAATTAAAGTTGCTGGAGAATTAGGCATTGATGTTTGCTTGCTTGCTTGTGTTTGTTGGCTTGAGCTCCAACGCGAAGTCCTGTATGTCGGATGAAGGCATCCTGTTGGACAACATCAGTGTGATGTCATACAGGACCTGAGGTTTGCGTGAGTATCCGTTGTCCCATGTCTGGCTTATTGGTGTGCAGACTGGTGGTTCCTCGCCGTACAGGCAGATACTCTCCGACTTCGGAGGAATCGGTGATCCTATTGACTTTAGCCAGGACCCCGAAGGGACCTGTTGCCCAGGACGCTCGACGAGGACGCGTCACTAGGTCTTGGCCAGTATATAACCCGGCCCTGGTGCCTTGGAAACACCTCTGCGTCCCAGGCATTGATGTGATTACAACATCTACAACAGTAAATATATACCTGAGAAATCTGGTGCAGTGGATTATATACATTTAGTGTAATAGACCAAGCGACTAAAATACTGATTAATAATTGGAATGAGAAGAATAAACAGTAAAATAAAATCAGAAATAGGGGATGCTGTGTGAATTTGAGTAAGGTAAAGATACAAACAAAGCATCTTGAGAACCATCCATCCATCCATCCATCATGTGCCATGCGATCAAGTTTTCCTATCTCACTCGATCACCAGAGTCGTGGATCAGCTCCGTGTTTCTGTCTCGACTATGCCACGTGGCCAAGCCATCCAGGTATTTACTTCTCGGTCTTCCCCTTAGTCTCTTCCCTTTGATCTTGCCAGTTGTCACCAAGTTCTCCAAGTCATCTTGAGAACATTAACAGAAAAAACATTTGAAATTAATAGAGATCTGTGTTGTGCTTTATTGATCACTCTAACGCATGCGATAAGGTGAAACATGTAGAAATAACTAGAATATAGGAACATTTCAGCATTGGTGGTAATAATCTGAGAATAATAAATAACATATATTGGCTTCAAAAGACAGCCATAGGAACTGACATGCAAAATACAAAAGCCCATGCTAAAGCAGCATTTCACAGGGTGGATAATATTCAGTTCAATATATTTTTGTCCATTGAGATAAGAAAAAGAGTTCCTGGCCACATACCAATAGATAATATGACCAATAAAAGAACGGAAACATACAAATACCTAGGTACAATCTTCAACTGCTTTAACATAATAAGGGAAGAAATACAAGCTAGAATCAACTCTGGAAATAAGATATACTATGCACTACAACATTTGCTAAAATCAAATGCGCTATCTCGTAACACCAAGATCACAATATACAAAACACTGATCAGACCAGCTGTGCAGTATGGCTCTGAAACCTGGAGTACAACTAAAGGAGACGAAGCCTTGTTACAAACCTTTGAGAACAAAGTTTTAAGACGCATCTTTGGGCCCATTAGGGACACACAAAGTGGAGAGTGGAAAATAAGAAGCAACAAAGACATTTAAGATCTGTTTAAATCCCCACTAATCACTGGTATCATGAAGGCTAATAGACTGCAATGGCTAGGGCATATAGAAAGAATGGAAGATAATATGAAAACTCACTTACACTGAGGAAATAAATGACCGTAGACCCCGAGGTAGACCAAGAAGACGGTGGAGAGATAATATATATACAGACCTACAAGCACTTGGAATCAGCGACTGGCAAGAGAAGGTCAACCAGAGAGACGAATGGAGACAGCTTGTATCTGCAGGAAAGAACCTCAATGGCTCGGAATGCTGAAGAAGAAGAGCGATTTCGAGCCAATCCCTATGTAAGGAAGTGCATAATGGGCAATTATTGGACTGATGATGTATTATGTGGAAGCTTCAGAGAGGTGGATTTACGGTAGTATGAAGAGAACGCCATGGGCGGGTAAAGCATATAATAAGGATATATGCTTAGGGGAAAAACAACTCACAAAGAGAACTGATTTCTCGCATCAGAAGCCGGCAGTCTACATTCTTTGGGCACGCCGTGGTCGGGGAAAAGCCGGAGAACGCGGTGAAAACAGGAAAGTTGGAAATACTGTGGGGAAGGGGGGGGGGGGGGGGTAAGGAGGGGGAGGCAAGAGAGAGAAATTAATGGAGGGTTGAAGCGAAATAGATATAAAGAAGGAGGGAGACAACGAGAGCGAGAGAGACAACGAGAGCGAGAGAGACAACGAGAGCGAGAGAGACAACGAGAGCGAGAGAGACAACGAGAGCTAGAGAGACAACGAGAGCGAGAGAGACAACGAGAGACAGGGAGAGCCAGAGACAAAGAGACATCGCGAGAAACTGGAGTGAGCGAGAGACCGAGAGAACGAACAAACTAGATAGCAGAGATAAAGACAAAGTGAGAGAGACAGAGAGAATCTGAGACATACAGAGAAAGAGAGAGAGATAAAGAGAGAGAGAGAGAGAGAGAGAGAGAGAGAGAGAGAGAGAGAGAGAGAGAGAGAGAGAGTTATAAACGTCAGTTTAAGAAACGAAAGACGTAAATGAGATTGTTATTTGATAACACTGTTAACAAGATCTGTACAGAAATACGCCCTTAAATTTGTAGCACAGCATGTCAAGTGAGATACGCTGCTTCAGGTGTCGGTTACGCCGTTTCCTCTTAGTCGAAAGAAACAATTTTCAAGGAACAAAAAGTAAATATCCGGGGTGTTGGCTTCGTCTCTCTGCAGTGAATACATTGTTGCTTTAAAAAATAACAACATATCAATGAAGGGCCCAACAAACATGATTAAGAGTTGCAAGATCATGCAGAGAAAAAAACGGAACATTAAATGGGTCAACACGATAGCAGAAGAACAATTTGCTTTCCGTTAAAGCAGCGAAAATATAGATCTTCTTCTTCTTCTTCTTCTTCTTCTTCTTCTTCTTCTTCTTCTTCTTCTTCTTCTTCTTCTTCTTCTTCTTCTTCTTCTTCTTCTTCTTCTTCTTCTTCTTCTTCTTCTTTCTTCTTCTTCTTTGCTGCAGCTGCTGCTGCTGCTACTACTACTACTGCTGCTGCTACTACTACTACTACTACTACTACTACTACTACTACTACTACTACTACTACTACTACTACTATTTTGGAAACCTTCAGATGTCAGTATGAATAAATTCAAAGAAAGAAGCAGTAAACTTGTGCTTGTTGACATCTTTAAATGGAGCGCGTGTAGACCAAAATAGTTTTCTCTGTTGTGCATGTGTTGGCAACTCCCGAAAATTATTTTTTTTTAACTAACTAGCTGACCCGGCCCGGCTTCGCCCAGGCCCTGGCGGAGATCTATCTATCTATCTATCTATCTATCTATCTATCTATCTATCTATCTATCTATCTATCTATCTATCTATCTATCTATCTATCTATCTATCTATCTATCTATCTATCTATCTATCTATCTATCTATCTATCTATCTATCTATCTATCTATCTATCTATCTATCTATCTATCTATCTATCTATCTATCTATCTATCTATCTATCTATCTATCTATCTATCTATCTATCTGTCTGTCTGTCTGTCTGTCTGTCTGTCTGTCTGTCTGTCTATCTATAGCCAGGGTACTTAGCCTAAGATATAGCAATGCTACTAAAAGTTATGTCCCTTTATATAACTTTTCTTATGTTAAGTCATGTAATTACAAAATTAAATTTTAGTAAGTAAATAGCTGATTGTACACTACCAACCTATGACCTCTATCTATCTATCTATCTATCTATCTATCTATCTATCTATCTATCTATCTATCTATCTATCTATCTATCTATCTATCTATCTATCTATCTATCTATCTATCTATCTATCTATCTATCTATCTATCTATCTATCTATCTATCTATCTGTCTGTCTGTCTGTCTGTCTGTCTGTCTGTCTGTCTGTCTGTCTGTCTGTCTGTCTGTCTTTCTGTCTGTCTGTCTGTCTGTCTGTCTGTCTGTCTGTCTGTCTGTCTGTCTGTCTGTCTGTCTGTCTATCTATAGCCAGGGGACTTAGCCTAAGATATAGCAATGCTACTAAAAGTTATGTCCCTTTATATAACTTTTCTTATGTTAAGTCATGTAATTACAAAATTAAATTTTAGTAAGTAAATAGCTGATTGTACACTACCAACCTATGACAGTTGGATGCACGGGAATGAAAAGAAAACATGTAGAAAATTTCATCTCAGTCGGATGGACCGTTATCGAACGCATCCAATACATCCCTACCCACATACATACATACATACATTGTGTTTTATAGATATAGATATACAAAAGTTCAAAAGTATTTATGTATGTTTCATACATATAATACGGGAAAATTTTTGACAGGGTGCGGTATGAATAGTTCACTGATGGCTTGAAGAGAGAAAATTAGATGGGGAAGATGTGAGATTCGTTAGTAACCTGTGCAGGGAACAAGTAGCCACTAAATGCTAAATGGGAATTTAAAGACGAGAGGGCCAGTTTCAATGCACCAGGTTTTATCCCGTATGGCATGATCTCCGTTACCCCCGCGACGACCCACGGGAGTTTGCGAGAAAATGCAAACGTGAACTAAATGACGGGCTCTGGAATCGAACCCACAACTTTCGGAGCGCGAGGCAGGCAGCCTGTCACTTCACCACGTATATGAAAATATAGACACACCACACTTGGATAAGAAAATATAGACACACACCACTTGGATATGAATATATAGACACACCAAACTTGGATATAAAAATATAGACACACAACACTTGGATATAAAAATATAGACACACCACACGTGGATATAAAAATATAGACACACCACACTTGGATATAAACATATAGACACCCAACACTTGGATATAAAAATATAGACACACCACACTTGGATATGAAAATGTAGACACACCACACTTGGATATGAAAATATAGACACATCACACAAGGATATGATAAAAGGGGCGTAGGTACGTGGGTGTGTTATTTTCTCATTATTATTTATCTTCTTTCGCCTTGACCCCACACTGGGACACAGGATCACAACCAACTCCCGCCAGGCTATCGTATCTATTTTCTAATTAGACAGAAACAACTTCCGAGCATGCCTGAACTGAACTTCAACGGAAGAATAATAAACCGCCTATGATATGCTTGTGTCACAATGTTATTGCATAAAGTGCGCAAGTGCCACGGGATATTTTGAAGCACGTCAACAGGCGAAGTGCAGAAAGTGGATTGCAGATTAATATTTTTGAAATACAACGTACGATGATTAACACAGTAAACGCATAATAAGCAATCAAAATAGGAATAAAGGGACATATTCTACGAGTAGAAACACCAACACGTTTCTCACATCTTTGGCTTGTAATAACAGATGATGGCAGAAGTGAAACAGATCAATAACAAACCAATAATGGCTACTAATAGTGTCAAACTGAAAATGGACATTAATAATTAATGAGATCGTGCGACTGTCAGTTGGAAAAATCCAGCTTCATTCATTTTCATATCTAAGGTGTGCTTAAATCTGGAGGGATTAACGATTTTCTAAATAAAAATAGTCAAATGTTATACTTAATTAGCACTTCTGCATGGTGCCAAACCTTGGGTAATGAACAGGCAATTAGGAAATGGGATTGGGGGATTCAAAATGGAAAACTATGCAACAGGTCGCATGTAATTTAACAAGATCAGGCAAATGCAGAGGTCTCAAGGAAGGTGAGAAAGAAAAGAAAGCTGATTGATGAGGTAAAAAGAGAAAAAATAGTAACCATATGATAATTTGATTATAGCCTCAAAAAGTGTTTTAAAATGTAGTAAGTAAAGGACTTCTTTACACACCTTACAGCGTATCTGGAAAATTGTGCTAATCCTATATTTGTATAGATCATTCGATACACGTGGGTGATGTTATCAGTGTCACGCCGACCGTCTTACTTTCCTACACATTTCCTTGTACTCATTCCTGGTCAGTTTAAAAAAAATCCATCCCTGTAAAGATTCGAACCCATAACCACCGGACCGGCAGGCGAGCATCTGGCCACTGCGCTATTGGGGCTCCCGTAATAATCTAACTTCAGGGAAAAGTTGGCAGTCAAAGTGGGAAGCTATCATGATGTAGACGACTTGAGTCCTGTCAGTGTATCAACACTGCGAGCGCAAGAAAGTGTTGAAGTTCCACTGCAGCCAACCTTCAACATGAGACTGTATCTGACTGGTTGACTGACTGACTGACTGACTGACTGGTTGACTGACTGACTGGTTGACTGACTGACTGACTGGTGTGTAAGTGAAGTGAACTATGTCAGTGTACAATATCAATAGACAGAAGACAGTCACAAGTACGTAAGAGATCAGCCAGAAAACAGACTTCAGAATCTTGGTTACTGAACTTCCGGGAATAATGAAGTAGTTGTATTTGATATACTGGAATATTTGGCTAATGTATCATTCTTGTTTTCAGTCATGTTGACCACACCATGTCCATTATCCACAGCGTTCGTTAGTTCCATTAGTTCTGCTTACAATACATAAGTTACTTGCTTGCTTACATTTCAACAATGTATTCTTTCCATCTCGGTACCATTGCTATTCAGGTAATATCAATGGCCACAACAGACATTCTTGTTGCTATGTGTGGAGAGCTACAGAGTATCATCATGATGTTGTCCACAGAGGCCTGGGTCTTGTCAGATGTTTTATGTGAGGTGTTTACCTCCGCTGATCTGTATTTTAGTCTCTGTGGTAAGTGAATTTGTTTTTGGTCAAATGAATTTGTTTGTCTTTGGTCAATTGAATTTGTCTGTCTTCGGTCAAATCACTTGTGCGCCAAGACAATTTAAACAAGCGACAGAAACTGCAGCAAGACAGTGATATCATTGGTGTTGTTCACTTCCTTTACTGTTGCCAATCCCTTGGAAGACCAGAGTCACTAACAACGATCGCCAGGAAAAAGGCTATGAAAGTAGACCATTATATACAACTACAAAAAAGATCATGAAGAACGTTTTCTGCAATAAGTCACTGTCCTTGATAGTTAGAACAAGAGTTCTTGCATGTTGCGTAGAATCAGTTTTAACACACAGATGCGAATCCTGGACAATTAGTAAAGACGCGAACAAATCCATGGAAGCCTAGGAGATGTGGTTGTATAGAAGAATGCTGAAAATTAATTGGACAGCCAAAATGAGCAATCAGGAAGTTTTAAATGAAACTGAGTCGCTAAGGCAACTTATCACAGACATCAGAAAGGGTTTTCGTTTTTTTTTTTTTTTTTGGCCACGTTATGAGAAAACAGAAACTGGAAAATGTTGTGACAACCGGAAAGATTTGCGGAAAGAAAGATAGAGAAGGAGTAGAAATACTGCAGAACATTGAGGATTGAAATCTGTAGAGAGTCATTTACTGCCAACCAAGTCACCCTGGGAGCCCATGACCAGTTTAAGAATCCGCCTCGATGTGAGTTCGAAGACATACTGGTCCCAATATTTGTAGACTTAAAATGAATTTTTAAAAGAAAAGAAAATGCCTGCTCCGTGGCGAAGGTGTTACGGACGCAGTTCGTAATCCCACATACCGGCGTTTGAAACACAGCTGTGGGTGATTTGGCAGCCCACCGCGTTGCATTGGTTTTTATTAAATGGTATTGGTGCGGGTCGTTCAGAAAGCAATGGCAAACTACCGAACGTAAACGTGCCCAGGAATCACAAACAGCCAAAAATACTGAGGTTGAATGCTACGTCCTGTCAGGATCTTATATTTGGCTCGTTCGCTAACACGGGTGAGACAGTACAAGTATAACGTGATTCGACGTAAGACACAACGACATAACGTTCTATGGATTTATTGCCACATTAAATACAGAACGATAATTACAACAATCTACAATATATAACTCACGACGCTCACAACCACAATACAGCTCATAGGTCTGACGCTCAAGATATCAGTCGTTCGGCTTTCACCCACAGAGATCCATACAAACGCCTTGCTTTCATCACATACGTCCTTCCAGTCTGAAATCCCAGCTCGGTCTGAGGCTAGCACGCAAACTGCCCACTGCCTCGCGTGGTGTCACGTGGCCTGCGTGCGTCTGTCGTCAGCCTGACCGCTGGTCGCGTGTCAGGTAACAATCTTGCCAGCCGACACTTCTTGTCCGCCGGGTGTCGTAACGATGTTGCTGCATAGCTATACGATGTTAGGCTCTGACATTCTCCCCGGGTACCTCAATGAAAGATGCCATCTTTCATTCATGATGTATGTATATACTGGGGTAGTGTTAACTTCATGTCAGAGACTACCCTTTCCCTTTGTTATGCATGAAAATACATATATGGCATAGAAATATATACAAAAAATGTAAGTTGCATTGAAATGACAAATGAAGTACAACTTTTAACACAAATCAGGTTTCATCCCCCTGATGCCTGGTTACCTTCATTGCAATAATACCCAGTCAGATCAGTAGTACCAGCTTCACGCATCTACCTCGCAGCAATTTGAAAAAAACGTAATAATATGGTTGTTTTGCAACAGCCATCTAGCCAGACTGAAATACGACTTTGTTTGAGTCGTATTAAACAATCAAACTCTGACCTCATTTGGCCAGGAGCTCCCGGACGAGCCCCCACGTCCACACGTGTCAGGATCTTATATTTGGCTCGTTCGCTAACACGGGTGAGACAGTACAAGTATAACGTAATTCGACGTAAGACACAACGACATAACGTTCTATGGATTTATTGCCACATTAAATACAGAACGATAATTACAACAATCTACAATATATAACTCACGACGCTCACAACCACAATACAACCACAATGTTAGGCTCTGACAGTCCCGTATAGGATATACAACTAATTTTTTAAAGGAAAGAGGATGAATTCGTTGCACCAGGTTTTATCCAATATGGCGCGGTCTCTTTCCGCAGGTCGACCTGTCGAGAGCACGAACTCCGTAGCTTCAGCAACGACCCCTTATTAGTCACTGAGAAAATTGCACTTGTGAACCGAACCTTCGGAGCGCGAGGTAGGCGGTCTAACCACCCCACCACAGAGACTCCCTGCTGATAGACCAGTCTGTACTCTCCACCCCACCACAGAGACTCCCTGCTGGTAGACCAGTCTGCACTCTCCACCCCACCACAGAGACTCCCTGCTGGTATACCAATCTGCACTCTATGGGTGATATGATCAACATTACGTCGGCTTCCTGTACCCCTCTATATACTCTCGTGTACTCATTTCTGGCTGGCCGACTTGGAGAATACATCAATGACAATATGCTTCGCGTCCAATGAGATTGTAACATATGCCCACCGGGCCAGCAGGCAAATCTGCTAGCCATTGAGCTACAGCGGCCAGCCATATATTGTATAGTTTACATGTTCCTTTCAATTACAAGTTGTATTGAAATTAATGAGATTTCATTTCTTTTCAATTACCATAGAATTGAATTTAATGAGATTTTATTTCTTTTCAACAGGGCTAACATTTTTGTCGGATATATTTTATGAGTTTGGATTCGTTCTTTCTCCGCATAATCTAAACATTCTCTTTTTATTCTGTTTTGTATTGCCACATCTTGCTGCAGGCCGTATGTTTTGTTCTGTTTGCTACAAATTGTATACAGATAACCTAGTTGGTAGTTTTTGCTATATTGTATATCTTGTAATGTTTATTGTATTTTACACAGTGTATTTCTATTGTTTACGTGAACGCGGCCACGCTGGCACTGTCCAACAGATAGATCTGAACGTTTAGTTTACAGTTATGAATGTATCAGTTCCACTTTACAGTTAGTGGCATGTCAGAGGTTAAGGTACTACTTTAAATTAAAAATCATAAAACTGAAAGCCCAGGAAGCCAAAATTAAAAATAGGAAACGAAACTTAACAGTACAAATGCAAAGGCAGAAAGTAATAGATCTGTATATGAAAACATTAATACATACAGTATGGCCATGGCGCTTAATGCTCTTGCGCTTAAACTTCCGCTGCGCTAATGCCGGGGTAAGGGGTTTAGCGTCTCTACCGGCCAGTTAGACCTTAGCATTGACTTCCCGTTCAGAAAGCAACGGTAAACTTCTGAACGAAAACTTGCCTTTAACATCAACCTTTGGTTGGGGTTGAGCACAACGTCCTGCAAAGAACCAGTTTCTTTAGTAGTATATATATTGGACTCATTGATGTTCGTAAATGATACCCTAATTTGAAACACCCCATTCGGAAAGCCCACCGAAGGGATCTGAATAACCAACCGGCATATTTCATATTTATTGCGGTATCATCTGGCAGTACCTCCAGGAAATACTGTATTCATCGAAAGACTGCTTTTAACAAGTATGTCCTTCAGGTTTCTGTCACGGCCGTCAACCAATATAGAGTTGTCATTAAAGATCTGCTGATTTCCGGATTCCAGTAGGGAATGTTGAAGTAGCGATTCAGGATTCTGAAAGCATTGGGGATGAACAGTGAGGATACGTTTGGTTGTATCCGTGGTAGTAAGATTTGAACGGGAATACCTCTGTCGGCCACGGATAGTGCTTACTTGGCAGCTGCTTGGAGAATGAGTTCTTTGAAGCGACGGACACGGAGGAGGTTCAGGGGATGATAGACCTTGAATTCTTTTTTTTTGTTGCATATCCTTTAAAGGACATCGCTGTCAACATCAGCATCTTTCAGCTGTATGTTGATTTCTTGGCACGATTACGCTCAGTAGTTTGCCATTGCTTTCTGAGCGGCAGGCTCACATACACCGTAAGTTACCGATGCGATTCGAACCACTGCTGATTCTCACCGTCATCAAGTCACCCACGAGAGTATACGAGATTACGGAGACAAGTCGCTAACCTCTAAGCCACGAAGCCGGCTAGACCTTGCTGACAAAGTCAAAGTTATCAGAGCACAGCTTGCTAGAGGAAGAGGTTAAGAGTGTTCACATTTCTGCATGAGCATGGATAAGAAGACGTATGGAGAATTTATCTGTGAGGATATGTGGGGTTGTGGTAGACAATTGTTGGTAGCACAGGAACATTGATGGAGCGTAACTTTAATATCAGCGGACGCATTAGCGAAGTTGATAGCGAACTGCACTGATAATGTCATGAGTATGGCCAGACTTGGGTTCGAGGTTCGTCACCTGCGAATTGAGGGAAAGATTGGCCACCTATTGCTATGTGCATTCAGGCCTACAAAATGTAATGGATATATCACATCATTGACACATTGCAGAAAATTGCTTCTGAAATATAAAACAAATGTTATGTCTAGGAAATGCAAGAGTATGGTAGAAATGCGGATTGTAAATTTGGGATGTAGCGGGATTGAAACCATTTTAGGAATCACTGAAATGATCCAGTTCAACTTTGGACAGCTCAGAGATGCTCAGACCATCATCACATTACTTGTTATACACGCCTCAGACAATAAATATACCTCAATATGTTTGCCAGACTTGATGCTCGAAGTGGATAGTAAAGAAGAATGCCTAACTAGGAACCGTTTTGGTTAAATGTGCTTGCTTAACAAGACAGTGGTCCCCGTACAATCCCGAGCACTGACTGGATTATTTGTATTCACCAGGACATTTCTCGGGTTGATCCACTCTAAGTCTGTACCGGATACATTTCAGATTTTTGAAAGAATTGTATGAACGGTGGCGAGGTTAAGTACTTTTCACTCCAGACTCCCAGTAGCTGAAATGCACACAATCACGAAACAGCTGTTTTTTTCCCCCAGACTAAACGTCTGTTCTGTCAGCCATTGCATGATGATCTTGGAGAGGATCACTTGCCCTAGCAGATGCCATAGTGTAGACTCACGTTTGTTCTCATATGACTATGGTAGCGACACACCATAGCAATGGATATGTGCTGTTCCCGTTCTGGGATTTACCAGGGAATAGAGCCGAGGTAGCCTATTAGCTAATGCAAGCGTTAGCCTGCGGTCGTAACTTCCAATCTCACTCACGCCGAGAAGCTTCTGAGGTCAGCCAAGTCTTATAGTATGTGTACCAAAAATACTTTTTTATTGATATGACAGCCGGCGTGATAGTGCTGACCACCTGACCCATCATATCCTGATTGATCCAGAAAATATGGACCTAGCAACTGTCATAAACTCTCATTTACTGCCAATATAGTACCTTGCGGTGTATGGCAGAGGGGTCTTTGAGCCTGAGGAAGTAAGGCCGCCTGGCTGGCGCAGTCGCCGCGAACTGTGCAGGTTAGGACTTTCTTTTTGCCCCCGAAGAAAAATATCCCACACCTTACCGAGTGATCGAACCCGGGTCTCCTGAAGGAGAGTCCGGCGTTGTAGCCACCCGACCAGTAGCAACATTACCCTAAAATGTCTTAATGGCAAGGAAGTAATGAAGGGCCCACTTCATTGTCATCAATCGTGGCGCTGGCTTTGTTTCCAAAGATTACTTGTTAGTTGGAAGGTTGTTTGGTGAATTCCAGGCATTGGCGTTATAACTCGTGTTTTGCTGTGTGGTACAGACTCCTATCAGTCCAGCTCCTTGCGTCGCAGACAACAGTTAAAGCCAGAAAGAGGTGATGTTCTGTCTCAATGTGACTCAGACAACATTAAAACCAGAAAGAGGTGACGTTCAGTCTCAATGTGACTTAGACAACAGTTAAAGCCAGAAATAGGTGGTGCTTGTTTCGTGTATCATGTAACTATAGCAGTTGTTGATGTTAATCTCCAGGTTTGCTGCACATCGTGTGCTTGGCTGGTGACAGGTACATCACCATCTGCTACCCCTTCCAGTATGAGCGGTGGTGTCAGAGGTATACCATCTTGTCTATCGTGGCCGCCTGGACATTGCCATTGGCTTTCAGGTATTGTCTTCTCTCTCTCTCCTCTCTCTCTCTCTCTCTCTCTCTCTCTCTCTCTCTCTCTCTCTCTCTCTCTCTCTCTCTCTCTCGCGCGCGCGCAGTCTGTCTTTCTCGCTATCTCTCACTAGAGTCTGTCTCTATTTATACACACACACACACACATATATATATATATCTAGAGAGAGAGAGAGAGAGAGCGAGGACAGACAGTGTGAGAGAGAAAGAAGGAGGGAGGGAGAGAAAGAGAGAGAGGGAAAACACCTTCGATGTAATAATGAAATGAATAGGAAACTCGTGACTTAATCAAGTAACAGATGTTTGTAATTAATTATTACCCAGACATCCAGGAACTCAGAAGAATGAATAAGCCATTTCTGAAGATTGAATACGTTGCACAGAAGAAAAGGAAAGTCAACCGTTTACACGCATACGTGATGGCTTTTTTTTTTCGCTCGATCGCTTTGAACTCAAACGTAGTCCATAATACTACTTCTAGTAGCGCTGAATTGAATTTTGCGTGTGCATTAGCTTTTCCCTATTACCAGTGTCCTTCGCCATTAGGCGAACCCACTCCGACTTCAGAGGTACTTGTAAGATACGTCCCCAAGTCAAGAACGAAAAGTCAACATTTTAGTCCAACTGTCTGGTGCAGGGGTTCAACCCCCTACTTCGGCATCAGCACGCTGGATGTTTAAGATCGCGCGTTCTTATCCAATCAGCCATGCGGACCCTTCCCTTCCCCGTCGGGGGTATTATAGCATACTGAAAACAAACGTCTGAGAGAAAGGACAGTTGGAGGATTATATGCCGTATTGAAAACTTAAGTCAAGGAGACTGAACCTTTTAGGGTATTATGTCATACTGAATATAAGTGTTTGAGAAAATGGTTAGCTGGAGGAGAATATTCTAGCGTTGGAAAATTAGTCTGAGAGACTGGCCAGTTGGAGGACCATTGCGTACTGTAATACACGAGTCTGAGAGACTGCCAGTTGAGGGACTTTATGTCGTATTGTAATACACGAGTCTGAGAGACTGGCCAGTTGAGGTACTTTATGTCGTATTGTAATACACGAGTCTGAGAGACTGCCAGTTGAGGGACTTTATGTCGTATTGTAATACACGAGTCTGAGAGACTGGCCAGTTGAGGTACTTTATGTCGTATTGTAATACACGAGTCTGAGAGACTGGCCAGTTGAGGGACTTTATGTCGTATTGTAATACATGAGTCTGAGAGACTTGCCATTTTGGGGACTTTATGTCCGTATTGCAATACACGAGTCTGAGAGACTGGCAAGTTCAGGGACTTTATGTCGTATTGTAATACATGAGTCTGAGAGACTGGCCATTTTGGGGACTTTAGGTCGTATTGTAATACATGAGTCTGAGAGACTTGCCATTTTGGGGACTTTAGGTCGTATTGTAATACATTAGTCTGAGAGACTGCCAGTTGAGGGACTTTATGTCGTATTGTAATACATGAATCTGAGAGACTGGCCATTTTGGGGACTTTATGTCGTATTGTAATACATGTGTCTGAGAGACTGCCAGTTGAGGGACTTTATGAGTCTGAGAGACTTGTCATTTTGGGGACTTTATGTCGTATTGTAATACTTGAGTCTGAGAGACTGCCAGTTGGGGGACTTTATGAGTCTGAGAGACTTGTCATTTTGGGGACTTTATGTCGTATTGTAATACTTGAGTCTGAGAGACTGCCAGTTGGGGGACTTTATGTCGTATTGTAATACATGAGTCTGAGAGACTGCCAGTTGGGGGAATTTATGTCCTAATGCAATACATGAATCTGAGAGATTGCCAGTTGGGGTACTTTATGTCCTAATGTAATACATGAATCTGAGAGATTGCCAGTTGGGGGACTTTATGTCCTAATGTAATACATGAGTCTGAGAGACTGCCAGTTGAGGGACTTTATGTCGTATTGTAATACACGAGTCTGAGAGACTGGGAAGCTGGGGACTTTATGTCATATTGTAATATATGATTCTGAGAGACTGGTCAGTTGGAGGACGTTATGTCGTATAGTAATACATGAGTCTGAGAGACTGGCCATTTGGGGGACTATATGTTGTACTGAAAATATCTACGAGAGACTGAACCGTTGGGGCTGTTGTCATGTGAGTGAGAGAATGTAGGGCATTATGTCGTATTGTATAACATAAATCTTTGAGGAAGGGCAGTTGAGGGTATTATATGTCATTTTGAAAGATATAAGTATTTTATATTTTGCGCTCGCTCGCTTTGAATTCAAGCGTAGTCCATACACTATTTATTGTAATGATGGACTGAATTTTTCGTGTGGGTTAGCTTTCCCTATTAACAGTGTCCCTAGCTATCAGGCGAACCCACTCCGACTTCAAAGGTACTTGTAATTAACGTCCCCAAGTCAAGGACGTCAGGTCAACATTTTTGTCAAGCTGTCCGGTGTAGGGGTCGAACCGCTTACCTCGGCATCAGCACAACGGATGTTTAAGAACACGCGTTCTTATCCATTCGGCCATGCGGACTTGCAGATATAAGTATGAGAGACAAGACAGCCGAAGGACCACATGTCTTGGTGAAAACACTGTAAAAACGTATTCAACAGATGTGTGATTGCTACAATGGTGTTAACGATTGTTGTCTTTATAATTCCACAGCTTTCTTCCCATCATGGCTCACTGGTACCGCATCGGCCTGGAGGATCTCTATACGTGTCTTCAAGAGCTGGACGTACACATCTGCACCTTATTCCCCAACAAAGGTTTCAGTACCATCTCCTTCATTCTGATGTTCGCCCTCCCCTCTGCCCTCATGTGCTACTGTTATGCCCGTATATACAAAGTTGCCAAAGCTCAACAGAAGCGTATGCGTTCTATGACGCTGGGCGCCTACTGCGATGCCAAGGATCTTTGCCTCGTTCGACAAGTATCAATCGCCAACGGGGCGCCACGTCCAGTCTACATAAACGGCTCTTCTAATGGTCACACACAGCGACTGAGTACAGTAACGAAGCTGGACTACGATGAAACTTCTTTTATGCAGTGCTCAAAAGCAGATATAAGGCTAGACACTAACGGAAACAGGGAAAATTTTAAAGATAGTCGTAGAATAAATAAAAGGCAACGGCATATAAAGCAATTACATTCATCAAGCAGACAGAAAATTGGTGGAATTCTTGGTGAAGAATTCAGGGCAGCCAGAGTTATATCCATTGTGTTCTTATGTTTTACGATCACATGGTCACCGTACTGGATCACAATTCTTATCATGCCTTATTTGGGCCCCAACGAGATACCTGATCCTATCATCGGGGCCGGTCTTTGGTTGGCCTACTTTGGATCTGCAATCAACCCGTTTGTCTACTATTTTTCAAACATGGCGGTGAAGAAAGGAATACGAAGAATGATAACAAAGGTGCTCCACAGATTAGGTCATCATAACCATATACGCTCAAACAGCTATCCTTAGTGTATTAGTTATGTTAAGGAAAACTCCAAGTATTCCATGTGATAAAACGTGGTTGGATAATGCGAGATTTGTGAATATTTTAACTGTGCTAAACTACGTGAAGATAAACTGAGATTCTGTGATAAAATATTGCTAGATAAACTGAGATTCACTTACTGTGAACAACTGAGAACTGTACTTACTGTGATAAATCATGTTTAGGTGATAAAATAGTGTCGGATCAAAATAATAGCCTGTTTTGTTTTGTTTTTACAGAGGAAAAAAAAGGTTGAACACACTGGTTAATGTTTTTTTATTATGATAAAATATGTTTAAAAGTTAATTTGAGCTCAACGCTCCCAAGGCGGCCAGAGGAAACGCTTTAAAAACACTGAAGATCTCACAAAAAGCTTTTGTTCGTGCTTTGTGCGACGCTTTCCGCGCTACCGAAAGAGACTGAGCCATATGGGATAAAACCCGGTGCAATGAAGTCGACCCTGTCGACTTTTAAGCGACTTTTATAAACACGCAAACTGGACCCTGTTCACGCCTTATACGCTTTGGGTATATGGAGATAGACCCATATTTGTATAGAGCAATTGGAGCGCCATGGGAGATGTGTTCAGTACCACGCCGACCCACTTTACTTCCCAATACATTTCCTGGATTTTTATCTAGATAGTCATGGGAACCCAGGTCAATTTAAATATCGCCTCAATGCGGCTTCGAACCCTTGACCACCGCTCTGACGGGCAAGCAGCTCGCATCAGACTTACACAGAGCTGAAGAGAACAGGAACAACAGCGAGACGTGATGCGACAGTCTCAACATCAGTCTTTAGACTCACAAACACGATGATGATGATGATGATGTAATTTCAATGGCCACAACAATTTCCCCGGTGATGAGAGCCTCTGCGCGTCTCCCTCGTGTAGACAGGAGTTCCCAGTAGAGGACAGGATGATGTTGATGCAGCACACACAAAGCATGCATGACTAAACGATCAGTGTAGCACACATGAAAAAAGCTGAGAAACAATTTTATGAATATGATGTGGTATGGAACTGACCGACGACTATGTCTTTAGTATTCTCACAATTGATGTATGTTTTTACTACTATGAAAATATTTTATTTGTATTTTTCCATTGCCAAAATTAAAGAAAATGAGAAGAAGAAACAAATAACATATTTTTAACACTGTATTCTGCGTATTTCTACACTGTATTCAGTCTGAATTCTGAGGATATGGTGAACTTAGACCGTTTGTATGTAAAACGCAGGAGTGGTACATCCTCTTTCACAAATATAACGTGTAACCAAAGACCTGCTCGGTACGGAGCGGAGTATATGGCTACTTCATTATTCCATGTCCTTTGATGGACATTGCGATTAACCCTAGGTTGATCTTTAAGCAATTTTTACTGTCAGTAGTTTGCCATTGCGTTCTGAGCGATAAATAAGCCAACTGATTGATGTGATGAACGAACCCACTACCCCGTCGCTAGCGCGGTAAACCTCTTGGTAACGCTGACCTCTGTATGGCTACTACCTAGCGATCTATTTATACTATATGACTCTCATCTCATTTTTGCCGGGTCTATATCCATTTGGGTCAGTCAGATTATACTTAATTTTGTTTTTCTACGACCAGTATGAAAATCCCATGCTGGCTTGCTAGGCCAGCCGCAGGTTTAGGACAAAAATCAGACCAACTGGAATCCGTGCGCCCCCCCCCCCCCCTTCCCCCCTGGCGAGCCATAGCCCCATTGCCCCATGACTTCGCGGTCATGGTTTCCCGGTCTACACCACGGGAGCTGGGGTTGACTTGTGTAGTCTGAGGGTCATCGACTGGCTACTAATTTTAAATTTTCACCCCTCCTGAGAGAGGCTAGCCGATCCTAACCCTGATGGCTGCAGGACCAGGCGCAGTCCACACCTTGCATACCTCTACTTTCATCGTTTTCTCCACACACACACACACAAAACACACACACACACACACACACACACACACAAAACACACACACACACACACACACACACACTTCTAATGAATCTCGCAATCCCTGCTACTTAATTGTTCAAATACTGCTCAATCTGTAGCTGTCGTTGCTCAGTAGCTAGCAAGCTTGCCTGTCTGCATTAAAGTCATGCGTTCAAATACCTCTCCAGAAAACGAGGTTTCAGGTTTAAATTTGGCCGCTCTATCTCATGTCGCCCCGGCTAAACATTGGTACCAGGAAATGTTCAGAGAAGTAAACATAAAATATAACTAAGAAACTCCACGACAGGAACAACGCTGTTGATCGGGGTTTTTATTTTAAGTTACATATCCCTTACATGACGTTGCAGTCAACACCAGTATTTTTCAGCTGTTAGCCAGATTCCCCAGCTGCGTGTTCTTGAGTTTGTCTGTCTTCGGTTGTTTTGTTTTACCTGTTCTTTCATAAAGACCGAGGTCGAAACCTTCGCCTGTAACGGCCTGTGTTTTTCTTTTCGTCGAACTTCCTGTCTAATTTTGTGTTTATGCATACTCCAGTACTGGCTCGGCAGCAGTCAAACCCCTATCTTTCGATAGAAATATGAGAAATCTACGAGTGCCGCCGATTGGTCTTTAAAAATGGGGCTAACACAATATAGTCTATATTGTGGGGAGAAATTGTCCTTTTTATTATTCAATATGTGTGGTTTTTCCTGGATTGTATAGTGTCTATTATTATTTCAGAAAATGGATTGTTAAATCTGTTAAGGAAATAACTATTGATGACTGAACGATAGATATTTGTTTATTGATATCGTGCTTCCCACTTTCCTCACAGGGATATGTGTTAAACGTTTTTGAAAATGCCATTATCATCATTACGTGCCATGTCGATAAGCGTGGTCGGTGATGTTTCACTATCTCACACGATCACCAGAGTCGTGGATCAGCTCTGTGTTCTTGTCTCCATTATGTCCTTTGACCAAGTCATCTAGATATTTACCTGTGTGCTTTTCCATTATTCTTTCCTCCCTCAGTCTTGCCAGTTGTCATCAAGTTTTGTAATATATTTATTTTCTTTTCACAACGTGTCCAAAAACATCTTGACTATCTTTATCTGATTTCTCTCTAATCAGATTTATTTTGATGTTACAGGACGTTGCAGTCAACACCAGCATTTTTAGCTGCTGTTGATGTACTAGACAAGTTTCACGTTCGGCAGTTTGCCATTACTTTCTGAACGACCGGCTCACATATCCCCGTAAGTTACCAGCGCAGCGCGATCCGATGCTGACTCTCGCGCAGCTGTTTCCCCCACGTGGATATACGGGATTACAAACAACGTCGTTATCTCTTTGCCATGGAGCCCGGCCTAATCAGTTTACGGTTTTCATTTGTTTCTTGTAGGACTTACGGGTTTTTCTGTGTGTAAAATACCATGTTTAGTCATTTCATAGAGAAAACGGTCATATTGTGTCAATAAAGCGATGAACCCTTTCCCCACATCTAAAGGCGTATTGGTTTTATGGTGCTAGCCCCATACCTGATAGACCAATCGGCGCTCCTTGGCTGATATATTCTATATTATGTTGGCTCAATTTACATCCCAATGAATCTCCAGGTACCTATGTTCAGCTGGGTCGATTTGAGAGCCAAAGTCAATTAAATAAAATGCGCCGCAACGATAGCGCTAATGATTTCAGCGCTAGCTTAATATTAATATCTAATCTTCGCCTTTTTAGTTGGTTCACAAGTTCTGCTCATTGTCAGTCAACAACACAGTGTCACCGGTATATCTAAGGGCAAGTTGTGTGAATCCTTCGTATGCACCGAACGAGGTGCAGCGGACTCTGCCAGGCCATAAATCGTGCAATCTGTTGTGTGTGCCTTCATGATTCACTTATCTAAAGTTGCTTATTTTATTCTTCCATTGATATACAGACAGGAGTATTCTAGTTCCGGCCCGTACAGCTATGAGATAGGCCCAGCCTCGTGAAAAAGTCTACCAGCCAGCCAATTTTCAGAATGTTTGGGGGCGGGGGGGGAATTGTCTTGGAAGGAAAGGCGACGAGGAAGGAAGCTGTCAACATCTCATCTCATGCCCTAGTACATGTTAGGACCTAACACTTCATACCCTACCGTCAGCATCTGCTGTGGAAATATACAAGCCTCTTAAACCTATACACAGACAGGATTTTTAAACAAGTTGAACTGCCTGGACTTAACATTATTGGAAGAATACGATACTCTTATACGATACTCTTATAAAAATCATACTGGAGGGCAAGGATGAGGGTAAGCGAGCACAGGTAGACAACGTACAAGTGGGAAGATACCATCAAGAGATGGACGAACATCAGCCTGACAGAATGTACGGTCAGGGCGAGAGACAGACAGTGTTGGGGATCCATTGCAGCCAACCCTCATTGTGGAGACGGCACCTGATATATATATAGAAAGATTGGAAGATAATAGGGAAACAAAACTCGCTTACACTTAGGAAATAAATGACCGTAGACCCCGAGATAGACCAAGAAGGCGGTGGAAAGATAATACATATACAGACCTACAAGCACTTGGAATCAATGACTGGCAAGAGAAGGTCCACCAGAGAGACGAATGGAGATGGATTGTATCTGCAGCAAAGAACCTCAATGGCTCGGAACGCTGAAGAAGAAGAAGATATATATTCTTGCTATTTCAGATAAACTGGTAGAATTTGTCAGTGGCTGAATATTGAAATGGTTCGGCCACATAAATTGGCTACCATGGTTGAGGATACCACAATAAGCAATGATGGAACCAGAAGAAGAGACCGACCATGTAAATGATGGACAGAGGTGATAACAGGTCCATAGAAATCTCAATATATTAAGCTCATAAACGGGCACTCTCCATCTGTTTATGCTTCACCTCGACACCCCAAAGTACAAGAGGAACAATATGAGATGAATATCTGAATGTTATAGCATTTCATTTCTTGGTACTGATTATATCCTTCTGAATCCTGTGTTGCTGTTCTCTACGGCTGCCTATCTTTGACTTGTTTCCACGTCTTATGTTTACTGAGTATTCCAGCATGGCTGTCTCTGTATTCTTTACTATATGGGTGTGATGTGTTCTTTACAGCACTATCACCTGTTTGAATACTTTAAAATCGATTGCTAAGTTATAGAACTGATGAACACATTAGTTAATCTGCAACAGGGAAACAAACAAACTGACAAAATCCAACCAATAACCTCAATATTATGACAGAAGTGGTAAAGAAACACGATTAGAAAGATTTAAAAAAAACAACAATTATTTATTCAGACCTACATTAATAGATCTTTGTGAAACAAAAACATATCCATAAAATTAATTACTTATCCGGCGTGATCGCTGTCATAACATAGTTGCAATCAAGAATTGTCACATTCAAGCATTACCGTTTTCAAGTGACGTGCCGACTGGCGTATTCGATCACGCTTCCCCTATCTTTACTCACTAGAACTATGCATCAATTAGTGTATGTATAACTTTCCACGGCATGGTGTGTGGCTGTCTGCTGTTTTTGTTTTCTTCCTCCTGTCCTGGGTTTATATGTTATTTTATCAATTGTATCTGTGGTTCTCATATTAGGTATACAGGAAATGTGCTCTCATGACATTGTCTAAGAGTAGTGGCTGGCAGCTGTAGTTTATGTCCAAGTTGTGCTTATATATATATATATATATATATATATATATATATATATATATATATATATATATATATATATATATATATATAATTTATCATTGTTCATTGGCACCTTGCCGTCTTGACAGACGATAGTTTGTGCTTTAAAAAGGCATAATAACATTTACCTATAGCGGTAGCGAATGTGACTGATAAGCCCAATTTGCGCTGTAAATGTTCGTTCACAGTGGGTGCATGTGAACACGTGGTCATTTCCACCATCATGCACCATCCTACGTCTCACACGCTCGGTGTGTGACTTATCAGCAATAATTTTCTCCTTTGTCTTTATTCCATTTCTGATGTTTGTCCTCCATGCAACACGTTCAGCGGCGACTTGCTCCCAATGTGCATTATCAATGCCTGTATCAATCATGTCCCGCTTACACACATCTTTGTATCGTAGTAGAGGCCGACCCTGAGATCTCTTACCCATCTGTAATTCACCAAAAAAGATGTCCTTTGGTATTCTACCATCATCCATCCTCCTAAGATGTCCTATCCATCTAAGTCTACGAAGACTGAGCATGGAATAAACCGTCACACAACCTGATCTTTCCAATACTTCAGTATTTGTGATTTTGTCTTGCCACTTAATACCAAGAATTCTTCGCAGACACCGCATATGAAAGCTGTTTAAATGTTTCTCTTGGTGTGAGTAAGTTGTCCAGGTTTCACTGCCATAAAGAAGAGTACTAAGGACACAGGCTTGATAGACAAGGACTTTTGTTTTGGCAGTAAGCTTCCTGTTCTCCCAGACTCTTTTTCTTAACCTGTTCATTGTTGTTGCTGCCTTACCAATCCGGATGTTGATTTCCTGATCTAGGGATAATTTGCTATTTACCACTGATCCTAGATATGTAAAATGGTCTACCATCTCTAGTTCGGCGTCGTCAATAAAGATTGATGGTACCCCATGTGCACCTTGTGACATAATCTGTGTCTTCTTTTTGCTAATTGTTAAACCAAATTCAGAACAAGCATTGGAGAATGCAGATAGTAGACATTGCAATTCTTCCTCAGAGTGGGTCGTAACTGCAGCATCAACTGCAAAAAGCAACTCTCTGATCAGTACCCTCCTTATTTTGGTCTTGCCCTTCAATCTCTGAGCATTATAGAGGCCGCCATCTGAGCGTGAGTGAATGTATATACCACCATCCTGATCACGAAAGGCATATTTCAGTAGAAGTGAAAAGTATATTCCAAAGAGGGTGGGAGCTAGTACACAACCTTGCTTAACTCCACTCTTGATTTCAAACTCTTCAGAAGTTGCACCATCAAACTTGATTATACCCTTCATGCCTGTGTGGAACGATTCCACAATGGACAGAAGAGTTGGTGGGCAGCCAATCTTCTTTAGTGCCTTGAACAGACCCTCACGACTGACCAAATCAAATGCCTTTGTGAGGTTGATGAAGGCAATAAACAGGGGTTGATTCTGTTCACGGCATTTTTCTTGCATTTGTCGCAATGAGAATATCATATCAATGGCAGACCGGTTCTGTCGAAAGCCACACTGTGATTCGGGGTAGACTTGATCTCCTAGGACTTGAAGTCTGCGCAGAACAATTCTGGCAAATACTTTTCCAACAATACACAGAAGTGAGATACCCCTATAGTTGTTGCAGTCGCTCCGATCGCCCTTGTTCTTGTACAGTGTTATGATGCTTGAATCTTTGAAATCCTGTGGGACTTGTCCTTCTCGCCAGCATAGCTCTATTAGCTGGTGGATCTGTAGAGTGAGTGTGTCTTGCCCACTCCTGATAACCTCTATTGGAATCCCATCCTTACCTGGAGCCTTGCCAGATGCAAGTTCATTTATAGCACACTTAACTTCTGTTATGGTGGGAAGTGTGTCCAGGTGGTCAAGAGTTGGTAGAGCCTCTATGGCGTTGAGGGCATCATCCGCTAGTTTGGTCTCACTTGAGTAAAGCTCCAAATAGTGCTCTACCCATCTGTCCATCTGCTGTTTCTTATCAGTTATGATTTCTCCAGTCAAGGTTTTCAATGGTGCACTTCTTTTGATCACTGGACCACAGGCTTTCTTTATTCCTTCATACATGCTTCTTATGTTTCCCTTATCACTTGCGATTTGAATGGACTCACATAACTTGATCCAATAATCATTTGCACACTGCCTGGCAGCCTTTTGCACATCCTTCCTAGCTTGCCTTAGCTCACTCAGAGTGTTACGCGTTGGTCTTTCCTTGTTTCTTAAGAGAGCTATCTTCTTCTTATCAATCAAGGGCTGCAGAGTCTCGCTGTTTGCCGCAAACCAGTCCTGCCTCTTATGATCCACAGTGCCGTAAACTCCTACGGGAGTTTTATAAAGAGTTTCCTTAAGTTGACCCCACTTTTAATTTACTGTACAATTTTCTGGTGTATCAGTGAAAGCGTCTTCAAGTTGCTGTTGAAACTGAAAGCACTTTTCAGGATCGTGAGTGTTAATAATATTAATCCTGGGGCTAGATTTGTGTTTAGCTGTGTAGATTCTCTTTGGTCTCAGTCTAACCCTTGCAACAACCAAAGAATGATCCGTATCACAGTCAGCACTGTGGTAACTTCGAGTCAATGATATATGGTTCAGATGTTGTCTCCGTGTGATGATGAAGTCCAGCTGGTGCCAATGGCCGGATCTTGGATGTTTCCATGTGACCTTATGCATCTCTTTTGTTTTAAAAAAGGAGTTTGTAATACATAGGTCATTTCTGGTGCAATGCTCCAGCAGCCTTTGCCCATTTTCATTCATGCGACCGATGTTGTATTTTCCAAGGCACACTGGCCATGAACTCGAGTCCTTGCCCACACGAGCATTGAAATCACCGAGGATATAAATGTAGTCAGATTTTGAAACTGCCTTGATCACGGACTCTAACTCCTAATAGAACGAATCCTTCACATCATCAGAGGAATCGAGTGTCGGTGCATATGCAGTAATAATGGTGGCAAAACCACAAGAGGTTGCCAAGCGCAGGGATAATAGTCTTTCATTTCCTCCTGCTGGAATTTCAATCATTCCCAGTAGCGAATTCTTCACTGCAAAGCCCACACCGTGTTGCCTTTTTTCTGCCTGCCCTCTACCCTTCCAAAAAAAGGTGTAATTGTTTTCCCTGAGTGACCCTTCCTCAGCGAGGCGAGTCTCCTGCAGGCCAGCAATATCAATGTTAAGACGATTGAGTTCGGCATCAATCACAGCCGTTTTTCTCACATCGTCAATATTGGTCAAGTCAGTGGAAAATCCTGGACACATGGTTCTCACGTTCCAGGTTGCAAGCCGTAGCTTGAGGTTTCTATTTTTATTTTTATTAGTACCTGGTGCATTGGTTTTACAGCCTGTGATACAGATTTTGTCCTAGCCCCAAGCATCCATTGAAGCAGGCAGGCTGTGGCGGATCAGCACCCAATTGGCCGGGGGCTGCCCAGCTTGAGACGGGCGGTAGCTGATCAGTGACACCTGTAGGTGTCTCCGACCGTCAGAGGCAACGCGTGGCGTCCCATGTCTACGCCAATTGACAGGGACTTATAACCCATAACGGTTGCCTCTCGCTTTGATTCCGAGACCAGTTAAGACCAGGGATGGAGTTATTGCCTCTCCATAGCACAAAGCCTGGGCTAAAATATAGAGATCATGTGTTGCCCATGCAGCATGATCCCTCTCTCGGCCTGCCTAGTTCACTCCAGAGGAAAGGTAACACCCTACATCTGGAACAAGACAAGCTGCAGAAGCTGCCGGATCAGCAAAGCAATGCGTTAACTGTCCACCTGTCGGACTTTCGATCATAGACCAGCCGCCAGCTGAGGTTTAGGGCCTGGTCTGCCCTGCCATGACATTTTGTCTTTAGGTTGCATTTCCTAGCACCAGGGTAAGGCTTGTACCCTCCCAGTTGCGCTCTTCCGCCCGAAGCCGTTGGCACATTGTGGGGTGTCGTGTTTGGTAAGCACCGCCCACCATTCGGCGCTAACAGAAAGCAGGTAGTACCGTCTACTATTATACGGTAGCTCAGTCATATCTGACTAAGACCTGACACCAATATATATATATGTGTATTTGTCTCCCTATTTTTGTCTCTCCAACTCTCTCTCTCTCTCTCTCTCTCTCTCTCTCTCTATATATATATATATATATATATATATATATATATATATATATATATATATATATATATATATATATATATATATATATATATATATATATATATAATACAAAGAGAGAGAGAGTTGGAGACAAATAGATAGCGAACGAGAGATGGAAAGTCAAAGAGCGACAGAGTGAGTTGGAGAGACAGAAACATATACAGAGAGAGAGAGAGAGAGAGAGAGAGAGAGGGAGAGAGAGAGAGAGAGAGAGTTAATCAATGGAGAATACAATCATGGCCAGGAAAAGCTGGAAACACATCTCAGTTATGATTTAGCCATACTTTGGCCAGCCTTGCACGCTAAGGGGAGATAAAAATCAATGTCAAGAAGACAGCACACATCCGTTTCCGCTTCCCGATAACCGCCTGCTCTGACAGATCTATCCACAAATTAAGAACTCCAGGAATAATCTCCGCTATTATTAAAATGTAGGGTGACTTTTCGCAGCAGTGGCTTCAGGTGTCATTCGCTGTACAAGTATGCAACCTCTTTCACGAACGGGAGTTGGTATCCTGTTAGTTGTAACCATGGAGACACGTCTCGCCAGAATTTCTCCCTCTGAAAGTCGAGTTTGTTAATTACATAAGTGATTTTATTTCTTAAATTTACAGGTGTTGTTGTTATTTGTTCTGTTTTGGTTACGTCTTATAGTTGCTAGACAATCAGGACAGACATAAAACCAATGAGCAAGTCCCCCAAGAAGCAGATGAAAACCATAAACTAATTAGATAAATTAGACATAGACAGTCACAATTTTATTGGATATGTTATGAGAAAAAATAAACTAGAGAACTTGGTGACAACTGGAAAGATCGAGGGGAAGAGAACAAGGGGAAGGCAGGGAAGTAAATACCTGAATGGCTTGGCCATGTGGTATGGTCGAGACAAGAGCATAGGGCTGAGCCACGGCTCTGGTGATCGAGTGAGATGGCAAAACATGACCGCCCACGCTTATCGGCATGGTGCATGATGATGATAAGTTCGATTAATATTACGACCACCAACCGCGTTCATTGGCATTTTTCTGTAGATCACATTATATGCTCACTGTATAATGAAGACAAACCAGGGACAGTACACAACTTTCTTTAACGCTCTTCTGTATGCGCCTAAATGTTCCTAAATGGCTGTTAATTCTTACAGCTATATTCAGGCAGATTCCTGTGATGCTTGATATCTCTATTACTTTATCTCTCTCTCTCTCTCTCTCTCTCTCTCTCTCTCTCTCTCTCTCTCTCTCTCTCTCTCTCTCTATCTATCTCTCTCTCTCTCTCTCTATTAATCTTATTCTCTATTTATCTTCCTGTATTCCTGTATTTCTCTCCCCCTCTCCCCTCTCTCTCTCTCTTTCTCTCTCTCTCTCTGTCTATTCCTTTCTGTTCCACCTTCTCTATGTTAATCTCTCTCTCTATCTCTCTCTCAAAATTGCTCTAAATTCTTCTCTCAAAGTTTTCTCTATCTTCACTCTCTATTCGCTTCTCTTTTACGCATTCTATATCTTCCCTGAAAATGATGAGAGCGCTTCAAAGACAGAATGTACAAGAAGAAGATTTAAAAAAAAGAAAATGGGAAAGATGTTAAGAGAAAGGGGAGAGAAAGAGGGAAATAAAAGCGAAAGAGATTGTGAGACAGAAAAGGAAGAGAGAGAGAGAGAGAGAGAGAGAGAGAGAGAGAGAGAGAGAGAGAGAGAGAGAGAGAGAGAGAACACATTCCATGTAATAAAGAAACGAATCGGAAACTCATGACTTAATCACACAAGGGATGTCTGTGACGAAACGCCTACAGATCGGCAGATCTCTGCATAATATCCCTTTGAAAGGGAGTGCGATGCGTTGGTCTCCCTTGAATTTAATATCAATTAATAGGGGATTTCCCATCGGAAGTAGTGCGTGGCGGCGCTACTAGTTATTTATAGAGAAATCTAGAATGTTCCCCCAAGTGCTTACGTGGTCGAGATCTCTAGGTTCACGAGTGCTTCATGCACCACGGGTTGGTAGAACTTAGCGTGACTCTGTTTTTTTCCATGGTTCATGGAATTCACGCGGCCCGTGTAGGCAAGTGGAAGGCGCACTGAGTTAGTCGTGATCAGTCGCCAGCCGGACCTCAGCGTAAGACAGATCACAGCCACAGGGCTGCTGTAATTTCGATGTCAATGTGCGCGGCCAGAGCGGACATCTGCAGTCGAGTTTGTGATTGTTAAATCACAGGTTAGTTGAATACTTATTCTATTGTTTAACTGTTGTCTTTATGCCGTGCCGACCTCCCCGAACGAATTAATTGTCGTCGGAAATGAGTAGTCGCGAAGCGTTACAGTTTACAGCTGGTTGTCTGCATATATAATTAGCTTTTATCGATCGGCGACGTAATGTGTTACCTGACGGAACAAGCCTTATTCCACAGCGAGAAGTGTGTAAATAAAATAGGCCGAACTATGTGCTTTCGAGGACTGGTGAACATCCTATGTGTTTAGATAGATATATTGGTTAACTGATTGTTTACAAATGAGTTGCGGGGACAGTGATATGTATATTATTACTGCGTTGTGCTAGGGAGATCCCGGTTATGTACAAAGTGTGTAGCAGTTACTTGGTTGGTTTATTAATTACGCATGCAAGGCAGGAAGTTGGTCAGTCATTACATCGACATGCTAGACGCTGTAAATAATGATAAGGTAGATCTTATTATTATAAATGTGTAATGTGCTTCGGGACATTAGAATGGTAACTTAGTTGTTCTATCAGTGGTGGTGATTTTTCGAGGAATCAAGGTGAGATCGGCTGTGGTGTATTTGCTGTGTGAAGATAGCAGTGTTATTCCGCGTAAGCAGAATGGTGTTGCATCGATAGGATAACAGTTGATAGGAAGTATTTATGAGACTATTGTGACTGCAGGTTTTCATGTCCATCCGCTAGAATGACCGTGCGTGTTCCATCTTACGTTTGTCTAGGCAGCCGACTGGGAGGTAGGCCGGTACGCCCAACCCGTTAGGTTACAGGTCCGACCCAAAGCGATTGTGCATATCCGATGGTTGAACATACCCGATCGAGGGTGATGCGGCACTCCGTAATTCGAGGCCGTTGTGTCTAGATAAATCTAGGATTTGAACCTAACCGTTTCTGTCTCTAATATTCTACTCTTCTGGAAACCTGACTCGGTGCATGGAGTACTGGAAGTACTGCCGTGAAGTAGTAGTAGATGAGGGGAATAACCCCCCCCCCCCCCCCCCCAAAAAAAAAAAAAGGTGGAGCCAGAGTTTGGTAGTGGAATCTGGATGCTTGCTACATTGGATGACTGTCGTGTCCTCCTTTAAAGTGTCGTCCCTGGAGTGAGGAGAGTCGCCACCCTTCTTCTTCTTCAGCATTCCGAGCCATTGAGGTTCTTTGCTGCAAATACAATCTGTCTCCATTCGTCTCTCTGGTGGACCTTCTCTTGCCAGTCGTTGATTCCAAGTGCTTGTAGGTCTGTATGTATATTATCTCTCCACCGCCTTCTTGGTCTACCTCGGGGTCTACGGTCATTTATTTCCTGAGTGTAAGCGAGTTTTGTTTCCCTATTATCTTCCATTCTTTCTATATGCCCCAGCCATTGTAGTCTATTAGCCTTCATGATACCAGTGATTAGCGGGGACTTAAACAAATCATAAATGTCTTTGTTACTTCTTCTTTTCCACTCTCCACTTTGTGTATCCCTAATGGGTCCAAAGATGCGTCTTAAAATTTTGTTCTCAAAGGTTTGTAACAAGGCTTCGTCTCCTTTCGTTGTACTCCAGGTTTCAGAGCCATACAGCACAACTGGTCTGATCAGTGTTTTGTATATTGTGATTTGGTGTTACGAGATAGCGCCTTTGATTTTAGTAGATGTTGTAGTGCATAGTATATCTTATTTCCAGAGTTGATTCTAGTTTGTATTTCTTCCCTTATGATGTTGGAGCAGTTGAAGATTGTACCCAGGTATTTGTATGTTTCCGTTCTTTTAATGGTCATATTATCTATTTGTATGTGGCCAGAGTTTTTAGCCATTCCGTCTCTTGAAATTACCATATATTCTGTCTTATCTTGGTTGATAACCAGCCCCATCTGTTGGGCTTTTTCCTTTAAGTGAGTCAATATTTCTAATGTCTTTTGTTCACTTTGCCCTATAATATCTATATCATCTGCATAACCAAGCAGCTTGGATGTTCCTCCAATATCACATTCCTCCTTTACCTTCCTTACAACTTTCTCTAGAGCCAGATTGAAGAGTAGCGGCGATAGTGCATCACCCTGTTTCAAGCCAGATGTTATTTGGAAGGGGTCTGATTTCCTGCCTTTATATGTTACTATATTATAAGTATCTTCCATGCATAGTTTGGTCATGTTAATTAACTTCCTTGGTATTCCAAATTCCTGCATAACATTCCATAGACTATTCCTATGGACACTATCATAAGCCTTTTTAAAATCCACAAAAATGTTATGGAGATCTCTTTTATATTCCCAATGTTTCTCGGCTATTTGTCGTAAGATAAATATCTGATCTATTGTTGATCTGTTTTGTCTAAAACCCGCCTGGTAGTCACCTAATATGTCTTCTGAATATGGTTTTAGTCTATTTAGTAATACTGCGGATAGTATCTTATAGCTTGTGGACAGTAGTGATATTCCTCTATAATTTCCACATTGGAACTTGTCTCCTTTCTTAAAGATAGGTATCAATAATGACTCTTTCCAGTCATGGGGTAATTCTTCTGTCCTCCAGATTTTTATTATTAGTTCGTATAGCTTTAGATGTAATGCATGGCCACCTGCCTTTATAAATTCAGCAGCAATTCCGTCAGTCCCAGTTGCCTTATTGTTTTTAAGTCGTGTGATTACATATAGGATTTCTTCAAATGTAGGTTCTTCAATTTGTGGTTCGCATGTTAGAACCTCTTCCTGTGGGAAAATGTTACTTGGAGCTTCACAATTTAGTAATTCAATAAAATATTCTTTCCATGTGTTGCACATTTCTTCATTGGTATTTATCATATTCCCATTTTTGTCTTTTAAACCATATGTGCTTTGTTGGTGCCCTCGTTTCATTGACTTCAGTACTTTAAAAACTTTCTGGATTCATTTTTCTGGTGATTAGTTTCCATATCTTTGATTATATTACTCATATATTCTCGCTTCTGCTGTCTGACTATTTTTGTAGCCTCTTTACATTCATTTCTATAATGCTCTTCCTTTTGGATGTTATTGATGTCATTTAACCATACATGTCTGGCATTCTTCTTCTTAGTGACTGCTTCTTCACATTTTTGATTGAACCATCTGTTCTTTCTATGCGTGGTTGACACACCGAGACATTCTTCTGCGGTAGATTGAAGTGTATTCTTGATGTTCAACCAAGTTTGGTCAACGCTTTCCTCCAAAGGGTTTTGAAAAGTTTCAAGTTTACATTTTATTTCATCTGTAAATTTCTCTTTGACTGTAATGTCTTGTAGTTTTTCTCTGTTATATGTTGGGTGTAATCTTTGTAATTTAGTATAGAAAGCTCTCTTAAGTTTTATTTTAAATTTTGCTCCAACAAGGAAATGGTCACTGTGGCACTCAGCTCCTCTATAACTTCTGACTTGCTGTATGTTTGATGCATTTCTGTTGTTAATTAAAATGTGCTCTATTTGATTATAGGTTCTCTTGTCACATGATTTCCAAGTTTGTTTGCAAGTTTGTTTGTGTATATCCTAGAGTCGCCACCCACATTATAATATTTTTTTTCCCTCTCAATATTCTGGAGAATCCACCAGCTTCCGTCCAACACACTCCATCAGCCTATGGACACCTTTTCCTATCACTCTCTCACTGTCGTACTATGCCCCCTCTCATACTTCCCAAAGCAACATACTCAACAACTCTTGCTTCTAGAAATTAATAAAGATTAATTTATTAAAAGAAAAGTGTAACGTGTATGAGACGTGTATGCGAAGAAAATGTGTGACGTGTTATATAAAGTGTGTAGAATCGGACTCTCAGACCACAACCCAGTCAGCTAATCCCAGCAACGATAGACCACAGCACGTTACGTCAGAACATGTACATCTCACCCAGTGCCAAAACCATCTTGCCGGATACTGCTTTGCCTCTGTAGACCTCTGGTAATCCAATTTCATGATCATCCGAAATAGACACCGGTGGTATTAACAGTTAATCATGGACCGGTTGCACCCTACACAATGTCCGTTCCTATCGTTCCTTAAAAAAAACTGCACAAGTCCTTTGTAGTGTTACACAGTCATTAATGTTAATTGTTAATGTGATTGATCCTCACTCGTGTCTATCTAGCCTCATGTATCATGTCTTGTGTTCTATTACACGAGATTATATCACACTAGGCAACTATTAGACTTAATGTTCTCAGTTAGTTACTACTGTTTGATGCTGTGTGGTGCATCAGTAATCATCACTCTCTTTGGTGAATCAACTTCCTTCTAGCTTTAGTTACGTTCTGTATGCAACTTTATTGATTGTTGAACTGGTGTTCTTCCGAATGGGATTTGATTCTGTCCCAAAAACTTGTTGAGTTTCCTTGGATCTGGTAGGGAACCTAGGATAGAAACAACACATCTGGTGATAGTACTAGTCACTGATCCTTTCGGCTGAGTGCAAGCCTATCGCCTTGCTTAATGATCTTTAGCTAACTAGACTTAGTCATAGAGCAGATTAGCTACCCACCTAGAGCCGAATCAGGCTATGACAAAGAAAGACCCATACAGAGTGCAAAACCCCAGCGGGCAAGTTCCCCGTCTCCCAATTATCCATCAGTACTATATTCTTAACTAGTAGAGCTAATATCACTATTCTACTCTAACTAGTTTCCACTAACAGTGCTAATCATCACACTATAGTTTAACAAGGCCACAGTCTATATTAATTTGAACGAATATATTATAATAGGTTATACCTTACAGCACTGCAGTTTACACTAAATTACATCTAATGGTAGCCATACAGGCTCGTGTAAACTAAATCAAATATCTCCTTCACACGTTAGATGTTCTAACTGCTGCAGTGACAAGCATGTCTGCCTAAATCCACATTTTCAAGTTCCCCTAGTTGGTCCCAACTCGGGTTTATATGGCAAACTACCAAAGTTGGCCACGTGACGTTATCCTTTATGCCCCCACACAGGTGGCACATTGGCAGATCATCCCCTGTCAGGGATCCATCCCCCCTCTGGCTCCCTCAATGTTAGATTTGTCATCACTGGTTTAGACATCCAAAACAATCTAGAGAGTTACTGTCGAGTTCCAACAAAGAGTTTCGATACCAAGCTGCCAATCATGGTTTTCCAAACAAGCTTACATTGTGCACGTGACGTTGTTCATGTCTGGCAGGTGTTCCACTGTTTTCAATAACAAGCCCTCAAATTTCTGTCATGTGGTGACAGTCAAAACCTCCATTCCGTCTGATGTCCGGAACTATAGATGACAAACGGAACCATTCCATATCCTGAGCGGGCAATTATATGTGATTTTAACTGTTATGAACTGCCAACGCGTTGTATCCCTTCCTTCTCACTCACCACCAAATGTGTATATGGGCTGACCCGATGTAACCCGTGCAGCTGTGTTTACTCTGTTAGTACGACTGTTGTGGCCTAGAAAATATACGCCAAGCAAACGTCGGTATTATTATCTGGTTAACTCATGGCGATCTCGTGACAATGACGTGACTTAATTCGTCACGGGACAAGGTACACGGGACCCACAGTAGCTGTGGGAAAGTGTAATGGTGGATGGCCACCACAGCTGTGCTCGACCGGCACAGGTATGACTGACCTGGAAGATATTCAGTGAATAAAAGGGCAACTCAGGATCTGGGACTGGGATCCCAGAACTGACACTATGGCTGTGATATGAGTTGGTTATTGAAGTGTAACAATTCATGAGTTCTCCTTAGTTAATACTATAGTAATGAATTATCAAGAGTATAATTTATTATGGTCATATAGTTATTAATGTGTGTAATTGATCAGTCCATGGGTTAAGGGATTGGTGAATTGATGAGTCTGTCAGGAAGGAGATGTCCGGCTGGACACCTTCTCGATAAAATAATCACTACACTGAAAGGGAAGTAGGTGTATATGTTGATTGATGATGGAAGGTGAAACAGGATTGGACTGGCACCAGGCGAAAGATGCTTTCACAGAGTCATACAGTCGACTTTGGTTCTAGGGGTTATTTGTAGCCCAGAAGTGTTACTTGACTGAACAGGTGGGCTATTGCTTTCTCTAACATCATTATGCCTATACATTATGGTGACTAGTAGATCTATGATGTGATGATTTCATACTCATGTTGGTATACATGAGGAATGACTGAGAGGCAGGTGACATGGTGGAGATGCTGTTAGTCTTTGTTGTAGTTGAGTACTCACACCAACCTCTCCGTGTTTCAGGATCTGTTATTGCTAGACTGAAGAAGATTCGAGAGCTTCACCATGAGCTCTATGGGCCCACTCATTCCAGTGCCTATCAAGAAGTTGATTGAGGCCATACTGGGAGTGGTCTTCTGATTCTGCGAGATCAATGTTGGAAGGAGTTGAGTGCTGAATATGTCGGTAGGTCTAGGTTAGGACCTCCGCCAAGAGTCCGACGAGTGTCATCCGATCCCGAGAGGATCCAACACTGAAACGTCTGGTGATTCTAGCCAGTGAAGCACTGGTGAAATTCAAACTCAGTGTAAACCTTGGTGATTGCAAGGTCGTGAACTTTCAAGTTGAGCAAAGTGATCATTGTTACCGGTCACCATGGCCTGTGTGCTATGCTTCCGGCCCGGCTGGGTTGTCATGGGACACCGTGTATAATTTTATGCTTGAATAGTGTATCTACATTGGTTTACCTTTATGAAGCCAACACGTGGTCCAGTGACCTAAGACATTGATTACATAAGTGGTGGGAACACCAGAGGGACATGTTTGTTAAGGTAGGGAGCTACCTCATTCCAACGTGGTGAACTGTTGACAGTGTATGTTAGGTTGTGATTGATACCCATCGATCAGAGTAGTTACATGAGACTGTGTGAAAATCTATTGGTCCAAGGACATGGAAATAAGGTGAAGTGTTTAGTCACCTGATAGACTTTGCCAGATGACGTTTTGTGTTCATGTGGAGCAACCGCTCATTTTGTAGGTGACATATCAGTGTGTGGGTCACTATGAGATAGAAGAGTGACCAGGCTCTTGTGTATTTTGATACGGTGCTACATGTACTTTTCTTGCAAGTGGGAGACCGTTAAGATTCTAGGGTCGGCCCAGACTTCATCAGGAGTGTGACGGGTGAAATAGTACGACAGCAAGGAAGGATCCTTGTTCATCGGTGCAGTGTCAGTCAGGCAGTGGTACTGCGCTTGATCAGCCCGTGATTGGTTCTCTGTGTGAAGAGGGAACTTTGGAGAGGCAGCAGACCTTGGAGTTCCGGTCTACTGGAGGAGCCTGGGTGAGTCGTTACCACGACTGGACAACCGCACGAGCTATCGTCCGCCTCCATGATGAAGAATCCTCATCTGCATATCTGCTCTTGTACATAGTATCTTCTAGTCTGGCTTTCAGCCATCCTTCTCTGTGTTGTGGTTGACTTAGTTCAGAATTAAATTTTTGTTCTCCTAGCTATGACTTTGTGCAGTGATATGACGGGTGTCTTGTCCGAGCCCCCTTGGGGTAGGGAACCCTAGGTGAGGGAGGGGAGGTCCAGCTGTCCCGGCTTGTGTGGGGCCTGGTAGATGTAGAGTGCTATTGAGGTGGTTGGAGCAAAGGCTGGGGATAGTATCTATCGTGGCAAACCAGTCCAAGCCCCGGCGGTCTTGTCACAGTAATCAAGTATTGTCCAAACATCCAGGAACCGAGAGCGTGAATAAGTCATTCCTGGGTATACACAGTTCAACCACTCAGCACTGAATGCCCCACAGGTTTAGAAACATTCAACTGCTATGTCTGCCCCTGCACCGGTTGACATGGGTTATATGCGTCAGTGTGTGTGTGATTACCTCGAAATTACCGCCCTTGTTTACATAACAAGACTTCATATCATATGTGTAATAAAACGGAGTGAATAAAATATTTATATAACATTATAAACGGTACATGTCACTAGAAACTTTGGCAGATGGATACACCGTTAGACGGGTGAACATATTGGTACTCAAAGAGAGAGCGAGAGAGAGAGAGAGAGAGAGAGAGAGAGAGAAAGCATGAAAGAGTGATAGAGAGAAGAGGAGAGAGAAAGAGGAGAGATGAGGCCGCTCGCCCGACAGACCGACCGACAGACAGACAGACAGACTGACAGATAGATAGATAGATAGATAGATAGATAGATAGATAGATAGATAGATAGATAGATAGATAGATAGATAGATAGATGTAAGCTCACGTCTTTGGAAAAGCGTGAGAGAGAGAGAGAGAGTCGGGGGGATTGAGAGGGAGACATAGAGAAGTAGAGAGTGACAGTGAGAGACACAGAGGGGCATAAAGCCAGAGAGAGACACGGACACAGAAGGAGATAGAGACAGAGACAGAAAGAGACACAGAGAGATCAAGAGAGAGATACCGAGAGAGTGACAACGAGAGAGAGAATGAGAGAGAGAGAGAGAGAGAGGAGAGAGAGAGAGAGAGAGAGAGAGAGAGAGAGAGAGAGAGAGAGAGAGAGAAAGAAAGGGAAAAGATGAACCCTACCCCTGTCCCCCACCTGTGCTATCTTCTTGTCAAACTTGTCCTTGCTGTGGTAGTGGAAGCTCCACACCTCTGCTTCCACCCAAGCGTTGTCCGTGTTGTTGGGGTCGTCCATGTAGCCTCGATACAAAAGCTTACTGCTGAAGCTGGTGGAAGCCGCGATGTTCCTGCCCAGAATTCCTGACAGTATGAACTCGCTGCTGACGAACTGCCGGAAGAACTGCCCAGAGACAGAATAGTTAATATGCATTCATTATGTGCCATATCGATAAGCGTGGGCATTCATGTTTCGCCATCTCACATGATCACCAGAGTTGTGGATCAGCTCAGTGTTCTTGTCTCGAGCATACCACGTGGTCAAGCCATTCAGGTATATACTTCTCTGCCTTCCCTTTGTTCTCTGCCCCTCGATCTTGCCAGTTCTCACCAAGTTCTCCAATTTATTTCTTCTCATAAGGTGACCAAAATTGTGTCTGTCTACCTCTAATTCTCCAATTTATTTCTTCTCATAAGGTGACCAAAATTGTGTCTGTCTACGTCTAATTCTCCAATTTATTTCTTCTCATAAGGTGACCAAAAATTGTGTCTGTCTACTTCTAATTCTCCAATTTATTTCTTCTCATAAGGTGACTAAAATTGTGTCTGTCTACTTCTAATTCTCCAATTTATTTCTTCTCATAAGGTGACTAAAATTGTGTCTGTCTACCTCTAATTCTCCAATTTATTTCTTCTCATAAGGTGACCAAAAATTGTGTCTGTCTACCTCTAATTCTCCAATTTATTTCTTCTCATAAGGTGACCAAAATTGTGTCTGTCTACCTCTAATTCTCCAATTTATTTCTTCTCATAAGGTGACCAAAATTGTGTCTGTCTACCTCTAATTCTCCAATTTATTTCTTCTCATAAGGTGACCAAAATTGTGTCTGTCTACCTCTAATTCTCCAATTTATTTCTTCTCATAAGGTGACCAGAAATTGTGTCTGTCTACGTCTAATTCTCCAATTTATTTCTTCTCATAAGGTGACCAAACATTGTGCCCGTCTACCTCTAATTCTCCAATTTATTTCTTCTCATAAGGTGACCAAACATTGTGTCCGTCTACCTCTAATTCTCCCATTTATTTTTTCTCATAAGGTGACGAAACCTTGTGTCCGTCTAGTCTAATTTCTCTACGATTTTCATTTGTTTCTTGTAGGACTTGGTTATTGGTTTTATTTTTCTGTCCATGGTATTTGTTGCACTTTCCTCAGAAACTACGTTTAAACAGCCTTCAGATGTTTTTCAACCTGTCTACTCATTGTCCACGTTTCACATCCATACACAAGTACAGGTTTTATGTAGCACCTCAATACTCTTTTCCTCGCTGCAAATGACATATTTTTATCGGTCAGTATGTCTTCCATCTTGCAAAAGGCTGCCTTCGCCATGGCTATTCTTGTTCAAATGTCTTCAAGGCATCTCTCATGCACTAAAAGACACTGGCACTGGATAGGACATGCGCCGAGAAAGCCTTGGAATAGTGTCTCTAGACAAGCCCAATCTGGTGTCCACGGGGCTGAAGAAATAGAGGAAGGCATGAAAACACACAGTGAAGAGAAGCTGAAACAGTAATGAATAACATTATGTGTCCTAATGCCGAGGTAGCGGGTTCAACCCTTACACCGAACAGATGGACTAAAATGTTGACTTCTTGTCCTTGACGTGGGAACGCAAATTACAAGTACCTCTGAAGTAGGACTAGTTCGCCTGATGGCTAGGGACACTGGTAATAGGCAAATCAAATCCACACGCAAAAATCAGAGAAGACTAAGGAAAATGAGTATATCATTGGCACCTTGCCGTCTTGACACGATAGTTTGGTACATTGTGTTTCAAAAAGGCATAATAACTACAACCCATGGCGGTAGCTAATATGGCTGATAAGGCCAGTTCGCGCTGTAAATGTTCGTCTACAGTGGATGCATGTGAAAAGCGGCTACTTGCTCCCAATGTTCATTATCAATGCCTGTATCAATCATATCCCGCTTACACACATCTTTGTATCGTAGTAGAGGCCGACCCTGAGATCTTTTACCCATCTGTAATTCACCAAAAAAGATGTCCTTTGGTGTTCTACCATCATCCATCCTCCTAAAGTGTCCTATCCATCAAAGTCTACGAAGAATGAGCATGGAACAAACAGTCACACAACCTGATCTTTAAAATACTTCAGTATTTGTGAATTCGTCTGGCCACTTAATACCAAGTATTCTACGAAGACATCGCATATGAAAGCTGTTTAAACGTTTCTCTTTGTGTGAGTAAGTTGTCCAGGTTTCACTGCCATAAAGAAGAGTACTAAGGACACAGGCTGAGTAAGTTGATCAGACAGTAATAGTCGTTGTAATTCTTCCTCAGAGTGGGTAGCAATTGCAGCATCATCTGCAAAAAACAACTCTCTGATCAGTACCCTCCTTATTTTGTTCTTGGCCTTCAATCTATGAGCATGGCAGAGGCCGCCATCTGAGCGTGAGTGAATGTATATACCGGTATCCTGATCACAAAAGGCATAATTCAGTAGAAGTGAAAAGTATATTCCAAAGAGGGTGGGAGCTAGTACACAACCTTGCTTAACTCCACTCTTGATTTCAAACTCTTCAGACGTTGCACCAATCAAACTTGATTATACCCTTCATGCCTGTGTGGGACAATTCCACAATGGACAGAAGAGTTGGTGGGCAGCCAATATTCTTCAGTGCCTTGAATAGACCCTCACGACTGACCAAATCAAATGCCTTTGTGTGGTCGATGAAGGCAATAAACAGTGGTTGATTTTGTTCCCGGCATTTTTCTTGCATTTGTCGCAATGAGAATAGCATATCAATGGTAGACCGGTTCTGTCGGAAGCCGCACTGTGATTCGGGGTAGACTTGATCTTCGAGGTCTTGAAGTCTGCGCAGAACAATTCTGGCAAATACTTTCCCAACAATACACAGAAGTGAGATACCCCTATAGTGGTTACAGTCGCTCCGATTGCCCTTGTTCTTGTACAGTGTTATGATGCTTGAATCTTTGAAATTCTGTGGGACTTGTCCTTCTCGCCAGCATAGCTCTATTAGCTGGTGGATCTGTAGAGTGAGTGTGTCTTGCCACTCCTGATAACCTCTATTGGAATCCCATCCTTACATGGAGCTTGCCAGGTGCAAGTTCATTTATAGCACACTTAACTTCTGTGATGGTGGTAAGTGTGTCCAGGTGGTCAAGAGTTGGCAGGGCCTCTATGGAGTTGAGGGTGTCATCCGCTAGTTTGGTCTCACTTGAGTAAAACTCTAAATAGTGTTTTACCCATCTATCCATCTGCTTTTTATTATCAGTGATGATTTCTCAAGTTAAGGTGTTCAGTGGTGAGTATATACTAGGAGACATACACTTATGATCATCAGCTGGTAGCTAGCCCTGGTTGGACGTGCTTTGACCACAGCCTCGCTGGACGGATTTCGATCCTTCCCAGTTCGCCTGCCTCAGTCTCATGATCTCTATGGAAGTGAGGTTGGGTATATAGCCTTCTTGGATAAGGGCAAAGATATAAGATTGCACATGTTAAAAATCCAACAGGGATTGGAAATAACACTGAATAGGTACCGGGCCACTGGTATGGCAAAATTGTTATTACAGGCAACCTACTCTCGAGTAGATGGATCTCGCGGCCTTAAGTAAACTGTTTAGAGGAAGTCACTTTATACATATGCATGCTTAGGTGGACACGTTGACCTTTGAGGTATATACCTAGATATGATGTTAGTTAGTTAGTCTCATATCCTTTACACAGTCAACTCCAGCATTTTTAGGCTGTTTGTGATTACTAAGCAAGATTACATTCACTAGTTTGTCATTGCTTCATGAACGGCCGGAATCATACCATTGTATGGATAGATACGATGTCCTCTTCTCGAAAGAGGAAGAGACAGAAGACAATAATAACTACAACATCGAAGATTGTGAAGAAGAAGAGAAGGGGACATAATTGAAGAACGTTCTAGGTAGTTCTGATATGGCATGACATACTAGTAAACGCCACACAGATGATCGTCGCCTCATGCATTTTAATATCTCTGACTCCTGTATTGAGTTCTAGCCCGCAGACATGGCACTGTGGGTTGCGAAACGATCAAGAAGATTAAATACAAGTTAACTGTTTTTGTTTTACTATTTAATGCTGAACTTATTGGCGTAATCAAAGGGGTGTCAGAGTTTAGTGGATGCTGCTATTGCACACACTGATTAACTAGATTTATAATTAAATTTACGACAAAATAAACCATGGCCATCTTTGATAAGGAAAAAAATAACAGCAACCAGGTAAATGGGACCGGTATTAAATAGGTGTATCATTTTAACTGTCTTGAAACAGTTAAAACGTTGAACAGAAGATGCCTTTTAGAGATTAGAACAAGACATGCCAAGAAAAAGTAACCATTTCGGAGATGGAATACATACTTACCAAAAGAAAAACAGCTATCAGCTGCAATGAGAAAAATAGTATTAAAGTGCTATATACAGCCTATACTGCTATGGACTCGTGGAACATAGACAAGGTATATCCTATAACAGCAGGAATGTAATTTCTGAGGGAAAATGTTACGAATAAAATGGACAGATAGAAAACAAATGAGACAGTACTTTAAAAACCTGATGAAAACCGTAGATTGATTACGGAAATTATATATAGATAGTCAATATGTTTTGTTTTGGACTTTTAATGAAGAGAGACACACCTGAAAACTTAGTGATTTAGTTAGTTAGTCGACAAATCATCCTGATTGCACATCGAATCATTCAGTCCAGAACCACTAAGTCCAAAACTTAGTGACAATTGGCAAACTTGATGAATGAAGATCAAGAGGAAGACAAAGAGCTGTTTCCTAAATGTCTTGGCCAAATGAATAATAAGGACAGAAACACGGGCTTGATTCAAGACTGATGATCATGTGAGATGGCGAACCATATCTGCGTAGGCATAGCACATGATAATAATGATCGCAATAGAATGCGTTTCTTTCTTTTGATGAGTAACAGAATATAATGATTTTGTCTTTTTTTAATATTTTGTCCATGAGTTGTCAACAGACGTTAATTGACGTTTATTACTGAGTCATTTATATTTTGGAGTCTGATTTAACGGTATCCGGATTGTGGCTAACACAGGTCGTCATTCGCACTGCGAGCGCTAACAAGTCAAGTCGCATTATTCTGTCAAGAAGCCTGATACGCGGGAAAATGTCACGTTGAAAGTCCAACACCAAGAAACACGCTGCGGCCAAAGTGTGCAGCGTGGGAGCCGAAAAGAAGAAGAACAACGTGGAGAGCCTACCTGCTAGCCGCATCAAAGAGCCTGATACCACAGCTATTACGGAAGCTACTACGGGGGAGAAGATTGACAGCCCAATACAGTCAAGAACCAAGTCAGCAGAGAAGAAGGAGGAGAAAGACACCAAAGTCGGAAACACCGACTCAAAAACAGCCCGATGGGTCGTCAAGCGGATTCCAGTGGAGCTGACAGACGAAGAAATCCTGAAGCAGCTAAGGGAAGAGAATCTCCACATCCGATTCTTGAAGGCAGAGCGGCTCCTCACCTACTCCGAGATACCTACAACCTTGGCAGTGGTGACATCGGAGGGCAGCGAAATGCCGACCACAGTATCATTCAACAAGAGAATGCAGCAACCAGAGAGATTCATCCCAAGAATCACGCAATGTTCCAGATGTCAGAAGGCCGGCCACAGCAGAGCTACGTGTCGCAGTAAGACGGAAATATGCCGATACTGCGCCGATCACCACGCCTTCAAGGAGTGTCCGCTGGCCAAGCGGGACACGGACTTCAGAGCCCCTAACAACAAAAGAAAGTGCGCCAACTGCCTGGGCAAGCATGGAGCAAGATACGTGGGCTGTCCGTACCTGCAGAGTCACAGAGACGTCTTAAAGATCGCCATCATCACAAAGACACCATTCAAGGAAGCAATGCAGAGGGGCGAGACAGCCACGGGTATAGCACAAGCCGAAAGAGATCAACTCCAAAAACAGATAGATGAGTTGAAGAGACAAGTCAAGGCACTGCTGACGCCGACCCCGAATAACGACAACGAAAAACTACTGGCGGAAATGAAGGAGATTCAGCAAAACATCAAACGAGAAGTGGAACAGATGACAGCGTTGAAGCTGGACAACGAAGAAATACTACGTACCGTAATAGCGGAGAGGGAGCGGCTAAACGCTGAAACGAAATCAACTCAAAACAAAATAACAGAAGCCATGCAAAAAACCACAAAGAAGCCGCAAGAAACCCAACAAAAAACCGAGCCGAAGCCACAAGATAAAACCAGCAGCCGAACCACGACGCCCGAAACATCCAAGGGGAAATCAACATCCCACCAGACAGCCGAAGAAAGACAAGATGAGGAACCCTTCGACGTCAACAAGTGGATGGCACAGGAACCTACCCAGGAGGAAAAGGAGGAGTACATAGAAGCAGAAAAGAAACGGGCAAGGCAAGAGGAACTCAGGCACAAGGAATACATCAGGAGACAGGAAGCACAAGGAAAGAAGGTTAAGAAACTCAAGGGGAAACCCATAGAATACCCGAAGATATTCTCTGACTATGATACCGGCATTGAGTACTATATCGAGGACGGAGAGATCGTCCCATGGCTGACAACAGAGGAAACAATCAAAAAACAGCAAGAACTCCAAGACATAAGGGAAAGACAGCGCAAGGAGGTAAATAGCATGGAAAAGCTTCTACGGGCATTACACAGAACAGGAGGCAAAAATACTAAATAAAAAGTCCTTTTAAGGACTGCAACCAGTCAAGCCAGGAGCCTGCGCCAACAAAGAAAACAACAAGAGGAAACATGCACAAAGGATAGCCGCCGACCGATCCCCCAGCTTACGATGCATGGAGTGGGATAACGAAAAGTCCTTATAAGGACTACAGCCAGACGAGCCAGGAGCCTACACCAACAAAGAAAACCACAAGAACAGACGAGCACAAAGGATAGCCGCCGACCGATCCCCCAGCTGACGTCACAGACACAAACGATACATAACCAGTCCGAGATAGGACCCACAAGACAAGAATTAGGGTGAATAGACCCACAAAAACCACGGACCTCAACAATAACCACAGCTGATGAAGCAGGTTAGACGAGGCCGAATTTGGAATTTTTGTTTTTGAAAATTGGAATTGGAATTGGGCTAACACTCCTGTGAACTGGGAAAGTATTGGTTCGGTCTGGCTTGTGACATCTACAGCATATCTCAGTTGTGCTTCATTATATTTTCTATGTTCACTGTCTCCAAACTAAGGACATTATTGTAAGAGTTGCTGTCTTTCACCGTTTGAGTGTACCACTGAGCTATGTACCACTGTGTGAGTTGCTGTCTTCCAATGTTAAAGTTGCTGTCTTCCATTGCGTGAGTAACTGTCTTCCACTGTGTGATTTGCTGTCTTCCACTGTGTGATTTGCTGCCTTCTGCGGTGTGATTTGTTGTCTTCCACTGTATGATTTGCTGTCCTCCACCCTATGAGTTGCTGTCTTCCACAATGACGTACGGGACATATTCTCAATTAAAACAAGTACTACCTAACATTTGGCGGCGCTTGTGATTACAACTCCGACATACCTGGAGTCAGCCGCAGGCGATATGAAAGCAGACGGATTTGCTTTGGTTTTTACAGTGGTATGAGCGCTGCTCGTTCAAAGAACTATGAAACTACAAACATTAAAATTGCCTAGAAAATTAAAAATTAGTCAACAAGTTCTGGTGTTGATTGCGACGTCCAGTAAAAGGACAAGCAACTAACGAACTGTATAAACTGCCTCACTCGAGAGGTGTAGTAGTGTAGTGGCTAACATGCTTGCCTGTCACCCGCTGGTCATTCTTTTAGAATCTCCATCGAGACGTAATTTTATGTTGTTATCGATCGAACTTAAACTGGGTGCCAGGAAATGTTCTGGAAAATTAAGGCGACCGACAAGATAGTGACCACAACACTCATCGAGTGCAGATTTTTATAAAACATGGGGTTGGACCATATACCGGCGAGACAGTGACCACAACACTCATTGAGTGCAGATTGGTATAAAAGATGGGGATTGGCCCATATACCGACAAGATAGTGACCACTACACTCATCGAGTGTAGATTGGTATAAAACATGGGGTTGGACCATATACCGACGAGACAGTGACCACTACACTCATCGAGTGTAGATTGGTATAAAACATGGGGTTGGCCCATATAGCTACTACGCTACAACGTGTGTAAAAGTGTCATGTGTTTAATTGATGCTTTACTTGTAGCCGCTGAGGCAAACTGGTTAGCGTGCTTGCCTGACCGTCAAGGCACTGGTCCGGGGTAAATTTCCAACAGTAGAAGTTCTACATTTGTCCACCACTGTTCCTCTGGAGCAGACAATCTTCAGAATTGTCTGGGAATAGTCTAGAAAAGAGAGGATGCAAGGTTGGGATCTGGTCATTCAATATCGTCATTCCAGAGGGGAAGGTCGAGGACGTGACCACTGTCCTGTTAAAAATGGCTTCTAATTTACTTGATTAGTATCAACCTGGAGGTATCATGTCAGTTGCCTTTACTTCCGAAGTTTAAAAAAATTACTTGCATATACTTTACAGGCCGCTGCAGTCAACTCCTGCATTTTTTGACTGTTTTGTGATTCCTGAGCAAGTTTACGGTTAGTAGTTTGACATTTATTTCTGAAAGACAAGCACTCATAACATTGTTTGGAAACAACAACGAAAGGCGATCTGCTTCCAAATCACCCGCAGCTGTGTTTCGAACGCGGTATGCAGGATTACGAATTGCTTTTGCCAGAGAGCCGGCTACTTCCCAAGATATTTTTTTTAATTTTAGAGTGGATCGACCCAGAAATCCAAGTCAACTATAAAAATTAGAAACCTGGGCGATGCGGATTCAAATCCTTGATCACCTTGTCGGGAGACGAGCATCCAGCCACTATGCTACCGCAGCTCCCATGGAGATCCAAGAGTGGACAAAATGTCACAAGGATTTAGTTGCGAAGATGATGATGCTTACAAGGATCATGTCATCCTGGTCCAGCGTCAGGCTGCCAGGAACATCCTTCTCGCCCAGCATGTCGCGCATGAATACCTCACACATGACGCTGTAGTTGCTCGTTCGTCCGCTCACGAAACCCTGATGGATGAAAACAGAGGCAGGCTTCACTGTCTCGTTCTGTTGGTATTAATGTCTGTCTGTCTGTGTGTCTGTCATATATGACAGGTGGTGCATGCTGTCTATTTTTTTTTTAAAACTATAAACTGTGAGGAGCGGCTGGCCGAGTGGCTACAACGCCGGACTCTTATTCAGGAGACCCGGGTTCGAATCCTCGGTAAGGTGTGGGATTTTTTTTCTGTCGGGGGCAAAAAGAAAATCCTAATCTGCACAGTTCGCGGCGACTGCACTAGCCAGGCGGCCTTAATTCCTCAGGCTCAAAGACCCCTCTGCCAAACACCGAAAGGTGCTATATTGGCAGTAAATGACAGTTTATGACTATAAACTGTGACATGTTAACTAATATACATAATATAAGATTCCGATATTAGCGGCGATAAATAGATCTCAGATTCTGAAGTCAAAGACCAACAATAAATTGACATGGCTGCTCAAAAAACAAAAGATACTCACAAGAGCGATCACATCGATATAAGTATTTTATCAATGAACCAAAATACTGGAAGCACAAATTCTTAATTGACAAAAGACATATCTTAGTATCAGTTTCTTTACTATCAAAATGTGTAATGACAAATGATTTTTCTAAATTTTGAATTGTAATCTATCAGTGAAATGTTTGCTTGTTTACAACCCTGGTTTGATGTTTATATGGTACATATAAGATTCCTTAACTGAATATAAGAAAGATAGAGCTAAAATGTTATATAGAAATGGTTTACTGTACGCCAGAGAATCATGAAAAGTTATTGAACAAAGTAGGAACAGCTTGGACGCAACTGATATTCCTGCAGCTCCTTAGACGAATGTTGCCGCTACCTTGGAATGCCATAGTAACAATAAACATATATAACAACGATTGCCTGAAGACGCTAATGAAACTAAAATATCATAAATAGCTATAGGAAAGAGTCAAACAATATTATTTGGTCACGTGATGAGAAGAAATGCAGTTGAGAATGTCGTAACAACGGGAAAGATCAGTGCGAAGAAAGGCAGAGGGAGAACAAGAGAAATGATGATGGATGGATTGAGACGGTGGCATGGAGGAATATCATCAGCAGAGTTGATCCAGAGCTCCAGGGGCCGAGATCTGTGGAGACATGAACGCTACGCCAATTGGCAAGGAACGTGATGATGATGAAAGAGCAAATAATAATGAGCAGTCTTTGTGTATCTTCCAACAGTCCCAGCCAGTATATCATCCAGTCTTGAGGTTGTGTTTGCATAACCTGTGGCTCTTTCTGTCCCAATCAGTTGTTACTATTATGCATTCTATCGCAAGTTGTTCTACTTCAACAGACAAAGATTTCTACATAAAGATCAACCGACACTGAACAAAACACCCGGTAGTATGTTCTCGTTCCAACACGTCGTGTGGGTGAAGGAATAGAAGTACATCGGCTGGTCTATGGGGAGTGTTCTTACTGAATAGAAACATATTACAAACATCTAGACCAGTGGTCCTCAACCTTTTTTGGTCCATTCCCCCCTTCACCATATTTTTAGGAGGTCATTCCCCCCACCCCTCACCATATTTTTAGGACATCATTCCCCCCTTACCATATTTTTAGAACGTCATCATTCCCCCCCCCCCCCCCCCCTTTGTATTTCCTCCCTAAAACTTTCCCCCTGCCCCTATACAGTATACGTAATAATTGAAGCTAAATTTAATAGCACATACTAAAACAAGTCTAGACATGTACATAAAATGTGATTTGCGGATCTAATTACGTTATAAAATGAATTTCAGAAGTGTGATGCGTACAGAAGCGTAAAGTATAAAAGGAAAAACAAGATCAAGTAATCGGTTCTTGTATTAACGCGATCTTGACATAATCTTCATTCCCCACCTGGAAACCATGAAATTCCCCCCTGGGGGGGGGGGAATTCCCCACCGGTTGAGAACCACTGATCTAGACGCACCAAACCTGGCACTAATTGCACCTCCTCACATGCTCAACATTAGTCACTCTCTGTACACCTTACAATCACTTACATTCCCCTGAGATAATTATCTTTATTCACAATTAAGTGTATATGCAATATTTTATTTGTTCGCATATCCTTTACAGGACATAGCTGTTAACATCAGCATCTTTCAGCTGATTGTAGATTTCTTGGCAAGATTACGCTCAGTAGTTTGCCATTGCTTTCTGAGCGGCCGGCTCATACACCCCGTAATTTACGGACGCGGAGTGATATGTGCAATAGTAATATTTATTTCACGCTTGTCATCAATAGCTGGCGAGTTGATGTAACAGTTATGGAGTTGCCCAGCTGAGCAACATTTTGATTTCTATTCTAATTGACCTGAACAACTAGATCGACACTCAGCCTAAAATTGGTACCAACAATGTCTTGGAAATATGCATGCAGGCGGCCGTCGTGATACAGACCACATCACCCACCGAGTACCGATTGGTCAATAAAGATACGGGTCTAACATCATATGCCCGATACTCTTTAAAGTGTATAAAGGGCCCCTGACCTTGTCAGTTACTCTGAATTGATATTCAACTAAGACAATAGCCATAAATTATGTGGACTTCACATGACCACTTACCCCGGGAAGTGAGTCTTCCTTGAGCGTGGGGTTATGTACGACCATGATTTCCAGCACTTTCTTGCCCCCCACTAAGAGATTGCCTTGAGCGACCCCATCAGTGTTGTAAGAGTTCTTGAAACGAGATATCACAGCATACATCACGTGGTTTGGTCCATAGCGCCATAGATTGCCCCTCCCTCTCAAGCCAGTGCGGCCCATGGGGTTTCTGAAACGATAAAGTGTCCATGGACTTGATGTCTTTCTATCACAATGTTTGTCCTCCAGAATTGAATCATATATGTCTCATATTCCGCCGTGTCCATGGACTTGATGTCTTTCTGTCACAATGTTTGTCCTCCAGAATTGAATCATATATATCTCATATGCCGACGTGTCCATGGACTTGATGTCTTTCTATCACAATGTTTGTCCTCCAGAATTGAATCATATATATCTCATATGCCGACGTGTCCATGGACTTGATGTCTTTCTATCACAATGTTTGTCCTCCAGAATTGAATCATATATGTCTCATATTCTGGCGTTGTGGCGAAAGGGTTGCGGGAGCAATTTGTAATCCCGCATACCGCGTTCGGAATGCAGCTGTGGGCTATTTGGAAGCAGACTGCCTTACGCTGGTTTTCATACAATGGTATAAGTGTCGGTAGTTCAGAAAGCAATGACAAACTACTGAACTTAAGCTTGCCAAGTAATCACAAACAGCTAGAAATCATGGGCTTGACTGCGACGTCCTGTAAAGGATATGCAACTATGTCTCATATGTAAACTGTGGGGGGACAGAGTGTCTTAGGATTATCATAGTTTTTGCCCATTGCAAATATTGCATGTCCTTGGCAGGACTTTGAGATCAAACTCTAGGTTGACTTTCTAGGAAATTTTACGTTCAGAAGTTTGTCATTGATTACTGAACCAAAAGTCAACATGTATGTTTAATTGACCGTTGTAGGGAACGATGACAGTATACCCCAGCATAAGACTTCCAGGTATGGTGGTCTGTACCGACATATCTGTTCTATGTTTATATTGTAGGGGTTGGGAGAAGTGACTTCCGGTTATGGCAGCTCCACCGACATATCTGTTCTATGTTTATATTGTAGGGGTTGGGAGAAGTGACTTCCGGTTACGGCAGTCTCCACCGATATATCTGTTCTATTTTTATATTGTAGGGGTTGGGAGAAGTGACTTCCGGTTATGGCAGTCTCCACCGACATATCTGTTCTATGGTTATATTGTAGTGGTGAGGAGAAGTTATCTTGGGATATTACTCATATATGCCCCAACACTTCACTGAGCTCAAAGGAGAAAGAGAAGAAGAGTCCAACAATTTAAATATAAGACAAACATGCGAGTTTCCTTCTTCTAGGTGGGTGGAGTGAGATATGGCAGTATAGGGCGCCGTGGTTACGTAGTGGCTCACTGCAGGTAATTAGTTTACGGACACAGGATGACAAGCTTTTTTGATGGCAGGATGATGGCTGAAGAAGGAGCTGAATGGTCTCGAGGTATGGTGTCAGCCTCGAATGCTGGAGGTCCCGGGTTCAGGTCCAGGTGAGGACCGTGATTTATTTTTTCAAATGGACTGCTAGTAATAAAATTTCCCCTGGTCTCTGGGTAGTGTGATCGGACGCCCGTATGTATTACCACGCACGCAAAAAAAATCCCTTGGCAGTTCGAATTTGAAAAAGAGTAGCCAAACGGTGCTGCCCGTGCAAAATTTTGAGTTAAATATCTACCCAAAGTATCTCATGATCCTCGCCGGTGCTACGGAGTTCGTGAACTGAGCTGAGTTTCTCCAGACTCCGGCTTGAGTTAGGAGGAGAACACCCGTGTGCCGTGATGATGATCCATCGACTAAACTAGACTAAACTAATCTAGGGTGATGGCACCAGCACATGTAATAACCTATAGCTATCTTGTCGGATGAAACTAGTCTCTACACACCTGATCTGTTACAGAGACAGAACGACTACAGGCTTCTTCATAGTTTTTCGGTAATAGAGATAAAACAAAGTAAAATAAAGGACCATTTTCCCTGCGTTAAGGCATATGGTGCTAGGTCCATATTGTTATAGGCTGATCGATCCTCGTTGTGGTCAGTATCACAACGTAACAGATACATGCCAACTACAAATCTTTGCTAAATTCTCTTTGACGGCTTTTCCATTTCGAGACACCATCTAGTATTCGGAACTGATTTATTTATACTTTGATTGTTTTCTACCGTTCTCTGTGTCCAACATTGGATTACCTAGGGGCACCATTTGCGTCTACGGTGTACTGGATAGGCTGGTCATCCTTTGTGATCCAGCTAACTCGGTCTGCGGTGAATATCTCCCCGGTGACCGCCTTGTCTTCTGTCACGGCGTTATACTTCGGCTCAAACTCCTGAATTTTCTCAGTGCCCGGTATCAGCTCCGTGTCTATATCCTGTACCTCGCGCTTTGCCAACACTCTAGAGGTTGAAAACAAACATTTACGTATATTTACACGATTTCACATGCAACGTATTTGTGAACAGTCAGTCTGTCAGTGTGTCTGTCCGTCCGTCTGTCTATCTTCTTTCTCTATATGTGTCTATTTTTTCTGTCTCTGTCTGTTTATGTCTTTCAGTCTCTCTCTCTCTCTCTCTCTCTCTCTCTCTCTCTCTCTCTCTCTCTCTCTCTTTCTCTCTCTCTTTCTCCCCTTCCCCCTTTACCATCCCCATGTTCTCTCTCTCTCCCCTCCCCCTTTACCCTCCCCATGTCCTCTCTCTCTTTCTCCCCCTCCCCCTTTACCCTCCCCATGTCTCCTCTCTCTCTATCTCTCTCTCCCCCTCCTCTCTCTCTTTCTCTCCCTTCCCCTTTACCCTCCCCCATGTCCCCTCTCTCTAGTAGTGAAGATGTCACAAGTGGTTAACTTTCTAACATATTAACGCAGCCAAGTTTTCCAGGCGACTAAACAGTTTGAGATAATAAGAGACTTCGAGAAGTTCCTGACAGAAGAGCTAATCTTTGATGCACACTCCAGCTATGGCTGGCAGACAGACAGACAGACAGACAGACAGACAGACAGACAGACAGACAGACAGACAGACAGACAGACAGACAGACAGGCAGGCAGGCAGGCAGATAATCTCTTATATTTACTCAATCAAGTCCGGGTCCACGTAGATACGTATGTCCTCATCATAGTCTTCAATGGGCCGACTATATATAGGCGGGTCGTACTCGGGGTAGTTCTCCTAAGTGGTCAGACATACAGAGATTATGGTACATTAGGGAATTGTCTTTTCTACGGTAGACCAGATTTGTTATATTCAACTGTTTCTTCTAAACTAGACAGACATGTTATGTTCAACTGTTTCTTCTAAAGTAGCTTACAAATGTTATGTTCAACTGCTTCTTTTAAAATAGACAGAAATGTTATGTTCAACTGTTTCTCCTAAAGTAGACAGAAATGTCATTTTCAACTGTTTCTTCTAAAGTAGTTCACAAATATTATTTTCAACTGTTTGTTCTAAAGTAGACAGAAATGTTATGTTCAACTGTTTCTTCTAACGCAGACAGAAATCTTATGTTCAACTGTTTCTTCTAACGCAGACAGAAATCTTATGTTCAACTGTTTCTTCTAACGCAGACAGAAATCTTATGTTCAACTGTTTCTTCTAACGCAGACAGAAATGTTATGTTCAACTGTTTCTTCTAACGCAGACAGAAATGTTATGTTCAACTGTTTCTTCTAACGCAGACAGAAATGTTATGTTCAGCGCTTCTTTTAAAGTAGACAAAAGTGTTATCTTCAACTATTTCTTCTTAAGTAGCTCAGACATGTTATGTTCAACTGTTTCTGCTAAAGTAGCTCAGAAATGTCGTATTTATCTGAATAACAGTGTAAATTTATAAAGTTGGGCAGCTATAGTGTGTTTTTTTTTTTTTGGTTGCCTCAATATAAACTTTAATATCTCAGTAACCAATTGAGGGAAAATGATGAGATTTAGCATAAAACCTTATAATTGTGTCCACCCAACAAAAAAATTTTTGTTCTGGAGATTGTACAGCAGATTTCAATGTTTGGTTATATGCGGTATATATTTTTTTGCCCCCGCACTCATTCCATCATTTTAAGAGTATTACCGTTTCAACAAGACACACCCCCAAAACCAGCGCGGTTTTGCTTTTGGCAGACTGAGGGAATTTATATGGGGTAGGTTCAGAGGTGTCGTCAAAATGTCGGTTCTTTCATGAAACGTGATTATATAAATAAACTAGCTGGCTCGGCCCGGCTCCTGGCGGGGATCTATCTATCTATCTATCTATCTATCTATCTATCTATCTATCTATCTATCTATCTATCTATCTATCTATCTATCTATCTATCTATCTATCTATCTATCTATCTATCTATCTATCTATCTATCTATCTACCCACCTATCTATCTATCTATCTATCTATCTATCTATCTATCTATCTATCTATCTATCTATCTATCTATCTATCTATCTATCTATCTATCTATCTATCTAATCTACCTACTTGCCTGCCTGCCTGCCTGCCGGCCGACCGGCCGACCGACCGACCGACCGATATCTATCTATCTATCTATCTATCTATCTATCTATCTATCTATCTATCTATCTATCTATCTATCTATCTATCTATCTATCTATCTATCTATCGATCTATCTAATCTACCTACCTGCCTGCCGGCCGACAGACCGACCGACCGACCGACCTACCGATATCTATCTATCTAACTATCTATCTATCTATCTATCTATCTATCTATCTATCTATCTATCTATCTATCTATCCATCTATCGATCTATCTATCTATCTAATCTACCTACCTACCTGCCTGCCTGCCTGCCGGCCGACCGACCGACCCACCGACCGACCGACCCACCGACCGACCGACTCACCCACCCACCCACCCAGTCAGCCAGCCAGCCATCCACCCACCCACCTACCTTTCTGCCTACCTACCTACCTTTCTGTCTGTCTGTCTGTCTGTCTGTCCGCGCTATTAAATATTGATAAAAGTTACTGGAAAAAACGTCAGGACCATGTGTTGAAAGAGGAAGAGGACTATTGGAGAAAGGATGGATTGAATTTTATGCAACCGAGAGCAATCATCAACCTACTGGAATCGTCCGACACAGATTAAGGTATGAGCAGATCGCAGACCTTAATCTACGTACACACTTACTGGGATATTTTGCTCCAACTATTCAGACGAATTGCAGGCCCTAAACATTACAGCATCAGCATCAGCTGAAGAAACAAGAAGGCAATGAAAAATAAGGTAAGAAATATATTCCTTCTACTTTCCTGTTAATTTACAAATTATTTACCCCGTGCCTCTGTAAATTCTCTGTCTTTACTAATATTACACATTGCACCCCTCTCGGGATTCTCCGTGGTGAAGTGGTCAAGCCGTCTGACTCGGGCTCCGAAGGTTGTATGTTCGATTCCGGGCCGCGTCCTTCATTTCACGAGTGCATTTTTTCGGAGACTCCCGAGGGTCGTCGCTGGAGCTACGGAGTTCGTGCTTTGTGCGACGCTTTCCGCGCTGCGGAAAGAAACTGAGCCATATGGGATAAACACCCGGTGCAATGCAGCCGACCCTGTCGATTTTAAGCTAATTCTTTCATTGCACCCACTCTCATACGAATCCGGATACGCCTTTGTGTGTCAACAGAATTGACATGTCTCACATTACCGTAAAAATAACTTCGTTAGCGAGAAATCACTAGTTGTTCAGCAAAAGATCAAAGGAATGTCGCCGCTTTCAATGATTTAAGTTTTTTTTTTTTTGACCTTTCAAAGACATATTCCTTGGGTGGGGGTAAATATAAGACGGCAGGAAAAATTTCATAACGATGCAACAGACAGTTTTCAAAATAATTGATCGTGAATGACGGCATTAATTTCCGGACAGACTATATGTGTTCTGTATCTGAATCATCATGTAACAGGACCTCTACAGAATACACCGAACAGTGTCTCCATCTCTTATCATTTCACCCGCCTCATGCACACGGTGTCTGCGATGTCCGGTGTCTGTCTTCAGGCTGGTCGACCCTTGCCTTCACTGTTCTTACGGAGCTGCTGTGGGTGTTTAATATGATCAAAGTGTTCTAGTTTCTGAGACTGTTTCCGCTGTTTATGAGCCAGTTTTCTTCATGGTTTACATCGTGTAAAATTTCACTATTTTTATTGTTTTATTTTTCTTGGTCCTTGATATTCAAAGAATTTGTCTGTGACATTTCAGCTCAAAAGTCAAAAAATTTTTTCTGAAGTCACTGTGAAGTGGTCCACAGCTTACATTCTTATGTTGCCAAAGGAAAGATACATGTTCTCATAATGCTAGCTGTAATGTGTTTACTGGTTCTGTGCTAGGGCCAGCTTGCGACTGACTTCTTGTATACACCATCCATTATTATTGATCGTGGAGCCAAGATATTGAAAGTTTGTAACATTTGTATTGTCTTCTTTGCTGATCATGGAGCCAAGATATTGAAAGTTTGTGACATTTGTATTGTCTTATTTGTTGATCATGGAGCCAAGATACTGAAAGTTTGTGACATTTCTATTGTCTTCTTTGTTGATCGTGGAGTCAAGATACTGAAAGTGTGTGACATTTGTATTGTCTTCTTTGTTGATCATGGAGCCAAGATATTGAAAGTTTGTGACATTTGTATTGTCTTCTTTGTTGATCGTGGAGCCAAGATATTGAAATTTTGTGACATTTGTATTGACTTCTTTGTTGATCGTGGAGCCAAGATATTGAAAGTTTGTGACAGTTGTATTGTCTCCTTTGTTGATCGTGGAGCCAAGATACTGAAATTTTGTGACATTTGTATTGTCTTCTTTGTTGATCATGGAGCCAAGATATTGAAATTTTGTGACATTTGTATTGTCTTCTTTGTTGATCATGGAGCCAAGATATTGAAAGTTTGTGACATTTGTATTGTCTTCTTTGTTGATCATGGAGCCAAGATATTGAAAGTTTGTGACATTTGTATTGTCTTCTTTGTTGATCATGGAGTCAAGATATTGAAAGTGTGTGACATATGTATTGTCTTCTTTGTTGATCGTGGAGCCAAGATACTGAAAGTTTGGTGACATTTGTATTGTCTTCTTTGTTGATCGTGGAGCCAAGATATTGAAAGTTTGTGACATTTGTATTGTCTTCTTTATAGATTGTCATCTGTGGCTGTTCTGAATGCGGCATCAAAAGATTGGACACGCTGATGGTTACAAATATATTGTATCGTTGTTATCGATGGAGAATCGACTGGGATAATTACTAAATATACTATAATTACTATACGATATAATTACTATATATTGATACACGCAAGGCTTCATAACCTGTTGTGTTGTTCCAGTTAAAGTACTTGGAGTCTTCGTGGCTGAGTGATCAAGCCCACTGTCTCACGCCCTGAAAGTTATGGGTTCTTTCCCACGTTCAGACCATGGATGCAGTTTTTTATTTTTTTTCCGGAGACTCCCGGAGGTCCTCGCTGGAGCTAAGTGTATTTCTACGATGCTCTCGGCCAGCGGCTTATCGTTCTGGAAAGAGATGTTGAGTCACATGGCGTACAGCTCGGTGTAACTAAGTCGACCCTCTCGACGTTGGTACGTTTTATTCCTTTTATGTGGCTTTGATAGAAGTAATAAGTTTCTGATTTCTGTCAGAGCTGGTAAATTTTGGGAACCGTATAAAGATGTCGTTATTAAGTTTTCCTGCCTTTCTCTTGAACTTATGGCACATAAATGAAGGTTTAAAAGTCCTGAGAATTAGACCAACCTCTTTCCTTGGACGAATCTGTCTAAGAGAAGCGAACCTTTCTCAAATACACTGACCCTTGAAGTGCATAACTATAACAGATGTGGCGCACTTCTCCCGAATGAGGAACGAAGAAGAAGAGGAAGTCTTCCCCATTGAAGCTATGATATTGTAAACATAAACTAGAGCGTTGGCGTAACGGTTATAAAGTTGCCATGACAACGGCATGAGCGATGTCGAATGAGGGTTCGATACCTGGGCTCGTTGTTCGCTACGAGGGGAAAAGACAGCCACCCATTCTCGGTGCCCTAGGTCTGAAAAATGTGATGAACCTAATTCTGCACATACCCACAGTAGGTCCGTGCTATGGTACGTTTTCATTTAAACTAATAGTAAACATAAACTTTATACCTCATTGCACTTCTATGGCCGGTTATCACAAGGTTAACTTTATCCTCACAGTCACCTCCTACCACCAGTTGTAAAGTTTAGAATAAACAACAAACTCGCCGCATTGAATGGCTGTAGTTAACCCTGTAGGTTGAATATTCTCAGGCATGCAAACACACATCATCACCACAGATATAGATGTATATGTTGTGTGTGCGTGCGTGCGTGCGTGTGTGTGTGTTTAACACAGATGACTTAAGCCTGTACGTTGAATATACCCTGTAGGTTGAATATTCTCAAACATGCTAACACAGATCATCATCACAAATACAGATGTAATATGTTGAGTATGTGTGCTTGCGTTGTGTGTGTAAAAAGGAGAGGACTTAACCCTTTATATGGGATATTATCAAACATACTAACACATATCACCATTGTCCAAGGTGAAGGACACCAGGAGACCACCCAGGCTTTAGAAGTAACAATACAGATAATTTAAATTACCCGCGCGGGGTACATGTGTACGTTGTTATTACATACATGTGTATGTGTGTTTTTGTGAATGAGCTCATATATTTGTATAAACAGGTGAAAACTGCAGATCATTGACAAGTTATAATTGGAACATGTACAAACATTTCCACGAACCCTCCCTGCCAACTATCATCCACTTATCCCCCCCCCCCCTCCCACCACTCACCTCCCAGTTCAAGTATTTGTCAAACACTGCAAATCGTCTGATTGACGTCGATGGATAGGGCGATCTCCTGCAGTGTGAATGCTGGATCACCCCCAAGGATGAAACTCCAAGTACTTGAGTCTTTTTCTTGGCTGTGGAAGTAAATTCATGTATGTCACCCTTTTATCTGTTTCTCTTCTGTTTTGATGACAACGTGAAAAGATGGCTGATAGTGAATCTTGGAAAAGCTTGGAAGCGATGGAGATGTAGTTCCTGAGACGAATGTTGCAAATACCTTGGACTGTCAGATATACTAGCAAGTGATGCCTGGAAGAGGCTAATGAAAGTATAACAACTATAAGACAAAGACAATGTTCTTTGGTCACGTAATGAGAAAAGAGCCTGTCACGGGACCACTGGAGTTAACGATCAGATGATAGATTTACAGAGACAGCTGCAACTTTTTGTTGATTAGGGGGGGGGGGGGGACACTTCCATCGGATCAAACGAAACCAAAAGTCCTTGAGATTTCCCCAGGACACACGAAAATTGTCGGCAAGTTATTTTGCCCGAATCGCAAGATGAAAGGAAAAACGCTGTCTTGATTTGGTTGCCGCCAAGACCACCTGTTGTTGACAGCGAATGAAGTCACTAGGACAATCTCCGACTGGAGGAAACATAACTTATTTGCCGCCAGTGTGAAAAATGGAATGAAACTATACTGAAGTGTTTGGCTAGCTCTGTTCTAATTTGGAAAGAATCTATTGTGTTCTGTGAGAATTAAAGTTGATGAACATGTGTCTTTCATGGCAATGTGTAGATTCAATTCAGGATAGAGCTGGTGTACATAAGGTATTCACTAGATAGCGTTTAGGTATAAGTAATGTAGGATAGTCTAGTGATAGATAGAGTTTAGGACTGGAGCATAGTGTTGTTGCTTTGTGGTTAGGTATTCTAGGAGTGTCGGCGACAGTAGGCAATCGCGTTGTTAAACTAACTAGTGTGAGATGTCAATTAGCTCAGCTGGTTGAGAATAGTGTAGTGGGATGATATTTAGAGAGATTGAGGATGGATGAAGAGGGGGGGGGGGATGGGGGAAATGTCCAATGGTGGGATCTTCCAGTATGTTCTGTGGGACACTTCTGTCTGCAGCCCCTTCACTGGTGCAGAAGATCTGTGTTCTGTGGGACACTTCTGTCTACAGCCCCTTCACCGGTGCAGGAGATCTATGTTCTGTGGGAAACTTCTGTCTACAGCCCCTTCACCGGTGCAGGAGATCTGTGTTCTGTGGGAAACTTCTGTCTACAGCCCCTTCACCGGTGCAGGAGATCTGTGTTCTGTGGGAAACTTCTGTCTACAGCCCCTTCACCGGTGCAGGAGATCTGTGCTCTGTGGGAAACTTCTGTCTACAGCCCCTTCACCGGTGCAGGAGATCTGTGCTCTGTGGGACACTTCTGTCTACAGCCCCTTCACCGGTGCAGGAGATCTGTGCTCTGTGGGACACTTCTGTCTACAGCCCCTTCACCGGTGCAGGAGATCTGTGCTCTGTGGGACACTTCTGTCTGCAGCCCCTTCACCGGTGCAGGAGATCTGTGCTCTGTGGGACACTTCTGTCTACAGCCCCTTCACGGGTGCAGGAGATCTGTGCTCTGTGGGACACTTCTGTCTACAGCCCCTTCACCGGTGCAGGAGATCTGTGCTCTGTGGGAAACGTCTGTCTGCAGCCCCTTCACCGGTGCAGGAGATCTGTGCTCTGTGGGACACTTCTGTCTGCAGCCCCTTCACCGGTGCAGGAGATCTGTGCTCTGTGGGACACTTCTGTCTACAGCCCCTTCACGGGTGCAGGAGATCTGTGCTCTGTGGGACACTTCTGTCTACAGCCCCTTCACCGGTGCAGGAGATCTGTGCTCTGTGGGAAACGTCTGTCTGCAGCCCCTTCACCGGTGCAGGAGATCTGTGCTCTGTGGGACACTTCTGTCTGCAGCCCCTTCACCGGTGCAGGAGATCTGTGCTCTGTGGGACACTTCTGTCTACAGCCCCTTCACCGGGTGCAGGAGATCTGTGCTCTGTGGGACACTTCTGTCTACAGCCCCTTCACCGGTGCAGGAGATCTGTGCTCTGTGGGAAACGTCTGTCTGCAGCCCCTTCACTGGTGCACTAGATCTTTGCTACGTATGCATCAGTGCTGTCTGTTATATCCACCACTATCTCTACTACGTTGTATATGCTGGAGGTGAAGGAAACAGACCTACACCTTTCTAATTTTTAAAATAGCTGCTCCGTCTTACAAATGGGTACGATCGTAGCCGTTAAACATGCTATTGGTACGAGAGTAAGTCAGTAAGTACGAACATTACATGTTATATCGGTGCGAGAGTATGTCAGTAAGTACGAACAATCCTTCATTGCTTGTTCTATTTAGGAAGCATCAACATGGATGAAAAGGAACGAGGATCGACTTCTTTGCACCGGGTTTATCCCATTTAGCTAGGTCTCCCTCGGTAGAGCAGCCGCTGAACCATAACAGCAACAAGGGTATCTACTTGTGCCTTCAGCGCAAGTTTACCAACCATTTCATTTGAAGTTGGTTTGACTCTGGTGATGTATTTATTCCTCATCTGTTTTCACATTGCCAGTTTTAATTTTCTTGGACTGAAAGTGTCATAAAAACAGCTGCAATGGTTAAATGTGTGTATTCTCTGGGTGTGTCATTTGGTAACAATTTATCTAGTCTCTTTCTTTCGTAAGCTATTGCTAGTACTTGCCACAATCATATTTTTTGGAACCACCTCAACTAACACCAAAGCCGAGAAAATTTTTTTTTATTTATAATATCGGATTCTTTCTCAGTTGTGTTATGTTGATACTGGCATAATAGTTGTTGAAGACATTACTTTTCTTGACATCTGGAAGACATTAGTTTTCTTGTAGTCTGTTTTCACAACGTTACCTACGAGTGTAGGATTAGTTTCCCTCCTACTCCCCGTCAGGTTATGCTGGAGATAACACGCTTTACTCCTTTCTCTTGTCATGTCTATTTCACCACAGGTGTACATCCTAGTCTCATGCTTATTTCCCTTGCTGGTATACTTTACACTGTCCGTCTATTGTACAACATGTCTCTTCTTCTGCTGTCTTTCATTTCCTATTGTTTACAGGCCCTGGACTAACTCACGTTAAGCCCTTTGTAGACTTGTTCTTGGTTCTTTCCTACGGAATGTCGTTGTCAGTCTCTCGCCAATGTAATAGCCAGTCTTCGGGCTTTTGATTTCAGCAAGTAAATGCAGTGACGTTGGGTCTATTCTAGCTGCTGCTTGTCTACTGTTACCAGAAAGAACCATGTGGTTATTTATCAGTGGCCACTGTTGCCAGAGAGAACCATGCAGTCATTTATCAATGGCCACTGTTGCCACAGAGAACTATGAGGACATTTGATCAGTGGCCATTGGTTGCCAAAGAAAACAATGCGATCATTTATCAGTAGCCACTGTTGCCACAAAGAACAATGAGGTCATTTATCAGTAGCCACTGTTGCCATAGAGAACAATGCGATCGTTTATCAGTGGCCAATGTTGCCACAGAGAACCATGCGGTCATTTATCAGTGGCTACTGTTGCCACAGAGAACAATGCGGTCATTTATCAGTGGTCACTGTTGCCACATAGAACCATGTGGTCATTTATCAGTGGCCACTGTTGCCACAGAGAACCATGTGGTCATTTATCAGTGGCCACTGTTGCCACAGAGAACCATGTGGTCATTTATCAGTGGCCACTGTTGCCACAGAGAACCATGTGGTCATTTATCAGTGGTCACTGTTGCCACATAGAACCATGTGGTCATTTATCAGTGGCCATTGGTTGCCAAAGAAAACAATGCGATCATTTATCAGTAGCCACTGTTGCCACATAGAACCATGCGGTCATTTATCAGTGGCCACTGTTGCCACAGAGAACAATGCGATCGTTTATCAGTGGCCAATGTTGCCACAGAGAACCATGCGGTCATTTATCAGTGGCCACTGTTGCCACAGAGAACAATGCGGTCATTTATCAGTGGTCACTGTTGCCACATAGAACCATGTGGTCATTTATCAGTGGCCACTGTTGCCACAGAGAACCATGTGGTCATTTATTAGTGGTCACTGTTGCCACAGAGAAACATGTGGTCATTTATCAGTGGCCACTGTTGCCACAGAGAACCATGTGGTCATTTATTAGTGGTCACTGTTGCCACAGAGAAACATGTGGTCATTTATCAGTGGCCACTGTTGCCACAGAGAACCATGTGGTCATTTATCAGTGGCCACTGTTGTCACATAGAACCATGTGGTCATTTATTAGTGGTCACTGTTGCCACAGAGAACCATGTGGTCATTTATCAGTGGCCACTGTTGCCACAGAGAACCATGCAGTCATTTATCTGGCTATATGTGATTTACTAGGAAATGCTAGTTCAGTAGTTTGCCATTACTTTCTGAACGACCGACGCCTCAAACCATCGAAATCAGCACAATGCTGTCTACTGTATCTACAGATGCAAAATACATATACTACGTACAGGAAGCTTCCAGAGCATTCTGCATGTTTTCCAACATGAGAAACATACTAATCTGACTGTTCATGGCTTCCAGCAAGCGATCGTTCAAACTGCTGATGTGTTTGTCCTTGTTCTTTTGTTCTTTGGCAATGACAGTCAACCTGCAACATATGACAGTCAACCTGCAACATATGACAGTCAACTTGCAACATATAACAGTTAACCTGCAACATATGTCAGTCAACCTGCAACATATTCTGATGCACGTTTTTGTCTGGAGCTCAGGACACTATTGTTTAAAAATGTCTGTCCCCATGGGCATTCCAACACACGACCACCGGGCCGACGAGCAAGCGTGCTGGCCACTTGGCAAGTTTACGTTCAGTAGCTTGCCATTGCTTTCTGAACGACAGGGAACCATACATCATAACAGCAGAACAATTCATCATAACAGTAGAACAATGCATCATGACAGCAGAACAATACATCATGACAGTAGAACAATACATCATGACATTAGAACAATACATCATGACAGCAGAACAATACATCATGACAGTAGAAAAAATACATTAGGACAGCAAAACAATACATCATGACAGTAGAACAATACATCATGACATTAGAACAATACATCATGACAGTAGAACAATACATCATGACACTAGAACAATACATCTTGACATCAGAACAATACATCATGACAGTAGAACAATACATCATGACATTAGAACAATACATCATGACAGTAGAACAATACATCATGACAGAAGAACATTACATCATGACAGTAGAACAATACATCATGACAGAAGAACATTACATCATGACAGTAGAACAATACATCATGACAGTAGAACAATACATCATGACAGTAGAACATTACATCAGGACAGCAGAACAATACATCGTGACATTAGAACAATACATGATGACATTAGAACAATACATCAGAATAGCAGAACAATGCATCATGACAGTAGAACAATACATCATGACAGTAGAACAATACATCATGACATTAGAACAATACATCATGACATTAGAACAATATATCATGACATTAGAACAATACATCATGACATTAGAACAATACATCATGACAGTAGAATAATGCAGCATGACATTAGAACAATACATCATGACATTAGAACAATACATCATGACAGTAGAACAATGCAGCATGACATTAGAACAATACATCATGACATTAGAACAATACAGCATGACAGTAGAACAATACAGCATGGCATTAGAACAATAAATCATGACATTAGAACATTACATCATGACATTAGAACAATACATCACGACATTAGAACAATACATCATGACAGTAGAACATTACATCATGGCATTAGAACAATACATCATGACACTAGAACAATATATCTAACAGAAGAACAATACATCATGAGAGCAGAAAAGTACATTAGGACAGTAGAACAATACATCATGACATTAGAACAATACACCATAACAGTAGAACAATACAACAGGACAGCAGAACAATACATCACGACAGCTACAGAGATTATGCTCAATACCAACAGCAGATAATATTAAATTAGATGACTGGGAAAAGTGATAACGAAGATTAGCAAAAGAAACTGCAAAACAAACCAGTTTTGCATTGGCAGCAATGGTATACAAAACAAAAATATCACTAACACTGCATACGACTAACTTAACAACTGGCAATAGTACAGCAAAGACACAGCACTAACCTTTGCTCTGTATGTTTGTTTTCATTAAGTTTGTCCATTGCCAATCTTTCCTGTTTTTTGTGCTGTTTGACAAAGGCATTCCAAATATTATACTTTTCCTCCATTGGCTGCAAGTTACAGAAAGAGATCAAATGTGTACAGTGTCATGAATGGTGAACAGTTGTTATGCATAATAAAGTATACATGCATCTTTTAGTACACATTAAGATACAGTATGTATCTTTAATGACTGTGCAGTGTTTGAAAATATTGCCGGTCCAAGTTTTGTATTTACGAATTATGGTGCATGAACTTTACATAGGGTGTATACAAAACTTGGACAGGCAATATTTTCAAACACTGCAGTCATTAAAAATAAACCCTATACTATTGTGTATGCCCAAATGGAACTTCTTTTAATTAATGTAATTAGACCAAAACGGTCATGTATAGACCACATTTTCATCCTTAGAATAATCATTGAAGACTGTAGAATTCCAGTCGAAATTAATCACCAACTTTGTCGATTTTCAAAAAGCCTTCGACAGCATCCACCGTCCTTAACTTTGGAATCTACTTAACATCTATGGTTTCCCTACCAAATATATCAACATCATAAAATCTTTCTACAAAGAGACACGTTGCTGCGTGAGAGCAGAATCAGGCAACTCCGACTGGTTCTCAGTGGAAACGGGAGTGAAACAGGGTTGTGTCTTGTCACTGATGCCCTTTCGAATAGCTATCTATTGGGTCATGTGCAAATGCACAAACAACACAAATAGGGATATCCATTGGGTTGACGAAATTCTAGAAGACCTGGACTTTGCCGACGTCATAGTGCTTTTAAGTTCAACACAGCCAGATGCCCAAGAGAAAATAAACCACCTCCAAAATGATACAGGGCAAATTGGTCTCCAAATTAACACCGCAAAAACAAAAACTATTGATCTTACCAACAGTTCAGACGACACCAAATTAAACAATCATGTTCTTGAAAAAGTCAACAGCTTCACATACGTAGGAAACAAAATGACATCTACAGGGGACTCAACGCCAGAAATATTATCTAGAATTGCACAGGCATCTGGTGCCTTCAATAAACTTTCAAACATCTAGAAGTCAAAGGCACTCAGCAAACATACGAAACTTAAAATCTTCAACTCTTGTGTGATTCCAGTGCTAACGTATGGACGTGAGAGTTGGCAATCAGCGGTAGCGTTAGATAAAAAAAAATTAGACAATTTTTAGAACAAATGTCTTAGAAGAATTCTAAACCTCCAGGTGGACAGATTTCAGAACCAAAACGCAAATAATACAAGAGACTAAGCAAGACATTGTATCCAATTTTATAAGAAAACGCCGTTGGAACTACATCGGCCATGTACTCAGAATGGACAAGACCTCCAAGCCCTCATATGGTCACCGGTAGAGAAAAGAAAACGGGGAAGACCAAGAGAGACCCTGCGTAGAACCATCATTAGAGAAGGCTCTTTCAATGGCCAAGTAAATATCCAAGATCTACAACAGGTAGCAGCCAACCGCCAGGCATGGAGAGACAGGACTTCTGTCCTATGCGCCGCCTTAGGCTCAAGAGGAAAGACTAACTAACTAACTAACTAACTAATTAGACATGTCAAACCATAAACACATTTACTTCTGTCTATGCTCAGAAAAATCGTGAACACTCTACTGGACATTTTTTTTTTGGCGTTCATTTGCTTTGAACTCAAGCGTAGTCCATACATATGCTACTATTTCTAGTATATTGGACTGATCTTTGGGTTGGGATTAGCTTTTCCCTTATTACTAGTGTCCCTCGCCATCAGGCGAACCCACTCCGGCCATGCTTACCCTATCTAATGGTATGAAGAAAGAAACAAAACGCGATGTATCTACATGCAATATGGAAGATTTTCAGCGTGTGTTGAACATAACATATAATTACGTCTTATTTCCGATGACTACGGCTTCTTGCAGAAATCTTAACTGTTGTTTAAACATTTTACAACTTCAGACGCGCATGAAATCAATGTATCTATAAAAGGGGAACCTGCTTGGATATTGAAGTGCTACGACCAGTACATTTTTAGGATTTATTGCACGGAGGAATAGGTGGACGGCCTTTCCTTCGCCTAGTGAACATTGAATGCAGGTTCGAATTTTTCTCCGATCGCGCTCCATCAAAGGACATAAACAGATCTTCAATTTTACTACTATGTGCAGCAACATCAACTACATACTTGCATCCAAAAGATGATATTCAAGAGGGGAAACTATAAATGCGAACTGTCAAAATTCCATTTCTTGTAAAGCATAATTGAAGAGTCACAGCAAAAATGGAAAGATTAGCGGTAGAAGAGGAAGAGATGGCCAGAGAGAAACGATACAGGATGGCCTAATATGGAGGTATGGAAGAATATCATCAGTATAAATGATCGAGAACAGCAAGGACCGAGATCTGCGGAGGTAACATGGACGCCTCCGACATTTAGCCCAGCGTATGATGATGAACGGTCAAGTAAATCCTATGCAAGATACGTGTACTGGACAAAGATATGTATTGGAGAAAGATGTGTATTGGAGAAAGATGTGTATTGGAGAAAGATGTGTATTGGAGAAAGAGGTGAAGTATTAGGTCTTAACCCTTTAGTTAACTTGTTCAGTCCCTAGTCATGTGTGATGTGCGAGTGATTCATTCCCTTGTGTCTCAAACATTGCATCATGTATGTTCTTAATTTTTACATTTGGTCAGAACTTACTAAAGAAATATTGCTACCTCTGTGGCAACTTCATTTCTCTTTTAGTTTCTTGTGACACATATGGCATGTAGTTGTTTGTTTCGCGGTTTTTTTTTTTTTTGGGGGGGGGGGGGGGGGGGGATTTTTTAAAAATAAAAGCATGCCAGTTTCGTTCTAAACCCCCTCAGATGAAAAAGAGTTCAGGAAGTAGCATGATCATCTCCATTTCTCAACACTTTTCTTGTCAGTAAAATCTGTCAAATGTGTGCACACACTTTCAGTAAAATCTGTCAATAAAATATGTCAAATGTATAGACACACTTTCAAGAATTAGGGAGTCTCAGTGGCTAAGTGGCCATACCGTCTGCCTCGAACTACGAAGGTCGTCGGTTTGGTTTTTTTGTTTTGTTTGTTTGTTTTTTGTTTTGTTTACATCCGATTCATGGATGCACTGTTGTTCTCGAAGACCCCTGGGAGTCGTTGCTGAAGTTCGTGCTCAGTGCGACGCGGTAAGCAAGACTCAGCCATATGGTATAGAACCTAGTGCAATGCCTATGTTTGAAGGGCTGCAGTATTGATATGGCTTAAAATCCAGCCCAATGTGTCTGGTGGGGTTTGAAAACATCTGCTGTTTAAAAGCCTATTGCCAAACAGTCTATATATATTATATTTTGTTGCGAATCCCTTACTGGACGTTGCAGTCAACACCAGCATTATTCAGCTGCTGTTGATGTACTAGGCAATTGTTACGTTCAGTAGTTTGCCATTGCTTTCTGAGCGACCGGCTCCCATACCAGCACGTTATAACACAACGCGACACGGTCTGCTGCACAAATCGGTCGCAGCTGAGCTTCGAACGCATGGTACCTGGCTCATGAACCGCGTTCGCAAGCCTGTGGCCACGGAGACCGATCAATACCTATGTGTAAAAAAAAAAGTTAGTTGCATATCCTTTACGGGACGTCACAGTTAACCCCAGCATTTTGGGCTGTTTTGATCTCTTGGCAAGTTTACGTTCAGTAGTTTGCTATTGCTTTCTGAACGACCGGTACCCATACCATTTTATAAAACAAAAGCCAACGCAAGGCCATCTGCTGGCAAATCGCTCGCAGCTGTGTTTCGAACGCGGTATGTGAGATTACGAACTGCGTCCGTAACCCCTTCACCACGGATCCTAAGTAATGAACTTTACCTTCCCCTGAACTAGGTTCCACTTGTCTGCACATTCACATCCACAGGTCCTCATTTTGTTGCTCCAATTACCGCCCACTTGCCATACCCTTGCACACTCTGAATCTCGTCTAACCTCTTGCCACACAAGCTGCTGCAGCCCCTGTCCATTCTTGTCAAGTAAAGTCAATGACCCTTTTTACGCCTCCGTGCGTGTTGGGTATATGGTGCTAAACCTATATTTTTATAGATCAGTCGAGTCGTCACTTCAATATTCTCAATTTCACGCTGGTGGCCTTTACTTTCTATGGAATTTTCTGATACCCATTATGCTCTGGGTAGACCTGGCAACCCAAGTCAAGTAATGTTTAAATACACATTAATGGGGATTTGGACATATGCCCACCGGGCCAGCAAGAATGCGCACTAGAGAATACGTTATATGGCTCCTGTCAAGTTCTGGACCAATTGTAATTGAAGCATGCTGAGAACACACACACACACATACACACATATTTAAACACACGTGCATAAATACGCACGCACAAAACCACTGAACTATAATGTCTGGGAAATGAGCCACTTCGTTGGAATTGAACCCATGGTTTCTACATAAGAGTGTGGGGTTATCAAGTGTGATGCAGCACAACTTACAGTTTATTTATAATATAAACAGGTATTCACATATACCACACCTTCTCCGGGGGTCTGCAGAACGGACAGTAAGTCAGAAAACACTGGTAGATGTAGATCAGGACCGCCTTGATGATCACGGCTGGGTAGACTAGTACTATGAACGGAATGGGCGCAGCTGGGCGTCTGGCAAACTCCTGCACTAACAAGAAAAACTGGTATTTCCAGATCTCTATAGCTTTCACGTATGTTCTTCCCATGGTTACACTGTGAGAATGGAAAAGTGAACAATAGTTGTGGCCATGCTGTGTCATCAAAGTGAGGTGTGTTTGTGTGAGAAGGAAATACTAGATTGTGGGACAACATCCAGTGGTTTGTCATGTGTACACATTTCCTAGCAGTCTTTCGAAATATCATAAGTAAGATATCCTACCTCTACTGTTGTCATGTGTAAATTATCTGTCGCTTCCTAAATCTATCTATCTTGTGGGCTTCCTCTTCTTCGCTTCCCTGATATACCTCGCTCCATAATTATCTTTCCCAGACATTCATGTTTTTCATTGATGCCTTAAAATAATTTAATTTTCATCAATTTTATTGGCTTTAATAACCATTCTTCTACAATATTGAGTTCTGTTCTTGTTAGATAGATGTTTTAAAAAAGCTTTTAGAATATCGTGGACAAAGAAGAAGGAAAATACTAAAATTCTACAAGATCTGAATATCAAAGAAATCAATCAATCAGGTGCCGTCTCTACAATGAAGGTTGGCTGCAGTGGATCACCAACACTGTCTGTCTCTCGCTTCGACTATACATTCTGTCAGATTGATGTTCATTCATCTCTTGATGTTATCTTCCCACTTGTATCGTTGTCTACCCCTTGCTCGCTTGCCCTCAACCTTGCCCTCCAGTATGGTTTTTATATGAGTATTGTCTTTTTACGTGGCCCAAATATTTCACTTGGCTCTTTTTTTTTCTCCTTCAACTCTCTTTTAATTTCCACATTTTCTGAAGCCTGTGTATATGGTTGTTTTTGTTTCCATGAAATACTATAGTATGTCCACATGTGTTTGCCGCAATATAAACACATCCACATCTCAGTAACCAACTGAGGAAAAATTATGAGATTTAGTATATAACCTTATCATTATGTCCACCCAACAAAAAAAATTTTGTTCTGCAGATTTTACAGCAGATTTCAAAGTTTGTTTATATGCAGTATATAATTTACGGCTTAGAGATTAAGTCCGTCATTTTAACAGTATTACAGCTTCACCAAGACACATCCAAACTTTTTAAAAAATGTTCTCGTGGTTTTCATTTTGAAACAAACAGCGCGAAGTTAAATGGGATTGTTCAGAGGTGTCTCCAAATGGGGGTTCTTTAATGAAACGTGATTATATAAATAAACTAGCTGACAAGGCCCGGCTTCGCCCAGCTCCTGGCGGGGATCTATCTATCTATCTATCTATCTATCTATCTATCTATCTATCTATCTATCTATCTATCTATCTATCTATCTATCTATCTATCTATCTATCTATCTATCTATCTATCTATCTATCTATCTATCTATCTATCTATCTATCTATCTATCTGTCCGTCCGTCCGTCCGTCCGTCCGTCTGTCTGTCTATCTGTCTGTCTGTCTGTCTGTCTGTCTGTCTGTCTGTCTGTCTGTCTGTCTGTCTGCCTGCCTGCCTGTCTGCCTGTCTGTCTGTCTATCTACCTACCTATCTACCTACCTACCTACCTACCTACCGACACACCCAGCCACCCAGCCACCCACCCAGCCAGCCAGCCAGTCAACCACCCACCTACCTACCTACCTACCTACCTACATGTCTGTCTGTCTGTCTGTCTGTCTGTCTGTCTGTCTGTCTGTCTGTCTGTCTGTCTGTCTGTCTGTCTGTCTGTCTGTCTGTCTGTCTGTCTGTCTGTCTGTCTGTCTGTCTGTCTGTCTGTCTGTCAACTAGTCCGCGCTATTAAATATTGATAAAAGTTACTGGAAAAAAATGTGAGGACCATGTGTTGAAAGAGGAAGAGGACTACTGGAGAAAGGATGGATTGAATTTTATGCAACCGAGAGCAATCATCAACCTACTGGAATCGTCCGACACAGATTAAGGTCTGAGCAGATCGCAAACCTTAATCTACGTACACACTTGCTGGGATATTTTGCTCCAACTATTCAGACGAATTGCAGGCCCTAAACATTACAGCATCAGCATAATGTCAATGGCAACAGTTTGTATTCCACAGTGATGAATTTTCAACTCCGCAAGCCCTCAGCCGTGACAAACAACTGTATTGAAACACACACACACACACACACACACACACACACACACACACACACACACACACACACACACACTAAACGCATTGAATACCAACAGAAGAGTAATATTGCGGTGGAAACTGACATATTGTGGCATAACAAGAAACGTGAGAGCAAACACGTTGTCATATTAGGGGACAACACACGTGCATACGAATCAATCTATAAACTTCAATGAAAAGAGGACCAACATCTTGGTCGTTAAGAAGAAAGCCCACTACAGAGACACTGACAACTATTTTCATAGTGAAAAACAAGTAATCATGTTCCGTCTCGGAACGGTAAACAGCAGAGTAGACAGTCTTTCATGAAGTCTCAAAGCGGGTCTGTCAGCCATGTGTACGTGTGAACAAACTACACAGACAGCTGAACAGATCCTTAAAAATGGAAACATGATGACTAAATTGCGGTATCATTTCTGGTCACTCCATACGCACATTAACGCACAGCTATTTGGAAGCTTTTACGAACTCAATATAAAAAGCTAACATGAATACTTGTGTACTCTTTATTAACCAGCAGCTGAAGAAACAAGAAGGAAATGAAAAATAAGGTAAGAAATATATTTTTTCTACTTTCTTGTTAATTTACAAATTATTTACCCCGTGCGTCTGTAAATTCTCTGTCTTTACTAATATTACACATTGCACCCCTCTCGGGATTCTCCGTGGTGAAGTGGTCAAGCCGTCTGACTCGGGCTCCGAAGGTTGTATGTTCGATTCCGGGCCGCGTCCTTCATTTCACGGGTGCATTTTTCGGAGACTCCCGAGGGTCGTCGCTGTAGCTACGGAGTTCGTGCTTTGTGCGACGCTTTCCGTGCTGCGGAAAGAAACTGAGCCATATTGGATAAAAACCCGGTGCAATGCAGCCGACCCTGTCGATTTTAAGCTACTTCTTTCATTGCATCCACTCCCATACGAATCCGGATACGCCTTTGTGTGTCATCTGAATTGGTGTGTCTCCCATTGCTGTAAACATAAATTTGTTAGCGATAAATCACTAGTTGTTCAGCAAAACATCAAAGGAATGTCGCTGCTTTCGATGATTTAAGTTGTTTTTGGACCTATCAAAGACATAATCTTTGGGTGGGGGTAAATATAAGACGGCTGGAAAAATTTCATAACGATGCAACAGACAGTTTTAAAAATAATTGATAGTGAATGAAGGCATTCTTTGTGGGACATACTATACATATTCTTCTATACATCCACATCTGAGGGGTCTCTGTTCGACTTTCTAAGTGCTTGTTAATTGTACAGGCTTCCGAGCCATTCACTAGTGTTGAATACACATAACATTTGACAATTCTCATTGTTAATGCATTGTTAATCTCTCCGGGGCGAAGGGGTTACGGGCGCAGTTCGTAATCCCGCATACCGTGTTCGAAACACAGCTGTGGTGGTTTTTTTATGGATTTCACTGTTGAGTCATACTGGGAAAATATTTTGCAAAATTCTCGAGAAAAGATTACGAACCACTACAGAACCCCAGCTAAGCGAAACACAACTTGGATTTAGGAAAAACAAAGGATGCACAGATGCCATTTTTGCTCGTAGACAACTTTTTAAAAAAATCAATCGAATTCAATGAAACACTCTACTTAGCCTTTGTCGACCAAGAAAAGGCATTTGATAGAGTAGATAGAAACAAGCTGTGGGAATTCCTTAAACAATATGGAGTGAGGACACATCTAACAAACCTATGTAGAAGCTTATACAACAACAGTGAATGCATAGTGAGAGCAACTGGAGGACACTCAGAACCCTTCACCATAAGATCCGGAGTACGACAAGGTTGTGTCCTGTCCCCTCTCTTGTTTATAACATATATAGACAATATATGTAAAGAAACCAGCCAAACAGAGACCGCAAGAACACCGCATGACGAGAACACAGAAAAAGAACCATCTGCAAATCTAACCATTAGAGAACTCCTGTTTGCAGACGACCAAGCACTACTAGCACAATCAGAAGCTGAATTACAAGACCACATGAATAGTCTAAGCCAGTGGTTCTCAACCTTTTTTGGCCCGTGCCCCCCTTCATCATATTTTCAGAACGTCATACCCCCCCCCCCTTTCATATTTCCTACCTAAAAATCCCCCCCCCCCCGCCCCTACACAGTATACGCAATAATGGAAGCACATACTAAAACATGCCTAGATGTCCAAATAAAACGTGATTTGTGGGTCTACTTTATAAAATGAATTTTAGAAGGGGTGAGACGTACAAAACCATGAAGTATGAAGGGAAAAACAATATCAAGTACTCGGTTCTTGTATTAACGCGATCTTGAAATAATCTTCATTCCCCCCCCCCCCCCCCCCCCCCCCCCCGGAAACCCTAAAATTCCCCATTCCCCACCGGTTGAGAACCACTCTTCTAAGCGGAATGTGTAGGGAACATAACATGAAAATTAGCACAAGCAAAACATAGGTAATGACTATAACTAAAGAAGAAAAACAACAACAATTCACCTAAACGAACGTCCCTTGAAACAAGTAAAGTGTTTCAAGTAACTAGGAAATATAATATCATCAAATGGCAGATCAGAAGACGAGATCGAAAATAGATGCAATAAGGCAAACCAACTCATTGGACAAATGGCACCAATACTAAAGAACAAACATGTATCAATAACTACTAAGAAAGCACTTTACAATACAATCTTCCTACCAACTCTATGTTACCAATGCCAAACCAGGACAATGACAGAAAAAGAGAAAAGAAAAATCACAACAACAGAAATTAGATTCTTGAGAAGAATACTCAATGTATCAAGAAGAGATCAGATCGGAAATGAAGAAATCGGGACTAAAGTGTGGGTTATAGCTGCACTAGATTTTATTAGAAAGCAGCAGGTCAAATGGTTTGGCCTTGCAAGTAGGTTACCAACTAACAGTATTCCACAATAAGCAATGATGTACAGACCAGAGGAAAGCAGAGGAAGAAGCCGACCATATAAACGATGGACGGAGGGAATAGCAGAGTCCATAGGAATATCGATACACGAAGCCCATAAGCGTGCATTCTCCCACTGTTTATACTTCACCTCGACACCGCAAGGTACAAGAAGAGCATGATGAGATGAGAGGAGATGAGAACAGAATCACCAATGTAGAGCTCGTAGAGAGAACAAAACAAATCCCAGTCAACCATGATCTGAGGAAAAGACACTGATGCTGGATAGGACACATGCTGAGAAAATCTGAGGAGAAAATAACAAGACGTTCTCTTGTGTGGAATCCACAAGATAGGACACACGCTGAGAAAATCTGAGGAGAATATAACAAGACGTTCTCTTGTGTGGAACCCACAAGATAGGACACATGCTGAGAGAATCTGAGGAGAATATAACAAGACGCTCTCTTGTGTGGAACCCACAAGATAGGACACATGCTGAGAGAATCTGAGGAGAATATAACAAGACGCTCTCTTGTGTGGAACCCACAAGATAGGACACATGCTGAGAAAATCTGAGGAGAATGTAACAAGACGCTCTCTTGTGTGGAACCCACAAGATAGAACACATGCTGAAAAAATCTGAGGAGAATATAACAAGACGCTCTCTTGTGTGGATCCCACAAGACAGGACACATGCTGAGAAAATCTGAGGAGAAAATAACAAGACGTTCTCTTGTGTGGAACCCACAAGATAGGACACATGCTGAGAAAATCTGAGGAGAATGTAACAAGACGCTCTCTTGTGTGGAACCCACAAGATAGGACACACGCTGAGAAAATCTGAGGAGAATATAACAAGACGTTCTCTTGTGTGGAACCCACAAGATAGGACACATGCTGAGAGAATCTGAGGAGAATATAACAAGACGCTCTCTTGTGTGGAACCCACAAGATAGGACACATGCTGAGAGAATCTGAGGAGAATATAACAAGACGCTCTCTTGTGTGGAACCCACAAGATAGGACACATGCTGAGAAAATCTGAGGAGAATGTAACAAGTCGCTCTCTTGTGTGGAACCCACAAGATAGGACACATGCTGAAAAAATCTGAGGAGAATATAACAAGACGCTCTCTTGTGTGGATCCCACAAGATAGGACACATGCTGAGAAAATCTGAGGAGAATATAACAAGACGCTCTCTTGTGTGGATCCCACAAGATAGGACACATGCTGAGAAAATCTGAGGAGAATGTAACAAGACGCTCTCTTGTGAGGATCCCACAAGATAGGACACATGCTGAAAAAATCTGAGGAGAATGTAACAAGACGCTCTCTTGTGTGGAACCCACAGGGGAAACGAAATAGTGGGAGACCTATAAACATAAGGAGAAGATAACTGCAAACAGGATCTGGAGGAGCTGCAGGGAACAGCTAAAAGACGGCTATGCGTGGTTTGATTGAGGGCCTGGGACTTAATGGGGAATAACGCTCGCGCGAGAACACACATACACGCTCGCGCGCATATGCATGGCCACACATGCACACAGACACGCACGCACACACACGCTCGAGCGCATACGCATGGCCACACATGCACACACACACACGCACAAAACACACACACACACACACACACACACACATGCCGCTGACCTACAAATGGCGAAGATGAGTGTGTTGTAAACCAGTTTTGTCTGGAAGATGTAAGCCAGCACTATGAAGTACCCTCCGGCGCTGGCGTGAGGGCAGGTGTTGATGCTATCTTTAACGAGCTCTGTTAAAACAAAATAATCACATATTTTAACGTATGACCTGAATTCTCTATCCACACTTTATTTGTCTCAGTATACATAAATTACCGGTCTCTGTGGCTAAGGGCTTGCGAACGCGGTTTGTGAGCCCGTATACCCAGGTTCGAAACACAACGGTGCTCGTTTTTTCTTCACGTCTTGTGAAGGACATGCAAATTAATTAAAATACATAAATTATCCTAATTAAACTTGCAGAGATTATATATTTATATAGTACTTATAAGACTAATTGAAAATCAAAACCTTCATCTAAATATTAAGATAGCAACAACCAAATATAATGTCCACAGCTAAAATCACAAGTCAGTCGCAAATTACAATCAACAATATAGCACAGTACAACATCGATTAACCGTCTCTGTCCCGGCTAGGTTGTGACGGATAACTGAATAGACGGATAACAGAAATATCTTTATACATATGTACAGTAACGTGATTTCACTTTGAGCTTGGGACGAAAATGAAAATAAAATCCTTTAAAAGTAAATAATACATACACATTGCATTAAATTTTACAAAACAATCAATATAAGCTTCAATATAAGAGTAGTAATATAAAGAAATGTATTGTAATACTATAACACTACGGTAGTTTAAAATAATCTGTTATCTCCTTCTGTGTCACTGAGGCTCGAGCTTTCTGTGAGCGATGTTCCGTATCTTACGCAGAAGAAGGATCTGTGTTGTATTTTCCCTCTTTTGCATTTCACATCAATCGATGCACTTTGATAACATTTTTTCTGCTTCTGAGTGGCTAGTTGTAGGTGTTTTGATTAAGAACTGATCCTTCATCGTCATCAATTTCTTCTTCTTCAATGGTAGTCACATTGGAAACAATTTCATCATCGTTCTAAATTGCAAAGTCTCCATCTATTTTGTCACTATCCAACCAATCTGTTACTTCTTCTGGCGTAATGTTTTCACTGTTTAGTCCTACAATGGTGCACTGTTGCACAGTTTCGTCAACACTAACAGTCTCAGTTCCTTCAATAAAATTAAAGCGATTAGGCCTTTCTTTTTAGGCCTACATATAAGCGGCGAAATCGACACACAGCTTAAAAATGCAGAACAGTAGCACTATCGTAACGTTATGCGTTATAATAGGTCAAGCAGGCGGCTGATAAAAATTAGTGGGGTAAACAAAACAATATATTTGTGTGGTTACACACCCGCTTCACACGCGTGATCCGGGGCTTGTTTCCGGATCCGGTCAGGGATATGCACTACTGACGAGCTCAAACGAGGGCGAAACTCGAGTATAGTGCTTCCATGACGTGGATAGGCCTTAGGTTCGTGCCGGAATGCGATCGGCGTTGCCGGTGGTGGGTTGTGCTCAATATTTAAATTTCAAATCCCGAAACAACCAAATAATCAAAACAATATATATCAATATACCTGGGCATCATACTAGACTGCTGCCTGGCTACGAGACATAGATAAGAGAACACATATAAGAGCAAAGGTGTACGTGCAAACACATGAGTTACAACCGCATGGTGTCTTTATATGGACAACTTCAATGAAATTTTTGCAAAAATAAAGAGTATTAAAGTGACCACTGTCTTGTTTTTTTAGAGGGTAAACAGGTAAAAGTACTACCGAGTTCCTAAAGGAAAACAAAGAACAGTAATGCTATAACCTACCATATCTGTTGTAAGGAGTGTTAGTGTGTGACTGACTACCCCATTCCAGAAAACATTTAGTTGCAAAATCCGACCAACCAAGGAAAAGTAGACAGGAGACACATTGAACAATTTAATAGTAGTACTGTATAACTAAAGAACCCCGTCTCTGGAAAGGCCCTGACAAACACAATATAGGACAACATAAAAACATATAGAGACAAGAATTGGAGATCGAGATGAATAATATAGAGAGAACATGAAGGCAGCTGCAAGAGAAAGCAAATGATAAGACGGCTCGACTCTACCGGATAAGACGACTTGACTGGGATTGAAGATCTATGCTTCAAGGAGGCATAAAGAGCAGATGAAGAAGCAGAAGAATCAGAGAAAAGAAAGAAAGAAGAAAAGTATAACGGGTGTAATATTGTTTTCAGTGTTTCAACAGTCAAACAAGAACTATGTTCTTATTTTTGTTTTATCTCGTACATTGATTATCACAAAACATACGATTTGTACTTACGCGGTATTTGATTATCTGGAAAACAAAATTATATCGTAGCAAGGATCAGTGAATTATATAATATATAGACAGAGAAGCATGAAACAGAAGGACAGTTAACTTGTTGTCTTCAACAGCAGAATTAAGAAAGATTCTTCGGTTTTTCATTAGTTACGATGGCCACACCTGGTGCACACAGGCCTGCTTCCCTTCGGGGTGGGTTGTGTGTTTACACAAAACGAACGAGGTGATATACTCTTCGCCGATCCTGGGATAGTGAATCAGACATCAAGTCTTCTCAAAGAAGGGCCGGTTGGGCACATTAAAATACAGAATAGACAGTTCAATATCGAAAAGAGAAGACCGAATAGGCTGCTGCCGAAATTAACTATCGAAAAATGAAAGCGACCAGCGAACAGAATATTTGTGCATTTGTGATTCCTATTTGTACACACATTTGTGATTCTGATGGGGTATATGCATTTATGATTCTGATATGTACACACATTTGATATTCTTATATGTACACACATTCGTGATCCTGATATGTACACATATTTGTGATCCTGATATGTACACACATTTGTGACCCTGATATGTACACACATTCGTGATCCTGATATGTACACACATTCGTGATCCTGATATGTACACACATTTGTGATCCTGATATGTACACATATTTGTGATCCTGATATGTACACACATTCGTGATCCTGATATGTACACACATTTGTGATCCTGATATGTACAAACATTCGTGATCCTGATATGTACACACATTTATGATCCTGACATGTACACACATTCGTGATCCTGATATGTACGCACATTTATGATCCTGATATGTACACACATTTGTGATTATGATGGGGTATATACATTTATGATTCTGATATGTACACACATTTGTGATTCTGATATGTACACACATTCGTGATCCTGATATGTACACATATTTGTGATTCTGAAATGTACACACATTCGTGATCCTGATATGTACATACATTTGTGATCCTGATATGTACACACATTTGTGATCCTGATATGTACACACATTTATTATCCTGATATGTACACACATTTGTGATCCTGATATGTACACACATTTGTGATCCTGATATCTACACACATTATGATTATGATATGTACACACATTTATGATTCTGATATGTACACACATTTGGATCCTCGCTGGTGCTCTGTGGCTAGAACAGAGTTTTCAGAGGACTCACTGCAAGATTCTAACCACATCTTATAATCTGATATAGTGTAATTACTCTTTGGGAAGAGAAATCAGAAGGGTGGAACGTCAGATGGGCCTCCTGTGTGCCCAAGTCATAACCCTTTGAAAATAAAGTTCTTTCTTTCATTCGTTTGTTCTGTGCACTTTTGTGCTCCGTGCACTGTTGATGTGCTTCTTGTAAGATCTATAGAAGGGAGCCTGGAGCACTTATTTAGATATCCATGTGCTATGACAATGATCCATAGCCATAACCAATACTCAAACCAATGTTTTGTTTGTTATACTCTTATATCCTTGTTCTTGAAATAATTTTCTGATTTATGCTCACATTTCATTCTTCAAATAATTTTCTGATTAATATGATATCTTTCCATCTTCCAATAATTTTCTAATTTTACATAGCACAGTTTATCTTGATTATGACTTGTATTAAGCACTGGAACATGCACTAAAGATAAACATGCATAGTTTTTTTTTTAAAAGTAACACTTTAAGCTAGAAATCCATTTTTTCATTGTTGTTTTAATTTTACCATTTTTACCATTAGTTCCCAAATTGTGTTGGACTCCCAATCCTATCTATGCCATGTAGGCTTTATTCCATTCATCCTCTCTTTGCCTTACACGCCACGTTCTTAGCATCCTCTTGCCTTGTAGAGTTCATCCTTAATGTCCACTTGCCTTCTAGGTCTCATTTTAGCGTCCACTTCCGTTCTAGGTCTCAACCTTAGCTCCGACTTCTCTTCTAGATCTCAACCATAGCGTCCACTTGCCTTTTAGCTCTCATCCTTAGCGCCCACTTGCCTTATAGGTCGCATTCTAGCGTCCACTTCCATTCTAGATCTAAACCTTAGCTCCCACTTCTCTTCTAGATCTCAACCACAGCCTCCACTTGCCGTCTAGGTCTCAACTTTATCCCCCACTTGCCTTCTAGGTCTCAACCTTAACGCCCACTTCTCTTCTAGATCTCAAACTTAGCGCCCACTTTCCTTCTAGGTCTCCTAATTAGGGTTTCCTGGAATTCTAAGTCAAATCTTTTGGGACAATTTGCCTTCCAGCAAGGTCTCATCCTTAGTGCTCCTCTGCCTCTTGAGTCTCATTCTTATTGCTCCCTTGCTTCCTGGATCCAATCGTTAGTGCTCATTTCCTCCAAGGTCTCATCTTTAGTGACCGCTTACTATATCGATTTCATCCTTGGCACACTCATATATACACATATTCTTTTTTTTTTTAGTATTAAGTTTTTTAAATTCAGAATCTCATTTGGCCTGAATCTATCAACAGTCCTCTCAGAGTTACTACAACATATTTAAAAAATAGTTAACTATTTATCAACACGGATGTTAAAGGCGTTAAAAATCAAACAAAGTAAAGGATTCCCTTTCACACTGGGTCTGGGTATATATAAGAACTGGTCCTAAGTCTTTAACGTGACTATTAAAGAGTAATGGAAGAAAGTTTAAACCATGCACAATATAAAACCCTTCATATTTGCTTTTACCCTGTGGTTTCTTTATTTTTCAGTCTTCTCCCTTTGAGTTGCACGTCACAGCTTACCACATTAACTGGATCCTGCTGCTACAACGATTTGTCATAAAAATGGAGGAGTTATTTTTCCAGGGCTGGGATAAAATTCCTGATATTCCTGGATACAACACCTACAGGAATACAGAGGGGAGATGAAAATTTTTTCATGATTCCTGTCCTCCGTATGTTTCGGTAAAATAAAAACATACATAGTTTAAGTGTAGCAGCTCAGATGTTTTCGGTCTGCCGAGATCTGGGAGACATTCTTAAGACTGCAACGACGGAAATGCAACAAGATTGAAGAACATCAGTGATCAGTACTGAACAATGACAAAATGCAGAGATAGCTAATGCAGTAACACTGGGTGATAGAACAGTAAACAGAATTATACATATCACACTAAACATGGGAGAATATGCCCGTTAGGTTCCGCGAATGTTAACATGTGAATAGAAGCAAACAAGAGTAAATTGATGTTCAATTTAAGTTCAGTTAGAAAATATTTTAACGACCACGGCGATAGTAAACGAGACTTGGATTCACATTGATATTCCCAATTCAAAATTTCCAGCATGCATTCGTTTCCCAGAACCTTTCAAGCTAAGTTGTACTGGCATGCGATACATAGTTTAGTTTGAAAAATAGGGTGTTCTAGTCTGTCTTTTCAAGGCCAAGCAGATATGGTCCTAGAGTGTCAAATCAAGTTGTGACTATACCGAAAAGGAATACACAATTTCAGTTTTCTCTTACATTTCCTTCATATTCAGAGCCTTGTATATGGTGCTAACCCCATATTTTAGACCAACCTTCATTCGATCAGCATCAAGCTGCCACCTTTACTTTATTTTCCAGAAAAGATCCGGATACACATTTTCATCTGGGTTGAGTTGGGGACCCAGATTACTATCGCCGTGGTCGTTAAAATATTTTCTAACTGAACTTAAATTGAACATCAATTTACTCTTGTTTGCTTCTATTCACATGTTAACATTCGCGGAACCTAACGGGCATATTCTCCCATGTTTAGTGTGATTTAGCTATATGACTGCCAGACCAAACGGCAAGTGTCTTAACCTCTAAGCTACTCCCGGTGTATTCATTATTTATTTTACCACTATCGTAGTTACAAGATGATCATAACCATCATCACATGCCCCAATGGGCATCGATGTAACTCAGATCCTATCAAGTCATCATCATCCTGCAGTGCCTGCTACAAAGAAGGCACATTAAATAAGTCTCAAGCCACTCTCTAGTGTATCTCTTTACCTTGACATCCGAACTGCTTGGTATAGTTGTACAGACAGCTACACGCTTTTCCTTAAACGAGAAACAAAAGTGAAAAGTTCTTTATGAAGACAGCATGCTACACAAATGCTAGATATTTAGACAAGTTCAAGCTGATATTTTATAGCATGACTTTCAGTCTATCACTGATTGCCATAATCTAACGGCTTGTCCTGTGCTCCCTTGCTGTGCAGAAAATGTTTAGCTCCTAACAAATTTCCCCTCATAATTTGAAAGACTGCTGTAGTGTTCAAATCATATTGTTTTCCTTCTTAAGTAAACGGTAAAGGACCCTTTCACACGCCTTGGCGCGCATGGGCCACATGGTGCTAGACCCACATTGTCTAGAACAGTGGTTCTCAACCGGTGGGGAATTTCCCCCCCCCCCCCCCCCCTTAGGGGGGAGGGGAATTCCCCCCCCCCCCCTTAGGGGGGAATTTTGGGGTTTTCAGGGGGGGGGGGGATGAAGATTATTTCAAGATTGCGTTAATACAAAAACCGATTATTTGATCTTGTTTTTCCCTTCCTACTTTACGGTTCTGTACGTCTCACCCTTCTAAAATTCATTTTATAAAGTAAATAGACCCACAAATCACGTTTTATGTGGACGTCTTGACTTGTTTTAGAATGTGCTATTAAATTTAGCTTCAATTATTACGTATGCTGTGTAGGGGCAGGGGGAAATTTTTAGGGAGGAAATACGAAAGGGGGGGGGGGGGAATGATGCTCTAAAAATATGGTGAGGGGGGGAATGACGTCCTAAAAATATGGTGATGGGGGGAACGGGCCAAAAAAGGTTGAGAACCACTGGTCTAGAAATATCGCCACTCGCTGGGTGATGTGGTCAGTATAACGTCGGTCGCCTATGCTTTCAAAGATATTTCCTATTACCCATTTTAAACTAGGTCGAGCTTTTAATCACTTCGACGTGAATTCTGATGACCACCCGGCCGGCCGGTGCGTATCTAGCCACTACGCTGACGTGGCTCTAGCGTGTCGACTGGTCTATACAAACTGTGGCTCTAGTCAATCAATCAATCAATCATGTCCCATGCCGGAAAGCGTGGGCGGTCATGACTCGCCATTTCACTCGAACACCAGTGTCGTGGATCAGCTCAGTGTTCTTGTCTCGTCGATGCCATGTGGCCAAGCTATCCAGGTATTTTCCTCTCGGTCTTCCTCTTGGTCTGTTCCCTTCGATCTTGCCAGTTGTCACGAAGTTCTCCAATCCATTTCTTCTCATAACATGTCCAACATATTTTGACTGTCTAATTTCTCTAATCAGTTTACGATGTTTATTTGTCTCCTGTAGTACTTGGTCATTGGTTTTTCTGTCTGTCCATGGTATTCTTTGCATTTTCCTCAGAAACCACATTTCTGCAGCCATCAGATGCTTTTCAGCTTGACTGCTCATTGTCCAAGTTTCACATCCATACAAAAGAACAGGCTCTATGTATCCCCTCAACACTCTTTTTCTCGTTTCAATTGACATCTTTTTATTGGTCAGAATGTTTTTCATCTTGCTAAAGGCTACTTTCGCCATGATGATTCTTGTTCTAATCTCTTCAAGGCATCTCCCATCAGATGTTATGACTGTTCCAAGATAATTGTACCGATTCACTTGTTGAAGAATATTTCCATTTACTTGTATATTACATTGTGGTACTTCTTTCTTCCTAGTGACGACCATGACCTGAGTCTTTTTACAATTTAATTCTAACCCCAGTTGCTCACTGTGTACAACAAACGCATCTACTAATTGTTGCAGGTCCTGCGCATTGTCTGCAATTAATACTGTATCATCTACATATCTAATGTTATTGATGTTTCGTCCTCCAATGCTGATTCCATTTATATCCTCTACATTTCTGAAAATATTTTCACTGTATAGGGAAAAAAGATCTGGAGACATCACACATCCCTGCCTAACACCTCTCTTAATTGGCTGATACTGTCCCACTTCATTATCAATCCTTATTGCAGCTTGTTGTTTCCAATATATGTTTTTTATAAGTCTAATGTCTTTCCCATCAATTTGTAGATCTGCAAGCATATCCACCATGCTGACATGTCTAACTCTATCAAAAGCCTTTGTATAGTCAATAAAGCAAAGATGTATATCCTTGTTTACTTCTATAGCACGTTCAATAACTGTTCGCAGCATATACACAGCATTTACTGTACCATTTCCTTCTACAAACCCGCATTGTTCTTCCCCTATTTCAGGTTGTATCTTCTTCCTCACTCTTTGCATGATAATTCTTAGCAAAATCTTTGTGATGTGACTCATTATACTAATTGTTCTATGTTGATCACATTCCAAGGTTCTTTATTTCTTTGGGATTTCAATAAATACAGAGTTACATAATTCAGGAGGTATATCTCCAGTATCATATAATGTGTTCAGCAGTCTGGTGACTTGCTCTAGTCCAAATTCTTCTAAAGCTTTAATCATTTCTGTTGTGATGTTATCTGCACCGGGGGCCTTGCCAGCTTTCATATGCTTAAGAACATTTCGAACCTCCATCTCCAAAATTGGCGGTCCTTCATTATTAAATCTAATATCATACTGTTCGTCTCTGTTATCATCATAAAGGTGTTTCACATAATCTGTCCATACATGTAGAATCTGGATCTTTTTCTATTATGATTTTGCCATCTTCAGTTTTTAGACACCCTGTTGATGTACTTGTTCTTTCATTAGTAAGTTCCTGAATTCTTTTTGCACTAATTTGGTATTTTGACTGTTGTGTTGGTTTTCAATTTCTAAGCACTTTTCCTCAAGCCATGCTTCTTTTGCCTCCTTACATAATATTCTGACTTGTCTGTGAATTTCTTCATATTTGACAGAATTATTTTTGTTGAGTCTTCTTGTTTCCATGAGGTGTAAAATTTCTTCAGTCATCCATTTCTTACGACCCACCTTCTTTAATTTTGGAATAGTTGTTTCTGCAGCCACATTGATTGAATTCTTCAACGTTTCCCATTGATCATCCACATCCTGGAATAGGATCTCTAGATCAGACAAAATTTCAAATCTGTTCTGTACTTCTATGTTGAATTTGTTTTGTATTTCATTGTCATTACTCAATGTACACAAATCATATTTAGTGTTTCCTGTTATATACTTGACTTTCTTCAACTTTATCCTCAATGTTCCTGTGAGTAATCTGTGGTCACTATAACAATCAGCACTGGGAACTGTTTTTGCTACTGTTAGCGCGTTTCTAAATCTTCTGCTAATGAGAATGTAGTCAATCTGGTTTCTAATCCTGCTATCTGGACTCCTCCATGTCCATAATCTTCTAGGGTGTTGCTTGAACCAGGTGTTTCCTACAATCATTTCCTGTTCTTTTGCCCACTCTACGAGTCTGTATCCTCTTTCATTTCTCTCTCCTAAACCATAGTTTCCTACTGTGTATCTATCCCCTTGATTTCCTACTTTTGCATTGAAGTCCCCTATTATGATGTTTATTTCTGAATTTTTACATTTCTTTAAGGCAGACCCTATGTCATTATAAAATTCTTCTACACTATCATCACTAGATTCTCCTGTTGGGGCATATACTTGAATATACTTGAATGTACTTTTTATACTAAAAGGTTGGCCACTTAATTTAACTAGTAGAACTCTGTCCGACACGGCCCAATATCCTTGAACAGATTTTGATGTTTTCCGGTCCAAAATAATTGCCACTCCCTTATGACGATCTTCACCTCCAGAATAAATAATCTTGAAATCTTCTTCTATCTTGATGCCTGCTCCTGTCCATCTCGTTTCGCACATACCTAAAATATTAATATTTTCCATTTCAATTTCTTGTTTTATGTTCTCTAATTTTTCGTCGTCGTTTAATGTCCTAACGTTCCAAGTTGCTAATTTTAACGTCTCTGTCCTTGTCTTGCGATGATCAGTCTTTAAGCGAATCATGATATACTAGGCACTTTTAAAGAGGTAGTTTGCCATTGCTTTCCTCTATGGCAGTGACCTTACTGGTCGGAGACCGCAGCCATTGACTCAAGAAGAGTTCCTCTGCCTGCCGTCGTGAAACTCAAGGCCATGACCCACAAATATCTGTCGGCTGCCCTCAAAATTTCATCCACCACCTGCCTTCTGTGGCTTCTTTTGAAAACTTCCAATCAAAGAACATAAAATAACATCACATAATCCACAGGAAAACACTATTCACAGGAAATCCATAGGAAATCACACGAAATCCAAAGGAAAACACTAAATAGCGTCCCTCCGAAAAGTAACGCTTCATTTTGTCTTCATTTTGTGGCTCTATTACATGATCAATATTCCTTAAAGCGTGTAAAAGAGTCCTTTATGTTTTTTACTACCACTCGCTTAACTGTATCCATTCAACAATGAGACTCAAATAACGTGGAGCACCAGGTTCCAGTATAGCAGAAAGATACTTTTGTTTGTAAATCATCGGGGAGGAAAACACACAAGGTATGTGACTGGAACCTTGGTGTCTGCATAAGCCAGCGGTGGACATTGTAGCTTCTAAGCCATTCCGCTGCTGAGTAAAGTGATTGGCACCACACGGAGATATTCTGTCCGTTAAGACCAAACAATGGCCGAGAAAATATACAATTAAAACCTACCGACCCAAATCACGAGTATGTCGTCCATTAAAGATTTAACTGTGACAAAACGCACACAGGTGAACGTTACCTGCCCTAAAAACACTATTTCGTCCAATGAGAGTTAACAATAACAAAACTTAAACCATATAAGTGAAAGTTACCGACCCTAAACACGAGTATTTGGCCCATGAAGAGTTAACAGTGACAAACATATACAAGTAAAAGTATCGGCCCTAAGAACGAGTAATTCGCCCATTAAGAGTTTTAACAAAATGTTTGCATACCCTTTTAAGGACATCGCTGTCAACATCAGAATCTTTCAGCTGATTGTTGATTTCTTGGCAAGATTACGCTCAGTAGTTTTCCATTTCTTTCTGAGCGACCGGCTCACATACCCCGTAAGTTACCGACACGGTTAGAACCGCTACCGATTCTCGCCGTCGTCACGTTACTCACATATGAATACGGGATTACGGAGAAAGTCGCTAACTCCTAAGCTACGGAGACCGGCATTGAGAGTTAACAATGAGAAAATACACGTACATATAAAAGCTACCGGCCCTAAACGTGAGCATTTCGCCAGTGAGACAAAACACACACACACACACACACACACACACACACACACACACCCACACACACACACACAAAACCACACACACACACAAAACATAAATATAAGCTAACGGTCCTAAACAGGAGCATATCGTCTATTAAGAGTTAACAGTGGTACCAAAACAAAAACACAAATCTATAAACGCGAGTAGTTCACCAATTAAAGTTAACAGTGACACATACAAGTCAGTGTTACCGGCTGTAGTTAGCAGTGACACATACAAGTCAGTGTTACCGGCTGTAGCAATTATTTTGCCCATTAAGAGCTAACAGAGACAAAGACAACAAGAAATAAGTCACGTAATCAGTCACATACCATCCAGATCGTCCACGTCTGTCAAAAACAGAGCAAGGATGCCCCTGAGGAGAGTTTTAAACGCCACTTGGAAATCCAAGGTTTCTGCGGGGTACAGCACTGCATGAATAGCTACGGCGCCAGACACCAGCGAGAGAAACCACATTTTCAACCAGTTGGTTAAATCTCGCCGCAGCTGTTGTGTGTACACAGACATAAAGAGTTAATGTCTTGTTATGAGATAACAGAGCAGACATTAAAATGGGTAGGTGGGCAAATAGATAGAGTGACTGTTTGAGTGACAAAATGATAGGTTCATACACGGGGAGAAGGAAATGCTTTTCAATTTGAGCTCAAGCGTAGTCCATACACGTGCTAGTACTTCTAGCATGCTCGACTGATTTTTGAGTGTCGATTCATCATCTTCATCAAGTGCCCTGCCAACTGGCGTAGGCGTTCATGGCTCTCCAGAGATCTCGGTCTTTGGTTTTCTGGATCAACTCTGCTGCTGATATTCCTCCATGCCACCATCTCAATCCATCCAGCATCATTTCTCTTGGTCTGCCTCTGCCTCTCTTCCCCTCGATCTTTCCAGCTGTCACGATATTCTCCAATGCCTCTCTTCTCATCACATGACCGAAAAAAGATGTTTGTCTCTTTCTCATTGTTGTATATAATGTTCTAGTTTCATTAGCCTATTTCAGGCATCGTCGTTAGTTACTCTGGCAGTCCAAGGAATTCGCAACATTCGTCTCAGGAACTACATCTTTGTTGCTTCTAATTTCTTCTTAATTTGTTCATTTACGTTCCAAGATTCACTGCCACACAGCACTCTCTTTCTAACATTTAGTGATAGTGACTTACTGTAAAAGATGCTCTTCATTTCCTGAAATGCGGCTTAAAAAGTGTGGATTAGGTTTCCCTATTATCAGTGTCTCCCGCCATCAGGTGAATCCACTCCGACTTCAAAGGTACTTGTAATTTACGTCCCCAAGTCAAGGACGAGAAGTCAACAGTTTAGTCCAACTGATCGATGGGTGGATTGAACCCGCTACATCGGCATCAATTCTTTAAACACACAAGTTACATTTGGAGAGATGGGGGACATGGAAGAAGGAACGCACAGACGCGTGGATGGATATGCGCTCGGGCAAAGACGTTTTAAATATAAGTGTGTCAGGTTCAAACTAACCATCACGTGCCCAGCCAACTGGCGTAGGCATAGATGTATCTCCACAGATCTCGGTCTATGTGTCCGGATCAATTATGATGACGATATTCTTCCATGTCACCGTCTCAATTCATGCAGCATAATTGTCTTTACTCTGTCTCTATCTCTTTTATCTCTTACCTTTTTAGGCGTCAATGTTTTCCGATGTACCTCTTCTCATTATGTGACCAACAAACATAGTTTGACGCCATCTTGTATGTGTATATAATGTTCAACTTTCATGATCCTTTTCCTTGCAATAGTTATTAGTTACTCTGGCAGTTCAAGGTATTCCCAATACACTTCTCAGAAACCGTATCTCTTGTTCCTCCAAGTTCTTCATAATCTGTTCGCCCGCGTTCCATGATTTACTGCCATGCAACAGAAGAGGTTGTATATAACATTTCAGTACTCTCTTTCTGATATATAATGACAGTTCTGAAATGTAGTTTTGCTTGACCTATTCTGTTTTTAGTCTCGGCCATCTGATGTTATGACTGCCCCTAGAAATTTGAATTTATTAGCCCGATTAAGTATTTCCCCCTCTATTGCTGTCAAGAACTTGGAATCAGCGACTGGCAAGAAAAGGTCAACCAGAAAGACAAATGGAGACGGCTTGTATCTGCAGCAAAGAACCTCAATGGCTCGGAATGCTGAAGAAGATTATGTCACATTTGGTGTTAGCTTTTTCTTTTATGAAACATTGTTTCAGCTTTCTTTATATTTTATGAAAGTCTTTTTGCTCTATCTTGTCCAAAAGTTGTACATCTTTTGTGTTTTCAGCTGTCAATACAGAGTGGTCTGAACATCGTAAATAATTTGCATTGTAACCTCCAACCATATTCCTGGTCTATCTTTGATCTCTCATTATAACTTCGCTATAGAGTGTAAATAGATCCGTTGACAAAACACATCCTTTTATTACACCATAATTTATCCCTTCCATAAGTGTCCACTTTAATTCCCTTGTTAATGGCTGCTACCAATACACATTCTTTATTATTTGATGATCTTTCACATTACTTGTAATAAACTTCAACATATTTATCATATCCTTTCATTATGTTTCATTTATCAAATGCCTTGGTGGAATCTATAAAGCAGAAATGGTTACGAATGTATTTCGTAATCCCGCATACCGCGTTCGAAACACAGCTGCAGGCGATTTGGAAGCAATGGCAAACTACTAAACGTAAACTTGCCAAGAAATCATAAACAGTCAAACAAGTCTGGGGTTGACTGTGGCGTCCTGTAAAGCATATACTACTAACCATTTGATAGGTGTTCTGTATCTCAGTTGTTCTCTTGATTAGTATTCGTAATGTGTATAATGTAGGGCTGCGACCGATTAATTTAAATTTAATAGTTAACTTTTGACAAATTAACGATTAATTAATCGTCATTAAAAGATGCTGCCTTAAATTTAGCTATGTAGCCCGGATCATCATCATGTACAGTTGTCAACGTCTCTAGGGGTTTACAAAGTGGGTTCAGACAGGCAGATGGCGCGAGTACAGATGAGGCATGAAAACATGAAGGTGATATGCATGTTTTAATGAAAATACATCATAATATCAATATCATAAATATCACAGAATATATCTATATCGCTTCAAACACGCTCTCGCACCGGCTTTCACATTACTCTTGCGTAGATCAAGACAATGCGCACTCATGTCTAGCCACGCACACCAACACACGTTAAGTTGCGATCATATTCATTCGCACTGAAGTCTAAGCATAAGTCTATCCTGTCTCTCCAATCAGTCACACATCCTTTCTCATCCGTGTCCGAGTCTAGTCTCTCCTTTCCTACTCAGTCCGGTGGTGACGAGGTACTTGACCCTCGTGCAGTCCGTGGGAGGTCGGCTGACACGTCTGCCCCGCACTCGCGTGTTGAGGCCAGGCGTACTGCGTCATTCCGTCCAAGGTGAACCTGTCCCGTTACTCAAGGGCACAGTCCTGTCTCTAACTTACTGTCTTAGGCGTCTGGACTGTTCTACCATCCCCGTACTCTCCCCCATGTCCTTATGTCAGTCCTCTAACCTCCGTTATGTCGTAACCAGGACCTTGACAACAGTCATATGCTTTGTCAACGATGATAGCAGTGGCAATACACAGCTACATGAAACATAATCTTGACCGCCAAGCAGGACCGCGATATGGCAGAATAAGTCTAAAACTTTGACATATTTCGAAATCTTCTCCCAATCTGAACCTGACAGTTTTGGACCTTTGTATTGCTTCTTTTCATCTGACATGTAGATAGCTAATGCTTCTCTGACATGTAGAAGTCTCTATAGCATAATAAACATACTGTTCCATCTTGTTTTTACATCTTGCTGCAGCTTACACAATGGTGAGTCGGTACAATTTTGCAACTCGGTTGTGTTTGCAGGACTATGGTTAAAATGTCCGACAATTTTTCGACATCCGGTTCATTTGTATAAGTGATGGGAGAAAAGTTTTCGATTAATCGTTAAAAACAAATTAACGATTAATCGATTAATTAATCGTTAACTTCCGCAGCCCTAGTATTATTGGTTCCTTGCCCTTTCACAAATCCATGCTGTTCTTCACTAATGTCTATGTTTCCCTTCTTATTCTCCTAATTATAATTCTGCGTGGGATTTTGTAACATGGTTTATAAGGCTGATTGTGTGAAATTATTCTAATCTGATTAATCTTGGCTTTTGGGTAAAGCTATAAATACGGAGGGCAGCATATCAACTTGTACTGCTGTAAATATACATCAAAAGTTCAGTTAATCCATACCAAAATCTCACAATACTTAAACTCATTGTATTAAATATATATGTGTAAAGAGGCAGATCTTATTTTTTAAATCACCTGTAGAAAATCCAAAGCAACTTATTTAAACAGCAGGCAGATGAATGTAACATTTCTATTTGTATTACAGGGACAATAGGAGGGAAAACGCTCAACCAAGCTTATAAATTTAAATACCTGGGAGTAATTATAACATCGGATGGAAGATGCACAACAGAGATTAAGAAAAAAGTCGCTTAAAAGTCGACAGGGTTTTCTTCATTGCAACGGGTTTTTAAAAAAACGTTTTAAAAAAAAAATGTCAGCCTGGTCCATGGCGCGTCCGCCCTCCACAGTAGCCTTACCTGCGAGCTTGTCAGCCTGCTCATTTCCTTGTACACCTGTATGCACTGGCACGAAAATGAAACAAAACTTTGCCAGCCTAGACCGCTCCAGAGACGGCGTAACGTGCTAACCGTTACATCAAGTGCCCGCTTAAAGTGATGTGTCTGTGTCTGCGTCCTATCTGCAAAAACATACAGCAGGGACCGAGAAAGTCGTTAAGTCTGCGAAATCAGTTAGTCTCACCCTGCTAAGACGGGACTCGGAAATCCAATCAGTCTAGGAGCTTTATAAACAATTATCCATAAACCTAGTGGCAACATCACCAATATCAGTAAACACCACACCCCCTTACCAAAGAGAAGCCATTCCTTCCATCACAATAGGGATGCGTTAATTAAATATTTAACGAAATATTGAAGTCTAATTTTTAAGCCTTGGAGATGTGGTTTTATAGACAAATGCTGAAAATTAATTGGACAGCCAAAATGAGCAATCAGGATGTTTTAAGTGAAGCTGAGTCGCAAAGACAACATTTCACAAACGTCAGAAAGAGGCAGTCATTGTTTTTTGGCCACATTATGATGAGACAAAAACTGGAACATGTTGTGACAACCTGAAAGATTTGCGGAATGAGAGATAGAGGAAGACAGCATAGGAAGATGCTTGACAGTCCTGTGCCATGGCACGGAAGGGAGTCAACACACAAATTGATCCATGACGTTGGAGATCACAATTTGTGGAGAAGAATGATCGCCCACGCCAGCCGGCAAGACACTTGATGATGATGTTTTATGAATGCCCCGCGAATGATGTTATAAATATTCAAATGACCTTTACACAAAAAGGTTTCCCCGTCCCTGACATACAGCAACAGCCTTGACACATTGGCCATCAAACGGAAGCTTACCATGACAGTTATGTTGACCAGCATGGGTCCGAGAGTTTGAGACACCGGGTAGAACTGACTCATGGCGTAATAGAAGAAATAGATCAGGCTCAGGCTGAGTAGAAACTTGACTGTGGTGAAGGACAGTGTTGTAAAGTGCAGCACACGAAACATCACCACTATGCATGATGTGTAGATGATCACAAGTATTGTGCGGATATTTTCTTTTATGGGGAATTCTCTGCAGTGCTGAAAATATAGAAGCATAAGTGTCTATATAAGATAGCATACTTTATTTTTCCATTCATTGGCACCTTGCTGTCTTGACAGACGGTAGTTTGTGCTTCAAAAAGGCATAATAACTTTTACCTATGGCGGTAGCGAATGTGACTGGTAAGGCCAATTCGCGCTGTAAATGTTCGTTCACAGTGGGTGCATATGAACACGTGGTTATTTCCACCATCATGCACCATCTTACGTCTCACACGCTCGGTGTGTGACATATCTGCAATAATTTTCTCCTTTGTCTTTATTCCATTTCTGATGTTTACCCTCCATGCAACACGTTCAGCAGCGACTTGCTCCCAATGTACATTATCAATGTCTGTATCAATCATGTCTCGCTTACACACATCTTTGTATCGTAGACCATGGCCGACCATGAGATCTCTTACCCATCTGTAATTCACCAAAAAAGATGTCCTTTGGTATTCTACCATCATCCATCCTCCTAAGATATCCTATCCATCTAAGTCTACGAAGACTGAGCATGGAATAAACCGTCACACAGCCTGATCTTTCCAATACTTTGTGATTTTGTCTTGCCACTTAATACCAAGAATTTTTCGCAGACACCGCATATGAAAGCTGTTTAAACGTTTCTCTTGGTGTGAGTAAGTTGTCCAGGTTTCACTGCCATAAAGAAGAGTACTAAGGACACAAGCTTGATAGTCAAGGAATTTTGTTTTCGCAGTAAGCTTCCTCTTATCCCAGACTTCTTTTTTTTTAAAACTTTATAATTATTCAGTAAGTAATGAAAAGCAAATAAACATCAATAAAACTTTGCAACTGGAGAAAATGCAGACTAATAAGCGTACATAATCCTTTTACTGACTTCTTCTTCTTCTTCTTCTTCTTCTTCTTCTTCTTCTTCTTCTTCTTCTTCTTCTTCTTCTTCTTCTTCTTCTTCTTCTTCTTCTTCTTCTTCTTCTTCTTCTTCTTCTTCTTTTCTTCTTCTTATTCCTCTTCTTCTTCTTATTCCTCTTCTTCTTCTTATTCCTCTTCTTCTTATTCCCCTTCCTCTTCTTCCTCTTCCTCTTCTTCTTCTTCTTCTTTCTTTTCGTCTTCTTCCTCTTCTTCTTCTTCTTCTTCTTCTTCTTCTTCTTCTTCTTCTTCTTCTTCTTCTTCTTCTTCTTCTTCTTCTTCTTCTTCTTCTTCTTCTTCTTATTCTTCCTCTTCTTCTTATTCCCCTTCCTCTTCTTCCTCTTCTTCTTCTTCTTCTTCTTCTTCTTCTTCTTCTTCTTCTTCTTCTTCTTCTTCTTCTTCTTCTTCTTCTTCTTCTTCTTCTTCTTCTTCTTCTTCTCCTTCTTCTGTTTCTCCTTACTGTCATCTTTCAGTCGAACACGGGTTTCAACCAGCTCACACCAAGCCCATTTTAGACTTGTCTATGATTGATTGGATTATGTAGCTAAGGTTTTCTGCGGATTGAAGTATCCATCTTTATTCGCCTCTTACGACATGCATGTTAGGTTACAGTGTTACTATTCGCTGCTTCCCTTATGGGGCCCGATAATTCATAGGCGGACCTGTTTTTCTGTTGGGATCCGATAGCTAGACACTGAGCACTGAAATGTTTAAGAAACTAGAGGCAGTATAGATGTGGTTTTTCAGAGGATTGTTGAGAATATCACGAAGATAGATAAAAGAAAACATTTGTAAAGACGCTGACAGCAGCAGGCATTACTATACCACTGTTCAAAAGAATAAGAGGAAGATAAATGACATTCATGGGACATATCAACAGAAGAAGTGCAATAACAAAAGTTAAGTGTTGGAAAATATTAGGTAAGAGAGAGGCACCGGAAGGCAGAGAAAGATGTATTTGAAATTTTTAAACAACTGGGCAACAAATAATAATATAGGCAACATCAACTACGGTCGCATATCAGATTACAGAGAGGAGCGCGCAAGTTATGATTCCCAATGTCTGTCCCAGATCAGGCATCTGAAGAAGTACAGTTAACAATGGCATCATCATCATCAAGTGCCCTGCCAGCTGGCATAGGCGTTCATGGCTCTCCACAGATATTGGTCTTTGGTTTTCTGGATCAACTCTGCTGCTGATATTCCTCCATGCCACCGTCTCAATCCGTCCAGCATCATTTCTCTTGGTCTGCCTCTGCCTCTCTTCCCCTCGATCTTTCCAGTTGTCACGATGTTCTCCAATGTCTCTCTTCTCATCACATGGCCGAAGAAAGATGTTTGTCTCTTTCTTATTGTTGTATATAAACTTCTAGTTTCATTAGCTTGTTTAAGGCTGTCGTTGTTAGTTACTCTGGCAGTCCAAGGAATTCGCAACATTCGTCTCAGGAACCACATCTCTGTTGCTTCTAATTTCTTCTTAATTTGTTCATTTACATTCCAAGATTCACTGCTATACAGCAAAACTGGTTCTACATAGCATTTCAGCACTCTCTTTCTTACATTCAGCGATAGTGACTTATTGCAAGGATACTCTTCATCTTCTGAAATGCGGCCTTTGCTTGCCCTATTCTGCTCTTAAACTCTGTTGTACATCTTCCATCTGATGTTATAAATGTCCCTAGGTTTCTAAAATTATCCACTTGGTTAAGGATTTCCCCTTCTGTTTCTATGTCACATTTTGGTGTCACCATTTCTTTGATATCACCATTGTTACTGTTTTCTTGATATTCAAGGAGAGTCCTTTCCTTGCACTCTCTGTTATTACAATGTCCAACAATTGTTGTAGGTCGGTTGATTTATCCGCCACCAATACTGCGTCATCTGCATAGCGTATATTATTTATATTATAATCTCCAACTAGTATTCCTGGCATCCCTTTGATCTCTCTCATTATTACTTCTCTTTACTTATATAGGAAGAAGAGATTTGGTGACAAGACACACTCCTGTCGTACTGCTAGCTCCTAGCTTTATCTGTTCGTAACAATGATACTATAACAAAACGATAGCTCTGATGTTAGAGAAAGTTAGATAATGTTGCCATGCTTGTCGCATGATGAAGGCCGTGTAATGTATTATTTTAACCCAGTCGTTTCATCAGGCTGAGATCAGAGCGATGTTTTGCAAAGGACCCACTATCTGATAACCGATTATCACCAGTATTTAAGAACATCCAGTGTGATGATGCCGAGGTAACGGGTTCGACCCCCTACACCGATTAGTTGGACTAAAATGTTGAATTCTCGTCCTTGAATGGGGGTCGTAAATTAAAAGTATTCCTGAAGTCAGAGTGGGTTCGCCTGACGGCTAGAGACACTGGTAATAGGGAAAGCAATTCCACACGTATACATCGGTAGAGGAGCATGTGTATGGACTACGCTTCAGTTCAAAGCAAGCTAACTGAGAAAATAATCACCAATATGTGTTGACCTTATGGCCACAGTTAGCAGGTGCTGAGAGATGGCACAGCTTGAAGAAATGCTGTTGTTCATTTGCCTGTGTCAATACAGCTGGGATAATAGCAAATTGAGTAACCTAACATATACCATTATGGGTGGAAAAGAGAGTGAATAAGTCTTCAGGAATTCCTGTGCAATCGACAAGCCATAAAACGACAAACTCTGCAATCTCTGAACCTCTTCTAAATTGCCATCACCATATTGTCATCCACAATCATATGTTCAAGAGAGCATACTCTCTTCAACCGTCAGCTTTCTATGTTAATGATTATCTTTTACTGCTGATCAACATTTGCGCTGCCCAATTGCAACCCATCCAGCATTCTCCATCTTTGTTTACCTCTGCTCCAGAAGACTTAATCTTTTCAGGTGCCATATTCTCTAAAAACTTTTCTCATAATCTGGCCCCAAAAGTGAATATGGTTATGTCTATTTGTGAGTAATACTCTGTCGTTGTGGGTCTATTTACTGTTGTACTCGGGGTACTATTGTATTGTGGGTTACTGTTGTACTGTGTATCCGCCTAGTAGCGGTACAGGAACATGCGTGTTCCATTGATCTCAACAGCTATGCCGACGGTAGCGTAGCTACTGGTAGAATATCCTATATTGGACAGGACAATGGCCGGACCAGACGAAGTGATACACAAACCAGCTGTCTTGTGGGTAGACTGGAGACAGTCACATACCAGGGACAGAAAACTCGACAAAATGCCGGTCGAAGAAGTCCGATGCTTGTCGAAGAAGTCCGATGCTTGTCGAAGTCCGATGCTTGTCGAAGTCCGATGCTTGTCGAAGAAGTCCGATGCTTGTCGAAGAAGTCCGATGCTTGTCGAAGTCCGATGCTTGTCGAAGAAGTCCGATGCTTGTCGAAGAAGTCCGATGCTTGTCGAAGTCCGATGCTTGGCGAAGAAGTCCGATGCTTGTCGAAGAAGTCCGATGCTTGTCGAAGTCCGATGCTTGTCGAAGAAGTCCGATGCTTGTCGAAGTCCGATGCTTGTCGAAGTCCGATGCTTGTCGAAGAAGTCCGATGCTTGTCGAAGAAGTCCGATGCTTGTCGAAGTCCGATGCTTGTCGAAGAAGTCCGATGCTTGTCGAAGTCCGATGCTTGTCGAAGAAGTCCGATGCTTGTCGAAGTCCGATGCTTGTCGAAGTCCGATGCTTGTCGAAGTCCGATGCACTTCTTGGTTGCGTTCTCTCTCTTTGACCTCTAGCATATTCTATACATGTGCTACTACTGGTGCACTGGACTGATTTTTGCGTGTGGGTTAATTTTACCTATTACCATCAGGCGAACACACTCCGACTTCTGAGGTAGTCCTAAGTACTGATCCACACGCTTTACGAAACATTTCACCACAGTTCACTCGATGATGATGATGATGATGATGATGATGATGATGATGATGATGATGATGATGATGATGATGATGAAGATGATGATGATGATGATGATGATGATGATGATGATGATGATGATGATGATGATGATGATGATGATGATCATGATGATCATGATCATGATCATGATGATCATGATGATCATGATGATGTTGATGATGATGATGGCTTTCGCGGACGGTAAGCTGTGTATGTTTAAGACAATAAAACACAACCTAACATTGCTTCTTCACATCAGGGTAGGAAAGGAATGGTTTGCGAGCTAGGTGTCCATCGCTGACGTTATAATTTTTTTAAATATAAAAACAAAATAAAGAACACTTAAACACGCCTAGAAGCCTTTTAGGTACACTGTGCTGGTCACATATTTGTGAAGATTAATCGGTAATGGAGGGGTTATGGGGTCAGCATCACACTGGCTACCTTCACTTTCCAGCCCATTTCCTGGTGGCCATTTTAGGATAACCAAACCGCCTTGAGCTGATTTTAACAATGCTATGAGCGTCGGTCGTTCAGAAAGCAGTTGCAAATTACAGAACGTAAACTTGCGTAGTAAATCAAACCATCCACACAAAAAAACAATGCTGTAAAGAACATGCAACTAACATGTTAGGCTAAAAAATGTATTGAAACGAAACTATTATTACACGAATGATACCAGAGAATGAGCAGTAATTACGCTGTACTAAATATGAACATGGTACTGTCATATCTAATTTCTCCCCCCAATCGTCTCATGACAGATACATACATCGATATCTAACACAGCAAGGACACAGAAACAAGTAGATGTAACTTACAAACTTCTTTGCCAGAAGACAGTACAAGTTATCCACAAAAAGTACAATCAGCCACACCATAAGCACTTGATGGACAAACGGGTCTCCGCAATATGGCTGACTCAGGGCAATGGCGAACAAAACCAGGAAGGAGAGGAAGAACAACTGATGGCGAGATACATTTGAGATCAGTAAGTTTTTATATTAGAATGATTAACAAGTATGCAAATTGCCCAAGGGATTAACGACGTCGTTCGTGATTCTGTATAATCCCGTGGGGAAAACAGCTGCGCGAGATTCTTACGGGGGTATGTGAGCTGGTCGTTCAGAAAGCAATGGCAAACTACTGAACATAAAACTTGCCTAGTACATCAACAGCTGCTAAAAATGCTGGTGTTGACTGCAACGTCCTGTAAGGGATACGCAACATTATAAAAATGAAGATAATGATGATGATGATGGTATTGTAACAGAAATGGTATTGATGATATATTTGTAGATTTCATTGCTGAAGTCTATTTCAACACATATCCCCAGAAAATTAAACTAACATCTAATTATATTCTCCGTGGCGAAGAGGTTAAGAACGCAGTTCGTAATCCTGCATGCCACGTTCGAAACACAGCTATGGGCAATTTGGCAGTAGATCGCCTTACGTTGGTACCTTGGTTTTTTACGAAATGGTATGGGTGCCGGTCGTTCATAAAGCAATGGCAAACTACTGAACGTAAACTTGCCCAGGAATCACGAACGGCTAAAAAATGCTGGGGTTGACTGCAACGTCCTGTAAAGAATATAGAACTAACTATCCAGTCTGTCTTTAAATCTCTAAGTATGGGATGGATCTGCCAGAAGTTTTGGCATCTGAATAACTATATGTGTGTTATATATATTTATATATATATATATATATATATATATATATATATATATATATATATATATATATATATATATATATATATATATATATATATAAGGGGCGTTCATTTGAAATCCGTTCGTGGCGCACCGCGCGCAATTTCGTACGTTGAACATGATCATGTCATAGTCATGTGATAAGTACTGACCAATGAATAAAAGAGCACGTGCTTATCGTCCCATGATGCATAGGTTCTGTTTCTGACCGTTGATAAAATGGTCGGGTTGATCCAAAATCCATCCAAAGAAGCTCAAAGAGCGGTGATTCAGTTTCTTTCATTTGAAGGATGTCGACCAGTGGACATTCATCGAAGAATGCAGGCAGCGTACAGGTAACAAATGTGTGTCGAAGACAACAGTGACAGACTGGGCACGAATGTTTCGGAAAGGACGTCAGTTCACGACAGATCTTCGACGGCCGGGTCAAGCGCATATTGTTGCAACAGAAAAAAACCATCGCCAAAATTGATGCAGCAGTACAGATGAACCGTTGTCGAAGCATACGTTCGCTAGCGAAAGAATTTGATGTGTCAATTGGGACAATTCAAAAGGTCGTTCGTAAGAAACTGCAATATCGGAAGGTGTGTTCACAGTGGGTACCAAGGATGTTGACCGACCACCAAAAAGAGGAACGCATGGGAAGGGTGATGCATTTCTCTTCCGCATAGTGGCAGGCGATGAATCATGGTGTCACCACTTTGAGCCGAGCAGCAAAAGAGAGAGCATGAAATGGAAGCATGCTGGATCACCAAAACCAAAAAATTTAAGTTACAGGTTTCCGCTGGTAAGGTTATGCTGAGCGCATTTTTTTACCATGAAGGGCTATTGTTGGCCGACTTTAAAGAACCTGGTGTCAACATCAACTCTACCCACTACTTGCAAACACTAGACAAGCTGCAAAAAGCCATCAAGAATAAACGACCCGGCATGCTTTCTCGCGGTGTGATTTTGTTGCACGATAATGCTCGTCCGCATGTCGCAAAGATTGTGCAGGAAGCATTAGCAAGGAAGAAGTGGGAAATTCTGCAACATCCAGCCTATAGTCCTGATTTGTCACCATGTGATTTTCATTCTAACAAAAGCTCTCAAGGGGCAACGATTTCACACAGATGCAGACGTAATGAACGCGGTAAATACTTGGTTCAGTGAGCAACCACAATCTTTTTTGCGGACGGCATTCGCCGCCTACCTAAACAATGGGATGCTTGCCTGAATGCCTATAACGACTTCTTCTGATCAACCCATGGTGCATTATTCATTCAAAATGAATGCTTTGTTTAATTCTACCACACCTGTTAATGTTTCTTTCATGATTGTGTAATAAAGCCATTGGAACGGGTTTCGAATGAACGCCCCTTATATATATATATATATATATATATATATATATATATATATATATATATATATATATATATATATATATATATATATATATATATAAATGAATCGTATACATTCCCACACAAGTTTGATCGAGCTCCGCCGGCGTTTTTGTTTCCTCCTTTAAGCCAGTGGTTCTCAACCTTTTTTGGCCCGTGCCCCCCTTTACCATATTTTCAGAAGGTCATTCCCCCCTTCCTATCAAAACTTTGGCCCGTGCCCCCCTTCACCATATTTTCAGAACGTCATTTCCCCCCCCCCCCCCCCCTTTTCATATTTCCTACCTAAACTACACAGTATACGTAAAAATGGAAGGTACATATGTTAAAACAGGTCTAGACATCCACATAAAACGTCATTTGTGGGTCTACTTACATTATAAAATGAATTTTAGAAGGATGAGACGTGCATAACTGTAAAGTATGAAGGGAAAAGCAATATCAAGTAATCGGTTCTTGTATTAACGCGATCTTGAAATGATCTTCATTCCCCCCCCCCCTGGAAACCCTAAAATTCCCCCCTGGGGGGGGGGGGAAATTCCCCACCGGTTGAGAACCACTGCTTTAAGCTTTGAGAGATCTCTGCTTACCCGCACCTGAATCAGCTTCTCTAGATGTGGGGACGTTTGTTTATTTTGCAGCGTTTTGATTCGATCCCATACATCATTCACCATACCACCCTTGTCATAATCTAGCTCACTTCACAAAGAACCGGCGATAGCCAGTCTATCAGCCAGTTCATTTCCTCACACATCAGCTTGTCCTGGCCAGAAAATCCACGATCATCTCTCGGCCTAAGTGTTTTAAGCGATGCAAGCCACTCCACGATGAATATACTAGTTTATGTTTTACATAGTGGTTATGCCAATCACTGGGCTTGTGACGTTATTGACTTTTAGCCCATTGGTCCCCCACACATCCGGTTCATTCACTTCATTGTAACCATAAACGCTTATCATTTGATAGACGTGTCTAGCCCACAACAAGGATACATATAAGCAATTTGTATATGGATATTTTCATGTAATGTTTTCCATGTAGTTGTGTCGGTTTGTGTTTGTTTATTCTGTGCTGATGAAGGCTTTAGCCGCAACGTTCACTTTGTTACTTGTGGTCGTGTTCTAGTAAAGCTCACTGTCTACTTCTGGATTTTTTGTGTGGTTGATTCATTCATTGTCTATTTTACATAGCATGCTTTGAAAGTTAGTCGCTTAAAGTCGCTTAAAAGTCGACAGGGTCGACTTCATTGCACCGAGTTTTATCCCATATGGCTCGGTCTCTTTCCGCAGAACGGAAAGCGTCGCACAAAGCACGAGCTCCGTAGCTTTTAACGACGACCCACAGGAGTCTCTGAACATTTAACTCGTAAACCGAAGGGTGCGGCCTGGATTCGAACCCACAACCTTCGGAGCACGAGTCAAACGGCTTGACCACTTCGCCACAGAGACTCCCAAGCCTGAAAGTTAGTAAAATATTGGAAACAATTTAATAAATTGTTGTAATTTACCTGGGATAGCCAAAATTGGGTAATCGGGGCAGTCCAAATGTAGTAGAGCTTCACGACGAGAAATACCTCACGTTTCCATCTGGCCCCGAGAGATATATTCTAAGGAAACATACGTATTTATGAAGAGCGCAGAATGGATTACAGAAACTTAAACACGCTTGCGGAAATATTTCACTAAGTCTCACAGCTCCCAGACTAAATTATTATACCCTCTAGACTAGTGGTTCTCAACCAGGGGGGAATTGAAGGATATTTTATTTTTCAAGGATTGGGGGGGGGGGGGGGGGGGGGTGACGGGGGAGAGAATTAAGACCACAGATTAGCAGACTCAGACTGGATTCAGGACCACATATAACACAATTTGCATCATTCCGCTCTACTGAGAGGTCACGCTGAGTTTTCTCTTCGCTAGCTTCTGCGTTTTTGACTTTGTTATTAATATTTTGTTGATTTCGAACTTACATTTTGTTTGTGTGGTGACTCAATGCAAAGTGCGCATCGTGCATCTCCTTAGTCCGCATTAGTACGCACCTTTCCCCTTCCCATGGCTCCTTTTCCTTAGTTAGTTAGTCTTAGTTAGTCTTTCCTCTTGAGCCTAAGTCGGCGCATAGGGCAGAAGTCATGGCTCTCCATGTCTGGCGGTTCGCTGCTACCTGTTATAGATCTTGGATGTTCACTTGGCCGTTGAATGAGCCTTCTCTGATGATGGTTCAACGCAGGGTATCTCTTGGTCTTCCCCGTTTTCTTTTCCCTACTGGTGACCATATGAGGGCTTTTCCTTGGCGTTCCAAATTAATTTATGAAGAAGTAAAAAATAATAGCTTCCCAAATTAAGGAGAGTTGTACATGTATTTCCTTTGTCTTAAAGAGTAGTGTACACATTTAGAACCAAAAATTCAGGAAAGCCAGCTTATCTCAATTGAGAACTTCCATTTTGCCATCGTCAAAATCTCGACTGCCGCAGACGAATAGCACCCGATTCGTGCAGGAGACACGTTTTATTTTCGTTTTGACGTGAACCCAAGTCCTTCAGTTGTTTGTGTGTGCACAGCTGCGTGGGTCTTCTGGCTGAATGAAATGTCGGGAATGACTAACAAAATCGTGTAAGTATCCCGCGTTGCTGATTTGCAGCTCACGATAAAATCGCCATCATCGCTTATACTGTGAGTTCTCAGGTCTATTTGGGCTTCGATGATGGGTAGCAATGTACTCGTAATTAAAATGTGATCGCATTACTTCTTAGTGCCAGCCATATTGTGGAATTTATAAAATTAATAAATATTACACATTTTTATGTGTGGAAATATTTTATTTATATTTGTTCTTGACTTTCTCGTTTTATAATAACAGAATCTGAAGTCAATGATGAGTTTAAAAAAAAAAAAAGTATGATCATTCATATATTCAGTTTTTTGTTTTTTTAGCATATCCTTTACAGGACTTAGCTTTCAGCTGTATGTTGATCTCTTGGCAAGATTACGCTCAGTAGTTTGCCATTGCTTTCTCAGCGGCCGGCTCACATACCCCGTAAGTTACCGATGCGATTCGAACCACTGCTGATTCTAACCGTCATCACGTTACCGACGAGAGTATACGAGATTACGGAGAAAAGTCATAACCTCTAAGCCACGAAGCCGGCACATATATTCAGTATTTATTCAAATTTATCTTCATCAACGGAGAAGAACAATATCAATGTGTTATTTGTGGGAAAGGTTTGTCAAAAAATTTTATGAAACCTACTATTATAGTGTAGAGATGTTACACACAGGTTAGTAGGCACATGATCGTATAGGACACAAGTCTTCGCTGGTTATAACATTCTTTATTCGTCGACTCGTTCCACTACAGCATAAAGTTAGTCTACTCAGAATCCGATGTTTACCTTCTTGCTTGCTGGCTGACCCCCAAGTGACGTGTGTGTCCCAGCCTAGATACACTTCTTCATTCGTGCACACACGTTCACTAGCTATGGTTTTCCCACTAGTCAAGGAATGCGCAGCATTCCTTAACTCCTTACTCCTAACCTACTCCCTTTACTGGCCCTTTACTGTTACAATACCTCCCCTTCTTCAAGGAGAATTTTTCCTTGAAAAAATCTCAACCCCAACTCTTAACCCCTTAACTCTACATCTCTATACATTAACAACCATTCCATATAATTCTTAACTCAATTCTCATTCTCCTATCTCATCATAGCCAATTGCTAACCAGAGACAATAATACTGAAACTCTCTACAAAAGTCGTTATAAAGTTCTTCTGAAAACTCGCTACAAAACTCTCAATAAAGTTATCCAGAAAACTCGCTACAAAACTCTCCATAAAGCTCTCCAGAAAACTCGCTACAAAACTCTCCATAAAGTTCTCCAGAAAACTCCCTACAAAACTCTCCATAAGCGAACCGCTTTTAAAATTTAACCATCTAAATTATGATTGACAAAACTGAAGATATTCCCCTTATCCTTTAATTCTCCCCTTATTCACATTCTCACATTCTCACTATTCTAGGACAGACAGAAAAAATAGCTAGAGTGGGTAGTTAGATTTGGTAGGTGCGCACCTAAAAATAATAAAAGTAAGGAAAAAGTAAGAAAGTAAGAAGTAATCACCTTTCTCTTCCCATACATTCTCAAAACTTTATAAAAATAAAGTTTCAAAATTTATCTTCAGTTTCCGTCAATAATAATTGTTATTATCAAAAAAATATGTTAATCCAAAACTACCAGCTTTTGTATTATTCACCTCGTCAAGTTAAAAAAAAAACACTCCAAATTATATACACTGTTAAGTACAGTCTTCTTCTTCCAATATTTACATGCCAAAACTCAAGCTGGCATTCCCCCCATATTCTCCCATTTAACGCTGTTCAACCCAGCTCCTATTTTTAATCCAATCATTTACATTGCGAACGACTCAACTACTTTAAGTCATTTGTTTCCAAAAAAAAACAAGACTTCATATTTCTTCTAACTGAACGTCAACTAATAATCATTTAAACACACTCAGGTTAACTCAATAAAACCAAAGTTTTGTAAACATAAGCAACTAAGTTAACTTATTCATTTCATAAAGCGCAATTGAAGTTCAAACAATTGACTAAACCATATCAATCCCCTCATTCTTTGACATCATTTTTATCCCCACACATTAATCAAACATATATAACTTAAAAACCAACCTGATCATAAAACATATACCAATAAGTCTTATGTGTATTCCTCCCAACAACTCTTGCTTAAGTTCTTCTTTGTAAACACAAAAATATCGTGTCTAACTTCTTCTTCTATCTGCCATCTGCAGAATATTCCACCACGCTATTTATCTACCTCTTCTCCATTTTCTTAATAACTTCAAATTTTTTTCGATAAGTGCAATATCTACATCAATGTCGCTATCCTCCCGAGGAGAGCTAACATCTTTCATATCAGCTTCTTCATCAGTTTCTGACTTTTCATCCATCTCTTGTTCCCCATCTGTATAACCATTACCAGCAACCGCTAATTTCTTCCTTTCTAAATCCAATCTAATTTTCCTGTCTTGCCGTCTCAACAAATTTTCAAATAGCGGCATATCTTCACCACTTGAAGAATTCACTCTAAGTTTTCTTTGCCTCTTAATTTCTTTTTCTTTCTGTCTATCCAACTTTCTTTTTACTGCCTGTCTTGTATTCATAAATGGTGGTTCTATATTTTCCTTGACTGATTCTTCACTAATATAATCGTCATACATGTTATTTTCCTCTGTCATGACTGTTTTTGGTAATGTTTCTTCTTGTTCAGCTGTAGTAGATGCTGTTGTCACTTGTTTCCCATTCTCTATAGGTATTGGATATACCGATTGTCTGACCATCTGTCCACCTGACAATATTTCTTCGGAACAATAATTATTATTACTATTCTCTGCATCCCTTTCCTCATTATCCCGCCTTAAGTGCTCTACATGTGAACGTGCAACATGCCCTGAAATTTGATTCTTAATAGTATATGACACTGGGCCCTTACAACTCTCATCGAATCTGAATTATTCCAAGCTCAGTTACACGTATTTGTTATTTCCATATAACCATGGTCTTAATGCCTTCATGAGATTTCTAGTGTGCAACTCTGCTTCAGTCTTTTGTTGTTTTTGTGTTCCACTTTCCAATAGATAAACATCTTTTGTATCATTTACTCTCATCCTTGGAATTCGTCTCCTGGCTTTTGCTACTTTTCTGCCATATATACTGTTATCTTGTTCCGAAGAGTCACTAACTAAAAATTTGCCTGCTTGTCTACCACTAACCATACCGCACGAGGAAACATCTCGCTTCGAGTCAGGATCGTTCCTATTCATTCCTTTTAAATCTCTGTCTGGTGTACATTCTATATCAAAATCTGTGAGGTCTGAAGATTCTGATTCATAAGATTCCTCGGTTCCACATCCACGATTATACATGAGCAAAGTTTTTTCATTTCTAACCCTAACACTCTTTCTAATTTTCTTTCTGCTGTCTTCTGTCTTGGGTTGTCTAACTTTTGTACCTGTGTCTCTCTTTAATGCAACGGTGTTTCTCTTCGTCACTTTCAAGTCAGTTGGCTTTGATTGAGTTTCTACCAACTCGGTTTGACTTCCCTTCGTTATCTTGTTGTTTGGTTGTATCTGGGTTTTCTTTCCTACTGTATCAACTTGTGTCTGTGTGTTCCGTTCTACCACTTCAATCATCTGCGTCTGTGTCTCTCTTTCCTGTCTACCCCTAAAAATTGAAAATACCTGTCGATCATCAGCTAAGGTTCTATTAGTCTGATGCTGATTTTCTCCTTTGTTTGACTTTGCGAGTGCATATCTCAATCTTCTGATTTCAAACCATTGATTTCGTAATGTTGTCTGCTCCTCACTATTAGATGGCCAGTTCCATTTTTTCTTATAAAAATTCTGTCTCTGCCAACTATTGTCCTCTGGCCTGCCATGTTGTCTCTCTTCATACCTTCGTGTTCTCGTCACGTCGTTTACATTCCATCTGTGACAGTTTCTGTCGTTGTTATAAAGCGGTTGTTTTCTAAAGCAGGTTGAGCTTTGATGTGGCCTTGGCGTAATGGTATCATACTGGCCATTCGATTGGAAACCTCGACTACGTTGTCTTAATACTGCATCCAACCTTGCTATTGCCCCACCAACTCCAGTCAGTACCTGTGAAAAATCTTGGGGTTGCATTCTAGAATCTGTACTGGAAATTATCAAGCAATATACAAATATTTCAAACAATATTAATTTCAAATTCAGCAACAATATATAATCTGTTCAATTAATTACTCTAATATTATCTAACTATACTAACTAAAGACTCCAATCGGAGATCCTGACGAAGAAAATTTTCTGTTGCAATCCCGAATCCTAATAAAAGAATTTAAATGAAATCCTGATGCCGAAATACCAACACCACAAAAAAAAGGACTCTAATCGACACCGTTGAAATGAGCAGAACAAAGAAGAGCCTCTGGATTTCTTAATTTAATCGAAGTCGAAGTCAGTTCTTTCCAGTTATTTTCCTGACGTTGATTGTGCTCGATATAACGCTCGCTATAAGACTGCTTGATTATTTGCTCGATTAACTGTATGCGTTGGACTTTAATTTCCGTCAATCAAGGTCACCTTCACGCAACCGACAACTGCTCATGGTTTCAGCAAAAATTACTTTCCAACAGCAAACTGGCATTTTCATACGTTTCAGCGTAAAAATGATCCCGTCAACAACAATTGGATTTAAACCTGACGCTATCCACTCTCTTATTTGTTACGTGGCATCTCAACAACTGTCAGTTTAAATTGAGCATACCAAATTTTTACTTGAGATAATTTTCATCAATGCTTTCATTTAAGTGAAGTAACTGTAAGGAATATTGAGGATCTCGACTCAATAACTATGTAATTTGCAATATAACCTTGACTTCACCTTCAACAGTCCAATGAGTTAAAACTCATAATTTTCACCATTCTTTGTTTTCTTTGAAGTTTTATTTGGATCAGTTTAACGTTCTGTTGAAATCAAATCATTTCTGGTACTTCAAAATTTCATAAGTTGTAACATGTAATCAGCGAGTTCATTCTGATAACCTTGTGTACTAATTTTTGAGGCAAAACGGCATTACTTGATCTTATTATGCAATTAGCGTTGGTCAGTGATCAAGTTATTTCAGACTATTTATCAGATAAAAACATCAGTCTTTCAAAAAAATAAGTTTATCAATCAAACCTTCTGACTGTCCTGAGAAATCGATCTCCTTCCCAAACAGAAATACACTGAGAACCCACAACAACTACCCCTGGGCGGGCTTTTAGCTGTTGCGTTTCTTATTATTATTTACTTAAAAAACTTCCTTCTCCAGACGCCCAGACACAACAACATTCCATGGCGGTAACTCTCTCCTCAACATCCCATGTTGTTCTTTAAGGTCAAAGGCACCAAATCAACCTGTATTATAGTGTAGAGATGTTACACACAGGTTAGTAGGCACATGATCGTATAGGACACAAGTCTTCGCTGGTTATAACATTCTTTATTCGTCGACTCGTTCCACTACAGCATAAAGTTAGTCTACTCAGAATCCGATGTTTACCTTCTTGCTTGCTGGCTGACCCCCAAGTGACGTGTGTGTCCCAGCCTAGATACACTTCTTCATTCGTGCACACACGTTCACTAGCTATGGTTTTCCCACTAGTCAAGGAATGCGCAGCATTCCTTAACTCCTTACTCCTAACCTACTCCCTTTACTGGCCCTTTACTGTTACACTACAAAGTTGAAGCAACATTTGTTGAATGTTCATCCTCAACACAAGGACAAGGACAAAACCTATTTTGAATGTCTTGGGAATGCTGTCAAAAGGATGAGACTGGATTTAACGTAGACATTACAAGAAACAAACCAAAAGGTTACTGAAGCTTCCTATGTCGTAGCACTGAAGATAGCGAAGCAGAAAAAAAACTCATATAATCGGGAAAACTTCGATCAAACCTTGTTGTCTCCAAGATGGTTGAAATTGTGTTAGGAAATGGATCAGAGAAACAACGTGCATCGGTTTCACTATTAAACGATGCTGTTCAAATGAAGATCAGCGATATGGCCATTGACATCAAGGATCAAGTTGTGCAAGAGATCAAGTCTGCAGCATTTGGACTCAATTCAATTCAAATTGATGAATCGATTGATGTTGCATTGTGTTCTCAGTTGATGGTGTTAGCAAGGTATGTGCATTCAGGATCATTTAAAGAAGAGCTTTGTTTTTGATATCTTCTTGAAACAACTACCAAGGCCTCTGATATTTTGGAAAAGGTTTAATCTTTCTTTGAATCAGAAAATCTTTTATGGGATAATATGTGTGGGTGCTGTACAGATGGAGCCCAGCCATGTTGGGGACCAAATCAGGATTTCAAGTTAGTGTCAAGAAACGTGCCCCAAAAGTAAAAGGCATTCATTGCATGATCCATCGTCAGGCACTGGCCTCCAAAACACTATCAGCTCCATTGAGGAAGGTTTTTAAAGTAAACCGTTAAGATAGTGAATTTTGTCAAAGAAGGAGCGCCCAACTCACGGCTTTTCAACACTTATGCATAGATATTTATGCAGGCCATAATTGGCTTCTTTTCCACACAAATATTCGATCGCTGTCATGAGGAAATGTAACCGCGCGAGTGTATGATCTGAGAGACGAGTTCTAATTTTTTTTTTTTTTTTTTGAAGTTCAGTGTAAGATGGAATTCTTCCCCTGGCTGGATGATGAGGAATGTATCATGCGCCTTGCCTATTCAGTTGATATTTTTAGCAGCTGACTAAACTCAGTCTTCAGATGCAAGGAAGGAATACAAATATCTTACAATGTGTGGTTGCCTTGAAAGCTGTTATGATCAAGCTGGAAAACTGGAAAAGAAAGGTCAATATGAAAAATATTGCAAAGTTTGAGAAGCTGTGCAAAAAAATTACATTTTGCAACATTTGACAGCACTAGAAAATGAATTGAAGCGATATTTTCCTGAACTTAGTGATGATGAGTTGGATTTGGTAGGAAACCCATTGAAATTATTAATTAAAAATGTTTCTGATGATTGTCAAGATGCATTTCTGGAGCTGAACACCGATTCGGGGGCAGGAAATGTGTTCGATAAACAATCAATCACGGAATGTTGGCCTTTGATGTGCGATTCCTATCCAAAAGTATCAGAAAAAGCAATCCGTGCAGTGCTTCTATTTGTGTCATCATATCTTTGTGAGTCAGACTTTTCAACTCTGTTGCAAATTAAAACGAAACGACGTAATAGATAAGATGTTGAAAATGATCTGCGTTGTGCCATTTAAAGCACTTCTCTGCGTATTTCAGAATTACTGAGGAAAAAACAAGCACTGTTTTCTCATTGATTACAATCTTCATTTGAATTAAGTTAATTATAAATCTACAATATCCTGGTTTTCTACTGATGAAGCCCAATTTTCTGGCATTCTGGTGTCGTGTATTAAGTTACAATTCTTTAACATTTTAAGTGTTTGTTTACTGTATTATGATTAATTTGGTGTATTAATAAAATATAGTGAATATAACCATGCTTTTATTTAAGTTTTAATATCCATCGGAATATTCATTTTCCATTAAATGTATAAAACTACACTATAAAATTAATCTTTACATGTAAAGGTTATGTACAACTATGGAAGAAATAAGGATTTTCAGTATTATAGGCATGTGATCTTGAATGCACTCTTTGATGCTGAAAATTTTGGAAAGGGGAGAATGACATTCTGACATATGGTGAAGATTGCATGGGCCAAAAAAGATTAAGAACCACTGCTCTAGGTTTACACTTACAGCTTTAATACTGAATACTCAAGCTTTAAGATACAAACTCACAGCTTATGATACAACACTCAGAATTTCGCGATTCAACACTCACAGTTAAAGACGTTAAAGGCAAGAGGGTCGACTTCATTACATCAGTGTTTATCCCGTATGCCTAGCTGTAGTTTTTATTCCAGAGCGGCCTGTCAAACTCATGGCACCAACGACAACCCAATGGAGTCTCCGAATAATTGCGCTCGCAAACCCAACTACGGAGTCTGAAAACAAACCCATGACCTTTTCAACGAGGGGCAAGCGGCTTGACCACTTGATCACTTGTCCACAGAGACACTCACAGTTTTAAGACAGCACTCAGAGTTTCCAGACTCAACACGCTCAGCTTCAACAACGCCTTGAGGCGTGTTGAATATATGTTGCTAACCCCATATTTGTATAGACCAAACGGCTCGGGTTAGCAATGTGGTTAATATCGCGTCGGTCGTCTTTACTACCCAGGCCATTTCTTGGTACCATATTTATGTTACGAGGATCTGGGGGAACCTAGACATTTTATTAAAAATCCTAGTCTCGAATGGGTTCAAACACATTACCACTGGGACAACAGATAAGCATGCTAGCTACTGCGTTTTCGGCTCCAGCTTCAAGTGTCAGCTGTCACGTATTCATATTCACCGCTCACAGCTTTAAGACTCATTACTCTCGGGCTTCCGGTCACGATGGCGGAGGACGGTCGTGTTGTTTTGTGACCGTTTCCTTTTTTCGCGTAGGAGATGGATATTTTCCATCTCTTGCATGTAATTTGTGACCCAGGATATAAAACCAGGAGTTTCTTTCTCAAGATCTTCGCCGATGCTACGCCGTTCGTGCATTGAGCGAACCAATCCTTGAGTGAATTTTCGCAGCGTGTGTGGTTCTGTGGTGTTCGGTTTTTTCAACATGGCGGAACAACGATTGTACTCCGTGCGGAGGACAGTCAAACTAACACGGCGACGGTCGCGGTGGGGAGGCCGTAATGGGCAAGGCAGGTATGGTGGGGCAATGTGTTTTAGACTCAAGTGTGACCGTTTGGGTAATACTCGGATTCTATATTGGAACTGTGCCAGCGTAAAACAACGAGCCCTGTTCTGGAAAACCTAGTATACAGGAACCTGTATTGTAGGATGTATTGTACAACCTCCTATTGTAGGCCGCCCGTGTGTATTGTTGCGCACGTAAAAACTCTCTTGGCAGTTGGAAATCAAAAAGAGTAGCCTAACAGCGCTGCCCGGGCAAAATTTTGCGTTACAAATCTACACAAAGTATTTCAGGATCCTCGCCGGTGCTACGTAGTTCGTGCACTGAGCTGAGATTTTTCGGACTCAGGCTTGAGTTAGGAGTAGAACGGAGCACTATTGCGTTCACCCGTGGACCGTGATGTTGATCCGTCGATTAATCTAAACTAAACTAAACTAGCTACAAGATTCAATGCCCACAGTTTCAACATTCAACACTCAGAGCTGCAAGATTTAATGGCCAAAGTGTCAACATTCAGCATGCAACACTCATAGCTACGTGGTTCAATGCGCACAATTTCAACATTGAACATTCAATACTCATAGCTAAAAAATTCAATGCTCAGTTTCAACATTCAACACACAGCTTCAGTTTCAACATCCTATAATTAGAGCTACAAGATTCAATGCCGACAGTTTCAACATTCAATCAAGCCCCGGTGAAGGCCGGGATTTTATCACGTGGGCTTCTAGTAATTAAACTAAACTAAACTAAACACTGAAAACTACATGAATATTTACAATCAACAAATATTACGCGCACCTACCCCAAAATAACTTGCATGCACCTGTAACTTTGTTCTGTGAACTAAAAAGTGTTACTCGTTACGGTTGAATGCAACACGAGTAGGACAGAGGGACGACAGGAAATCGTATCACGTAAATTAGTTATTTTCATGACTATATATTTATAAAGTCAAATAGCAGATACCACCGTCGTTTGGGTGTGAAGTGTAAGGTTCTCACATATTGTAGGCCATGACATATATAATATATAAAATATATATGTATGCGTTCTTCTTGTACACACCAACAGTTGTACAGATACTATGTTGAAAACAGACACAATGCAACACGGGTAGGACAGAGGGACTACAGGAAATTGTATCAAGTAAATTAGTTATTTACATGTCATTTACAGGATGTCGCAATCAACTCCAGCATTAATTGGCTATTTGCTATTTAATGGGTAATGTTAGTTCAGTAGTCTGTATTGCTTTCCAAATAGCCGACGCCTCAGAACGTCGAAATCATCGCAACGCGGTATGCTTCCAACTAGCCCGCAGCTGATTTCGAGCCCTCCACTCAGTATGTCGGTGAATTATGAGAATATATGTCTCACTATCAGTATGTCGGTGAATTATGAGAATATATGTCTCACTATCAGTATGTCGGTGAATTATGAGAATATATGTCTCACTATCAGTATGTCGGTGAATTATGAGACTATATGTCTCACTATCAGTATGTCGGTGAATTATGAGACGACATGTCTCACTATCAGTATGTCGGTGAATTATGAGACGACATGTCTCACTATCAGTATGTCGGTGAATTATGAGACGACATGTCTCACTATCAGTATGTCGGTGAATTATGAGACGACATGTCTCACTATCAGTATGTCGGTGAATTATGAGACGACATGTCTCACTATCAGTATGTCGGTGAATTATGAGACGACATGTCTCACTATCAGTATGTCGGTGAATTATGAGAATACATGTCTCACCATCAGTATGTCGGTGAATTATGAGACGACATGTCTCACTATCAGTATGTCGGTGAATTATGAGACGACATGTCTCACTATCAGTATGTCGGTGAATTATGAGAATACATGTCTCACTATCAGTATGTCGGTGAATTATGAGACTACATGTCTCACTATCAGTATGTCGGTGAATTATGAGAATACATGTCTCACTATCATCTAAGCCAGGGGGCACCAAACTTTTTTCACGGCGGGCCGGATAGCTGACAAAATGACGAGCACGGGCCGGATAGTCATTCTGTAAAATACTTGCCCCTGCTCCGTGGCGGAGGTCTTACGGACGCGGTTCGTAATCCCGTATACCCGCGTTCGAAACACAGCTGTGCTCGATTTGGCAGCAGGCAACGTTGGGATGATTTTTACGCTATGTCATGGGTGCCGGTCGTTCAGAAAGCAATGGTAAATTACTGAATGTAAACTTGCCAAGACATCAACAACAACAAACAATTCTGGTGTTGACTGCAAATGTCCTGTAAAGGATATACAATTAACTTTAACAATAATTGCAAGCTAGAACGAAAGCTCTGGGGGGAAAAGACGAAAAACTACGTTAATCATGGGAAGGGCGTGCAATGCACAAAAAACAAAGACAACCAACATATTTATTTACTAAACAAAGTTATCAAAAAAGGCGACGTTAGCAAAAAAGATAGTTACATCAGACCTAGTGTGCACATATCCGAATCTCACAAACTAAGCAGCAAAAGAGGTCAGTGAGATTTGTGAAACTGACGTTTGGCTTTCAAAATACCATCAATATTTGGTTTGGAATTGCTGCATCCAATCAAAAGAATTGCTTTCAAACGTTCATCAGTCAATCTCGTTCGATGTGGTGACTTCACAGACTTCATTTTTGAAAATGTTTGCTCACAGACATAAGTTTTTCCAAACATTCATTTTCTGAAACACAACATCAGGTAAGCAGCGGTATAATTCAACAAGTTTTCGTTCTCTGTGTTTCTCTTTCAACAAGTCATTTGCTTACAAATCAATGGGCTCCAAATGTAGTTCAACTGGCACATCATCAAGGTTACAATCAAACGGATTCTGGAACAGAAGAATGTCACTCTCAATTCTGTCAAGATCTAAAAATATCTCCAAACTCTTTGAAACAGTGAAAATTAGAAAGGTTTTCTCCTTCCAGCTGTGCTTCCAACAATGACAGCTTTTTTCGAAATCCTTTGATGGTTCTGTAGAGATCACAGTCGAGATAATCCTTTCCCTGAAGTTTCAAGTTCAGTTCATTCATTTCGACCAAAATGACAACTTTGACAGCCAGGTAGGATCTGACAGCTGTGAATCAGCTCTGTCTTTTTCAGTGAGGAAAACATCTATTTCGTTTCGGAGCTTGTAAAACCGAAGCAGGACTTTACCGCAGCTGAGCCACTTGACTGATGTGTGATAAGGCAAGTCACAGAATTCAGAATCAATTTCTTCAAGAAAAGCCTAGAACTGACGGTGAATGAATGCATGTTCCCGAATGAAGTTCACAGCAGAAACTACTGGTTTCAGTACACCATAATTATCTAAGTCTTTCCCGCTGAGTACTTGCTGATGTATGATGCAGTGTATGAACAGAGCGCCCGGAATTTGCAAATCTTCCAACTGAGTCCTGATCTGCCCTACCATATCCTTCCTCACTCCAGCCATGTTTTTTTCCTCCATCAACTGCAAAACCTCGAAGCTGATTCCACTGCACTTCCACGAAAATGTCTTTCCCAGTTGTTGTTCCATGCATGCTGCAAACGGACGCCAACTATTCCGTTATCTGAAAGTCCAAATTGACACCACGAATGAACACGAGAAGTTGTGACGTACTGGAAAGATCAGTAGACTCATCTAGCGCCAGAGAATATCACAACACGTTCCTAGCTTTCTCGCGTATCTGTAGCACTATGTTCTCTTCAAGGTCTTCTGTTCTCCGCACAACTGAACTTGCCGAAAGGCTGATAGTTCCAAACAAATCGGCCTTCTCAGGATACAAGTCATTTGCTGCTTCGATCATACACTCTTTGATGAAGTTGCCATTAGTAAACGGTTTTCCTCGTTCTGCCATCTTATGCACTGTTTTGTAACTTGTTCGAATGATAGATTCATTTTCAGCAAATTTTCTCGTGAAGAGATTTCTTTGTTTTCAATACCACGTTTAATGGTCTCATATTTCCCAGCGCGTAACTTTCCAGAACACTTTTAATATGTTGATAGATGTTCTGTTTCGTAGTGACGCCGAAGATTGTACTCTTTCAACACGGCAACACTTTCGCTGCATATTACGCAACTGGTTTTCTGATCCTTTGTTTCCACAAAAAAGTACTTTACTCCCCATTCCTCATTGAAAAATCGACACTCGACGTCCACTTTTCTTTTCCTAGTAGCCATAATTAAGGGTGAAGTACACGGGATCTGAAAATGAAAACTAAAAAAATAAACATTAAATTAGAAACATAATTAAAATCCTATTGAAACCCAAGAAAAGCAGAGGACTAGGGGTCACTGGTGAAGCTACGGCTCACCAAAGGTACATATACAGTTTATAGGTACCTTTGTGTAACCGCACAGAGAGGATAGAGATAATAGCACAGCGCCGACTGCTCATGGGCTGTAGAAGAAGAGAGGAATAAGAAGACAAAGAGAATCTCATTCTATCTCTACGGCTAACAAGAAAAGAAAAGATTTAGAGATATCAGAAGAAATTCAGGTCCATGTACATGGAATCAGAATAATGTAATTGAAAAGATACAACAACATCTGATTAATAATGCCAATGCCATAATAAATAAAATTCATGATTAGATGCAATGACAAAATAGGTATCCACATGAATAAACCCCCAATCACCATGATCATCCTTCACAGTACCAGTGATATTCCATCACAGCATGAGTAATCATCCAACACAGTACCAGTGATCTTCCATTACAGCATGGATAATCATCCAACACTGTAACTGTAGTCTGATACAAAACACCAGCAATTATCAGACAAAAAGATGGAACAAAGATCATTCATTCAGTAGCATGTCCTTTGCAAAACCTCGCTCCCATAACAACCTTCCGGAAAACGTCTCGATCATAAGCAAGATGTCCCGCTTCAGATACACCCATCTGGAGATCATCCACCACATCCTGCACCCATCTTCTCTTTGGCCTTCCTCTTCCTCTCTTCCCAGGCATATACCCCTCCATTATTGTTCTCAGGCACAGAAATAGCTATTCTATTCCTATATTCCTATTTAAACTATGAAGGTTCATTCAAAACTCACCCCACAGTAGATAATCGCCAATCCACAATCAAGATCCTCTTGGATCTTTTGAATCTTCACAGGGCCTGTCTGCCCTCTCAAAAAAAAAAAAAAAAACAGTGGCCACGCTCGGTCGTGCCTGGGGCATGTTCGTCCATCTGCTTAGTAGTGGCTCAGAGGGATGAGTTCAAACCCTCTGCTGAAAATTAGACATTAGCATCTCTTCGGCCTCAGTTGTTCTATTAATAGAATATATCGCATAATAAGGTTTGCAAAATATATAAATAGGGCCGCCTAAATAAACAGCCTAGAGCAGCCAGGAGGTCTCCGCTCGTGTGAAGATCTCCTATTATTCTAAACATAATATTTACATTTAAATTGTATCACAACGTCTCGTGATTCATACGTTATATCAAGCAAGTTCGAGTACCGTCGGCGGGCCGGATGAAATGACGCCGCGGGCCGGCCCCGGCCCGCGGGTCGTCGTTTGGTGACCCCTGATCTAAGCGACAGCGCTGATTATCGAGTATGTCATTCATTCATTGGCACCTTGCCGTCTTGACAAACGATAGTTTGTTACATAGTGCTTCAAAAAGGCATAATAACTACAACCAATGGCGGTAGCGAATGTGACTGATCAGGCCAATTCGCGCTGTAAATGTTCATCTACAGTGGATGCATGTGAACACGTGGTCATTTCCACTATATTGCACCATCTTACGTCACGCACGCTCGGTGTGTAACTTATCTGCAATCATTTTCGCCTTTGTCTTTATTTCATTTCTGATATTTGCCCTCCATGCAACACGATCAACGGCGACTTGCTCCCAATGTGCATTATCAATGCCTGTATCAATCATGACCCGCTTACACATATCTTTGTATCGTAGTAGAGGCGGACCCAGAGATCTCTCACCAAATAAAATGTCCTTTGGTATTCTACCATCATCCATCATCCTAACGTGTCCTATCCATCTAAGTCTACGAAAACTGAGCATGGAACAAACCGTCACACAACCTGATCTTTCCAATACTTCAGTATTTGTGATTTTGTCTTGCCACTTAATACCAAGTATTCTACGCAGACACCGCATATGAAAGCTATTTAAACGTTTCTCTTGGTGTGAGTAAGTTGTCCAGGTTTCACTGCCATAAAGAAGAGTACTAAGGACACAGGCTTGATGGACAAGAACTTTTGATTTGGCTGTAAGCTTCCTGTTCTCCCAGACTCGTTTTGTTAACCTTTTCATTGTTGTTGCTGCCTTACCAATCCTGATGTTTATTTTCTGATCTAGGGATAATTTACTATTTACCACTGATCCTAGATATGTAAAATGGTCTACTATCTCCAGTTTGGCGTCGTCAATAAAGACTGATGGTACCCCATATGCACCTTGTGACATAATCTGTGTCTTCTTTTTGCTAATTGTTAAACCAAATTCAGAACTAGCATTGCAGTTGACGTAATTCTTCTTCAGAGTGCATCTTAATTGCAGCATCATCTGCACAAAGCAACTCTCTGATCAGCACCCTCCTAATTTTGGTCTTGGCCTTCAATCTCTGAGCATTGTAGAGTCCGCCATCTGAGCGTGAGTGAATGTATATACCACCATCCTGATCACAAAAGGCATATTTCAGTAGACGTGAAAAGTATATTCCAAAGAGGGTAGGAGCTAGTACACAACCTTGCTTAATTCCACTCTTGATTTCAAACTCTTCTGAAGTTGCACCATCAAACTTGATTATACCCTTCATGCCTGTGTGGAACGATTCCACAATGGACAGAAGAGTTGGTGGGCAGCCGATTTTCTTTAGTTCCTTGATCAGACCCTCGCGACTAACCAAATAAAATGTCTTTGTGAGGTCGATGAAGGCAATAAACATTAGCTGATTCTGTTCACTGCATTTTTCTTGCATTTGTCGCAATTAGAATATCATATCAATGGTAGACCGGTTCTGTCGAAAGCCACACTGTGATTCGGGTTAGACTTGATCTTCCAAGACTTGAAGTCTGCGCAAAACAATTCTGGCAAATACTTTCCCAATAATACACAGAAGTGAGATACCCCTATAGTTGTTACGGTCGCTCCGATTGCCCTTGTTCTTGAGTCTGTGAAATCCTGTTGGACTTGTCCTTCACACCAGCATAGCTCTATAAGCTGGTGGATCTGTAGAGTGAGTGTGTCTTGCCAGCTCCTGATAACCTCTATTAGAATTCCGTCCTTACCTCCTTACCTGCAGCCTTGCCAGATGCAAGTTCATTTATAGTACACTTAACGTCTGTTATGGTGGGAAGTGTGTCCAGGTTGTCAATGGTTGGCAGGGCCTCTATGGCGTTGAGGGCACCATCCGCTAGTTTGGTCTCACTTGAGTAAAGCTCCAAATAGTGCTCTATCCATCTGTTGTTTCTGATCAGTGATGATTTCTCCAGTCAAGGTTTTCAGTGGTGCACTCCTTTTGATCGTTGGACTACAGGCTTTCTTTATCCCTTCATACATGTTTCTGATGTTTCCCTTATCACTTGCAGTTTGAATGGGCTCACATAACTTGATCAAGTAGTCATTGGCATACTACCTGGCAGCCTTTTGCATATTTCCTAGCTTGCTTCTGCCCACTGAGAGTGTTACGCGTTCTTCTTTCCTTGTTTCTTAAGAGAGAAATCTTTTTATCAATCAAGGGCTGCAGTGTCTGGCTGTTTGCCGCAAACCGGTCCTGCCTCTTATGATCCACAGTGCCGTAAACCCCCTTTTTTCGCATATCCTTTACAGGACATTGCAGTCAATACCAGCATTTTTCAGCCGCTGTTAATGGCTTGGCAAGATTACACTCAGTAGTTTGCCATTGCTTTCTGAGCCACCGGCTCACATACCCCAGTGACCAACGCGACGCGATCCGCTACCGAATCTCGCGCAGCTGCGTTATTCACGTGAATATACGGGATTACGGAGAAAGTGGTAACCCTTACTGTTGTTTTATAAAGAGTTTCCTTACGTTTACCCCACTTTTCACTTGCTGTACAGTTTTCTGATGTAACGGTGAAATAGTCTTCAAATTGCTGTTGGAACTCAAAGCACTTATCAGGATCATGGGTGTTAATAATATTAATCATGGGGCTAGATTTGTGTTTAGCTGTGTAGATTCTCTATGGTGTCAGTCTAACCCTTGCAACAACCAAAGAATGATCCGTATCACAATCAGCACTGTGGTAACTTCGAGTTAATGATGTTTGGTTCAGATGTTGTCTCCGTGTGATAATGAAGTCCAGCTGATGCAAATTGCCGGATCTTGGATGTTTCCATGTGACCTAATGCAGCTATTTTGTTTTAAAAAAAGGAGTTTGTAATACATAGGTCAGTTCTGGTGCAATGCTCCAGCAGCCTTTGCCCATTATCATTCATGCGACCGATGTTGTATTTTCCAAGGCACATTGGCCATGAACTCGAGTCCTTGTCCACACGAGCATTGACATCACCGAGCATATAAATGTAGTCAGATTTTGGAACTGCCTTGATCACGGAGTCTAACTTCTCATAGAACGAATCCTTCACATCATCAGAGGAAGTGAGTGTCGGTGCATATACAGTGATAATGGTGGCAAAACCACAAGAGGTTGCCAAGCGCAGGGATAATAGTCTTTCATTACCTCCTGCTGGAATTTCAATCATTCTCAGTAGCGAATTCTTCACGGCAAAGCCCACACCATGTTGCCTTTTTTCTGCCTGCCCACTACCCTTTCAAAAGTGGTGTAACTGTTTTCCTTGAGTGATCCTTCCTCAGCGGGGCGAGTCTCTTGCAGGCCAGCAATATCAATATTAAGACGATTGAGTTCGGCATCAGTCACAGCCGTTTTTCTTACATCGTCAATATTCGTCAGGCAGTGGAAAATTCCGAAAACATGGTTCTTACGTTCCAGGTTGCAAGCTGTGACTTGAGATGTCTATTTTTCTTTTTTTTTAATAGTACCTGGTGCATTGGTTTTACAGCCTGCGATTAAGATTTTTTTCCTAACCCCAAGCACCCATTGAAGTAGGCAGTGTGTGGCGGATCAGCACCCAATTGGCCGGGGGATGCCCAGCTTGAGGCGGGCAGTAGCTGATCAGTAACACCTGTCAGAGGCAACCCGTGGTACCCCATGTCTACGCAAATTGACAAGGACGTATATCCCGTAACTCCTACCTCTCGCTCTGATTCCGAGACCGGGATGGAGTTATACCTCTCCATAGCACAATGCTTGGGCTAAAATATAGAGACTATGTGTTGTTTATGCAGCAAGATCCCTATCTCGGCCTGCCTAGTTCACTCCAGAGGAATACATCTGGATCAAGACAAGCTGCAGAAGCTGCCGGATCAGCAAAGCAATGTTCTAACTGTCCGCCTGTCGGAGCTTCGAGTACGTAGCAACCAGTAAATATGATAGGAACTGCTTGCTATATAACTGGTTCAGAACAAAATATTTATCAAGAAAAACAGATGAAATGACAGTGTTAAACAAATATCACACAACATGAAACTCAGTACCAATCTCTCTGCAGCTGACATACAAAGAAAAGTGCATCTTCGCATAGTTATTAGTTGAACTGCAAATATGAAAAAATGCAAGATTTTTACTTACCAATCACTGGTCGGTATATACGAACAATGTCTATCCAGTAATAGGTAGGTAGGATTAAAATCAAACACAGAAGTATCTGAAAGCAGAATATATGTTGGCTTATTTACACCTTCAATACTACACAAACCAACAAACAAATAAGCGTAATATGTTTCAGAATACGTACGATGTCTGTTTCAACATGGGTGTGAGGCATTGATTATTTAGCAATCACTTGAGAAGAAAATGGTGACTTTCTAAATGAAATGTTCTAGAACAGTGCTGACAATGCCGTAGACTAAGAAGACGAAGAATACTCACATTCTATAGGATCTGAATATGGAAGACAACTGACTAACAACATCATGTGTCGCAAACTGAACTACTGTGACCTTATTAAACACAGCCGTTTGGACAGAACAGTCCTAGAAAGCAGACTTCCGGGAAGAAGAGGCGGGAGTCAACCCACACGTAGAGGGATACAGTGCATTGAAGACACCAGGGCTTGAACATTCCAGAGGCAAAGGAACTGGCAACGGACTGAGAATCTTTTCAACCCGACACGATGAGAGCGGCATTCTGCACAGGATCTGCTACATGATGATGAAGTTATTATTTAACTGACAAACATCAAATTGAAGTTAAATAATTTGTCTAAGATTTTTTTATATAACTTTTTAAAACTGTTGTTCATCATCATCTCATCTCATCTTGTTCCTCTTGAACACAGCGGCGTCGGGGTGAAGTCTTAACAGCGCTAGAGTGTCCTTTTTGGGTTTCATAAAATGAGATCTCCATAGACTGTTATTCTCTTTGTCCGTCGTTTACATGGTCCACCTCTTATTCTGGTTCCATTTGGTCTGTTCATCATTGCTTGTTGTCGTATTCTGTCAGCTGGTGGCATAGTCATCAGGCCGAACATTATCACTTGCTTTTTTTATAATGAATTCTAGCGCTGCTGTTACCTCCACTTTAGCTACTTATTTATTGTGATTATCTGTATATGTTAGCTAAACTAATTGTCTTGCTACCATGATGTGATTATTTCATTTATTGTTATTTGGTGAGATGTTGGTATTAGTGTACTTACAATCTGAATGTATCCGTTCACTCTCCTGCTGCTTGTAATAGTACCGAATCCTACCTGTAGATGACTGTGTGGCCGCGCTTGTGTTAAACTTCCGTTCCAGCGGGGTAATGGCATTATTTCCTATGCCTAGTCACTAGGACTTCAAGTAGACTGCTTGTTCAGAAAACAATGACAAACTGCTGAACGTAAACTTGCCCAATAAATCAATCTTAAATTTGGGTTGACCGTAACGTCCCACAAAGATCATGTAACATTATAATTCTGCCTTTAGAGGGACCTGAGCAATATAAATATGAAACTTTTGTTATTTATAAATGACATCAATACACCACACCAACCATACAGACCATCGGTGTCCATTAGTAGACGTCAAGGGATGTTGGAATGTTTATTATTCTTATAGTTCACATGTTTTGTGCACTCCTGTGCCATGCTCGTATGTGTGCACTCTTGCCAATGACATGTTTGATGTCAAAATCCAGTAGGCTGGCTAAACGAATTCCACATTAATTTCTAATTAAACAAACTTATTTAAAAAGATTGTTGGACTCACCTTAATCACATCGGGTATTTCAATAAACCCAATCTTTCTCTTCTGGATTCGAATTGAACCAAACCATAAGTGATTGGCATATTTCTGACAACATGGGTGAGCAATAAAGAATTTGTTCTTGCTTACAACCGCCAGATCAACTGCTGAATGATTCTTGAAGTCGGGGAGCGATTTAGTCAGCAAGTCCAAAGCCTGAGCTTTAGACTCCTGGTAACTCAAGTCCAACATTTCTACGGCCAGCTGGCCAAACTCTCTGAAACGGCAAATAACGACTTTCACTTATTTCATTTTGTTTTCGCTCGCTCGCTTTGAACTCAAGACCGTGGTCCCCTACATGAGCTAAGACAGGTGGATTACTGATTTTGTATGAGGGCTAGCTTTCCCTATTACCAGTGTTCCCCTGTCGTTGGGGGAACTTTCTTCAACTTCTGAGGTATTTTACTTGTAATTTACCTCAAGGACGATACGTCAACATTTACGTGTAACTGACCGGCGTGTAGAATGAATCCAGTGCGCCGCGGTCAGAAAAGAAAGTGTGAGTGCGCTAAACCTCCACTTGTTTCATATACCTGCCACATTAGCTATGGCTTGTTTTGACCCTGTTTAACATTGTCTTTAAAAGCTGTAATAAACAGAGCGAGTGAAAGAAATAAACACTATAGGTTAGTCAATATTCACCAGCCCTTTATTAACTCAGTTATATGGTTACTGCCGGCTACCTGGCCGAGGGGTTAGCAGCTTTCTCCGTTAATCCCGAATACTCTCGTGGTCAACGTGAGCGGACGAGAATTAGAAGTGGTTCGAGTCACGCTAGTGACTTATGAGAGTATGCAGCCGGTCGCTCAGAAAGTCGTGGCGTGCTGATGAGCGTAATCTAGCCTAGGAATCAACATACAGCTGAAATATGCTGGTGTTGACCGCAATATCCTGAAACAGGATGGAAACGCGAGGGGGGGGGGGGGGAATATGGTTACTAGCTGACCCGGCCCAGCTTCGCCCAGTCCCTTGAAGGGATCTATCTGTCTGTCTGTCTGTCTGCCTACCCGTCCGTCCGTCTCTCCCTCCGTCTATCTTTCCCTCTCTATCTATCGGGTCAGATCTATCTATCTATCTATCTATCTATCTATCTATCTATCTATCTATCTATCTATCTATCTATCTATCTATCTATCTATCTATTTATCTATCTATCTATCTATCCGTCTGTCTGTCTGTCTTGTTTGTATGTCTATCTATCTATCTATCTATCTATCTATCTATCTATCTATCTATCTATCTATCTATCTATCTATCTATCTATCCATTCATCCATTCATCCATCCATCTAAAGGACCCGGCCCAGCTTCGCCCAGTCCCTGACGGATATCAATCAATCTATCTATCTATCTATCTATCTATCTATCTATCTATCTATCTATCTATCTATCTATCTATCTATCTACCTACCTACCTACCTACCTACCTACCAACCTATCTATCTATCTATCTATCTATCTATCTATCTATCTATCTATCTATCTATCTATCTACCTATCTATCTATCTACCTATCTATCTATCTATCTATCTATCTATCTATCTATCTATCTTTCTATCTATCTATCTATCTATATTTTTATCCATCTATCCATCCATCTATCTATCTATCTATCTACCTACCTACCTACCTACTTACCTACCTACCTACCTACCTATCTATCTATCTATCTATTTATCTATCTATCTGGACAGACAGACAACACTTCCTATCTATCTATCTAGACAGACAGACAGACAAACAAACAGACAGACAGACAGACAGATAGCCAGCCAGCCAGCCAGCCAGCCAGCCAGACAGACAGACAGACAGACAGACAGACAGACAGACAGACAGACAGACAGACAGACATTGCATTTTATAGATATAGATTAGATTGTATTTAATATGGCTCGGATTTAGACAAGGGCTTTGGGTGCATGAAATTTAAAAAATAAATAAATCAGTAATCAACAGTATCGTTCATTTTACACAATTATTTACAGTTCTTTACCAATTTTATCACTATTTCTGAACATCATCATCATCACCATCATCATCATCATCACCATCATCATCATGTGCCTTGTCAAATAGTCAAGACATTTTTGTCTCTCCACAAAGCTCAGCCCTTGGTGGTATGTATCAGTTGTTCTGCTGACATGCCCTCATGCTTTTGTCATAGACCACCAAGTGTCACTTCTCTCTGTCTGCCTCTGCAGTTTTAACTCTGGTGTTTCTAGTCGTCATGACATCCTCTGATGCCTCTCTTTCTTATTATAAGACCCCCCCCCCCCCCCCCCCCCCCACACACACACACACACACATAAAACAAAACAAAAACAATGTCTCTTTTCTTATATTTGCGTATAACAATAATGTTCTACTTTCACTAGTCTCTTGTTGTTAGTTGCTCTAGGAGTCTAAGATAGTCGCAACGTTTGTCTCAGGAACCACAACTCCACTGCCTCCAAGCTGTTCCTAATGTCTTCGATCACATTCCAAAATGCACCGACATGCAACAGAACATGTTCGGTATAACATTTTAGAATTCTATTTCTCATATTCAAAGATCAAAGAGAAGCCAGGAATAATATTCGGTTATAATATACGCTATGCAGATGACACAATATTGATGGCGGATAAGACATCAACAGCAGCTGAAAAATGCTGGTGTTGACTGCAATATCCTGTAAATAGGATATCCAAGAAACAGTATGAGAAGAGAGGCACTTGAGAACATCGAGACAACTGCAAAGCTAGTTAGGAAGAGACGCAGAGGCAGACCAAGAGAAATGATGCTGGATGGATGAGACGGTGGCATGGAGGAATATCAACAGCAGAGTTCATCCAGAACACCAAAGACCGAGATCTGTGGGGAGTCATGAACGCCAACGCCAGTCGGCAAGGTACTTGATGGTGATGATTATATTCAAAGAAACGATTGATTACATCAGATTCGTTCCACCTTCTGAAATGCAACATTTTCTTGCCTTATTCGATTCTTAATCTCTGTCTCTGTTACGCATCTTCCATCTGATGTTATGATTGCCCCTAAATATTTAAATTTATTGACTTGGTTTAGCATTTTCCCTTCCATTTTCATATCATACTTTGTTGTTATCTTTAATGTAACTATTGTTTCTTGTTTTCTTGATATACAAAGAAAGTCTTTTTTCCCACTCTCGATTACTACAATGTCTAAGAATTATTGTAGACCTTTCGCATTTTCATGCATCTGCATGTCACCTGCATCAGACACTTTATTTATATTATAACCTAAAACTTCTATTGCTGGTTAACATTTATCTCTTTCATTATTATTTCGCTATACAGAGAGGAGAGATCCGGTAACAACACTTCCTTGTTTTACTGCTTGTCATATATGTTCATACTTGACATAACCACTCCTCTCATTAAACATTCAAGTTATGTTTAAATGTTCGCGTATTGTTTTTGTTTTGTTTTTTAAATTATTATTACTAATATGTTAATATTACTACTATTCGTGTTTGTGTTGTTCTTGATGAAGGTTTTAATTACCGAAATTATATTATTTTCATCCATTTTCAAACTGATTTCTATTCTGTTCCAAGTCATATATGTACATGTACTTGTATGTATTGTTTCTCGCAGGATGTATTTCGTTATATATCATTAATTTTCCAGCTTATTTTTCATTTCAATTTGTTTACAGTAAATATATTTTTTTCTGAGATCTTCCCCGTCAATTTTAATATCCCCCTATTGGCAACGCTAATCGTATTCCGGTAAAAACCTAAGGCCTATACACGCCAGATTGAATAATTCGTACCTGAATATGATCAGCGTTGCCAGTAGTGTTCAATCGTTGTGCTCAATCTTTAAACCTCAAAATCCGAAACAACCACACAAATCAATTTTAATACATACAACAATTGTATCACATCATCATGTTTCACTTTATCACATTATTTCACATAATGCATAAAGCACAAGCATAGGCGATAATAATAAAATCCCTGACCTGTTAATTTCATCCGTTCAGTGCCTGTCATGTTGTGACATAACGTCCTTCATCATGTTACAGCGCGTCAACTATTGCACCCCAACCAGAGAAACGCATAAGAACGCATAAGAAACACACTACGCTACATTAGACACTAGAGATGGACACATGTCAGATTGATTTATTTGGTTGTTTCGGGATTTGAAATTTAAATATTGAGCACAACCCACCACTGGCAACGCTGATCGCATTCTGATACGGACCTAAGGCCTATCCACGTCAATATGGAAGCACTATACTCGAGTTTCGCTCTCCTTTGAGCTCGTCAGTAGTGCATATCCCTGACAGGATCCGGAAACAAGCCCCGGATCACGCGTGTGAAGCGGGTGTGTAACCACGCGGCACACACTGGAAACAACCAAATTATCATAACAGAATATTACACCGTCACCCATCGTAGGCTATGCTCAAGATTGCTCAATCGCCGCGACTGACGTCCGTCAATCGATGTGGACCCGAACGATCAGGACTTCTCACTGGCAAGGAACACCAGGCCTCCTAAAATCCAGTGAGCAATAATCAAATTGATTATTTGGTTGTTTCGGGATTTGAAATTTAAATATTGAGCACAACCCACTACTGGCAACGCTGATCGCTATTCTGGTATGAACCTAAGGCCTATCCACGTCAATATGGAAGCACTATACTCGAGTTTCGCTCTCGTTTGAGCTCGTCAGTAGTGCATATCCCTGACAGGATCCGGAAACAAGCCCCGGATCACGCGTGTGAAGCGGGTGTGTAACCACGCGGCACACACTGGACACAACCAAATTATCATAACAGAATATTACACCGTCACCCATCGTAGGCTATGCTCAAGATTGCTCAATCGCCGCGACTGACGTCCGTCAATCGATGTGGACCCGAACGATCAGGACTTCTCACTGGCAAGGAACACCGGGCCTCCTAAAATCCAGTGAGCAATAATCAAATTGATTTATTTGGTTGTTTCGGGATTTGACATTTAAATATTGAGCACAACCCACCACTGGCAGCGCTGATCGCATTCTGATGCGAACCTAAGGCCTATCCACGTCAATATGGAAGCACTATACTCGAGTTTCGCTCTCGTTTGAGCTCGTCAGTAGTGCATATCCCTGACCGGATCCGGAAACAAGCCCCGGATCACGCGTGTGAAGCGGGTGTGAAACCACGCGGCACACACTGGACACAGTCAAATTATCATAACAGAATACTACACCGTCACCCATCGTAGGCTATGCTCAAGATTGCCCAATCGCCGCGACTGACGTCCGTCAATCGATGTGGGCCCGTTAGGTTCGCCTTAGGTTCGTATCAGAATGCGATCAGCGTTGCCAGTGGTGGGTTGTGCTCAATAGTTACATGTCAGATTATATGTAGACGAAACAGCGTCCTCACTACATACGATCATTGGAGGAGGCCAGTCACGTGATCTTGGGTCGAACCGTCCACCGCGTCCAACTTTTTGAATTTGAGCAGTCTTCGATACAAGATACAGGCAGACGGTCCAGTCGTCTGAGTGGTGGCCGAATTTTCCATTTTATATGTGTAGTTGGTTCTGAACCGAGGTAAACTCATCAGTCTATAGATCTACATAATGCCCAGAAGTGTACATTTGAGGTATCCAGTGTTTGAGCGTCATTTTAAGTGTATTATTAATAATGTAAAAACTCTGGTGTGTCAATTTGCAAGCCGCTACTTCACTTCTAGCTGAACTGCGCCATTTTCCGGCCAATCTGACGCGATCACCTTTTTCTTAAAATTGCTCGCCCTGACGTGATTCTTTAATTCTGTTGTCGTTAATGTGTGCATATTACAACATACCATCATAGGAAACTGTAGGAGGTGGAATTCTTAATGCACTCTTATGCATTTCATCAAAATTGCCTATTAAACTATCTGCTATCTAGAAGACAGTTTGTGCATGAACCACTGCCTCACTTGAAACCTACATGTTTTTGCCTGTACACCATCTAGAGAGAGAGAGAGGAGTTTATATCTTTCCTCCCTCCTTTCCAAGCTGAGTCAACATGGTTTGATGTGATATAGTTGTATATATGTGACAGACTTTGCACTTAGACACAGCACCAATTAACTGCAGTGCCTAGTAAGTTTACGCTTCACAAATTGCCATTTGTGACAGTTGTGCTTAGACAATCTGTCCAGACATGAGGGAGACTCAAACCTCTGTCTGTAACCAACTGTTGATAGCCAACAGAATGGGACCAGTGCACACTGACTCCAGAAGAAGAAGAAGTAGTAAGAAGAAGAAGAATTAGTGGAAGAGGCATAACTACATGTAAACCTTTCACACTGATGTACATTGATTGTTCTCATGATTTTGTATGGTTTACAGTTTGTAACAGTACACATAAAAGTTTTCTTTATGTAATTCATGAACAAGAATCAATGCTATGTGAGTTATACTCATATGTAACTGCTGAAGACTGGAGGGGAAGTGTTCGAATCTATTAGAACCCCAGTCAACAGAAGTTAACACATTACAACACAACACAACAAAAGATAGAGGTGAGTTGAGAGAGGAGAAGAAACACCAGTTGCTTAACATGAAAGGCTCAGGAACAATTACACACAACATGCATAGTTAAAATGAATGAATGAAGATGTAGTATTTGTATGTCATTTATTAATGCCATCCTACCATCATCATTTTCTAGTCCTATCAGCTTGACTTGATTTGCTCATGAAACAACATATCATCAGTCTTGTCAATGCCTGTTTGGAAACATCTCAATGAAAACCCAGGTACACTGAGAACACATGCATACAGCAGGGCCAGATGATAGTAACATGCATACAGTGTGATAACCCCTGACATTCATAGTTAACACAACACCAGCTAGGATCGGGGGGAATAGTTCCTACTCTCAGGTTGTTAGATGTCTTCCTTCCTTATCATCCTCCCTGTACTGTACTTTTTCCATTCTTAACTATCACTACAAAACAACAAGTTGGCTAGAGTGTCTGTGTGTGTGTGTATATATATATATATATATTGATTATTTGGTTGTTTCGGGATTTGAAATTTAAATATTGAGCACAACCCACCACTGGCAACGCCGATCGCACTCCGGCACGAACCTAAGGCCTATCCACGTCATGGAAGCACTATACTCGAGTTTCGCCCTCGTTTGAGCTCGTCAGTAGTGCATATCCCTGACCGGATCCGGAAACAAGCCCCGGATCACGCATGTGAAGCGGGTGTGTAACCACGCGGCACACACTGGACACACCAAATTATCACACCGGAATACCACAACGCTACCCATCGTAGGCTATGCTCAAGATTGCCCAGTCGCCGCGACTGACGTCCGTCAATCGATGTGGACCCGAACGATCAGGACTTCTCACTGGCAAGGAACACCAGGCCTCCTAAATCCAGTGAGCAACGATAAAATTGATTATTTGGTTGTTTCGGGATTTGAAATTTAAATATTGAGCACAACCCACCACTGGCAACGCCGATCGCACTCCGGCACGAACCTAAGGCCTATCCACGTCATGGAAGCACTATACTCGAGTTTCGCCCTTGTTTGAGCTCGTCAGTAGTGCATATCCCTGACCGGATCCGGAAACAAGCCCCGGATCACGCATGTGAAGCGGGTGTGTAACCACGCGGCACACACTGGACACACCAAATTATCACACCGGAATACCACAACGCTACCCATCGTAGGCTATGCTCAAGATTGCCCAATCGCCGCGACTGACGTCCGTCAATCGATGTGGACCCGAACGATCAGGACTTCTCACTGGCAAGGAACACCAGGCCTCCTAATCTATATATATATATATATATATATATATATATATATATATATATATATATATATATATATATATATATATATATATATATATATATATATATATATATATATATATATATATATGCTTATTTAAACACAGTGGTGCAGCCTGGTGGAATTGTAGAAGAGATGTTCCCAAAACTTGTGAGAGAATGAGGCGACTCATGCATCTACCAGAGTAAGAGCAGCCTTCATCTTGACCGAACTGGCAGGTAATGTAGCGGATCCACTAACCCATGGACCCAGGCTACAGCTCAGTCTCATTGCTCCAAGGTGAAACATTCTACTGATATAAATATCCACACAGAAGCAGAAGAGGCCAAACAAACCAGGCCACACACACTTTTGTTTTTCCGGAAGACCAACTGATCCATCCATCCATCCATCCATCATGTGCCATGCCGGTAAGCGTGAGCGGTCATGTTTTGCCATCTTACTCGATCACCAGAGTCGTGGATCAGCTCTGTGTTTCTGTCTCGACCATGCCACGAGGCCACGCCATCCAGGTATTTGCTTCTAGGTCTTCCTCTTGGTCTGTTCCCTTCGATCTTACCTGTTGTCACCAAGTTCTCCAATTCATTTCTTCTCATAACATGCCCAAAACATTTTGACTGTCTGCGTCTAATATCTCTAATCAGTTTACGATCTTCATTTGTTTCTTGAAGGACCTGTTCATTGGTCTTTCTGGCTGTCCATGGTATTCTTTGCATTTTCCTCAGAAACCACATTTCTTCAGCCATCAGATGTTTTTCAGCTTGACTGCTTCACATCCATATAAAAGTACAGGTTCTATGTAGCACCTCAACACTCTTTTTCTCGTTTCAATTGACATCTTTTTATTGGTCAGAATGTTTTTCGTCTTGCTAAAGGCTACCTTAGACATGGCGATTCTTGTTCTAATCTCTTCAAGGCATCTCCCATCAGATGTTATTACTGTTCCGAGATAATTGTACCTATTCACTTGTTGAAGAATATTCCCATTTACTTGTATATTACATTGTGGTATTTCGTTCTTCCTAGTGACGACCATAATCTGTGTCTTTTTACAATTTAATTCTAACCCTCGTTGTTCACTGTGTGTAACAACTGCATCTACTAAATGTTGCAGGTCCTGTTCATTGTCTGCAATCAAGACTGTATCGTCTGCATATCTAATGTTATTGATGCATCGTCCCCCAATGTTGATTCCATCCATATCTTCAATATTTCTGAAAATATGTTCACTGTACAGGGAAAACAGATCTGGAGACATTACACATCCCTGTCTCACACCTCTCTTGATAGGCTGATATTGGTCTACTTCATTATCAACTCTTATGGCAGCTTGTTGTTTCCAATATATGTTTTTTACAAGTCTAAGGTCTTTTCCATCAATTTGTAGATCTTCAAGCATCCTTATCATGTCGACATGTCTCACTTTATCGAAAGCCTTTGTGTAGTCAATAAAGCAAAGGTGTAGATCTTTGAACTGATCCACAGATCCCATAATCCATGATCCATTTTATCATTGGGTCTGGGACAATTTTCTTTCCACAGTTAACAGACAGTAGTTATACAGTTACATCAATTGGTTGTAGACTTGAAAAGGGGAGGGCATATATTCATGCATTTTCATATCTAATGATGTTGTCACAATCTAACATGCTTGTGAATTGATTTGAATTATGTTCCTTTGATCCAAGAACAGGTTTTTACAACTAATAAACCCATTAACACTAGATACTTCTCTATTTTATTTAAAGTTCACTTGTTTGTTAACAAGTTATTGTTGTTGTTTGTGTATAATTTACATACAACATTATCACAATAACAAGAATGGGAAATAAAGTAAGAGAAGGGATGACATCTGCTGAGAAATAGATGAACTTTTCTCCAGATCTATCCACAGTCCATATTATTCTATCACTGAATCCTGTATCATTTCTGATGAAGTCATTCCAGACTGATTAGAATTTCACAATCTATAAGGGGGCTTAGAGCTATTGGGATTCTTATGTGAGAAGAATAAATTCATAATATGCTTCTATCTTCCACGGGACTACCCTAGACCAACCCGAGCTTAATGGTCAATGTTCTTATTCTTGACTATTATACATTTGAGAGGAATGGGACCCAACTTCTATGAACACAAGAAAACGGGTAATGCACAACGTGATCCTCATTTCAATCGCAACATATGACATATGTGCAGGATTTCGCTCCATAGCAATGAAATTTCTCGGTATCATAAACCAGATGCCCTGCATCTTTTACTGCCATCTGTAAATGATATATCACATCTTGATTGTTTCTACGCTGTGGAACTCTTCTTCTCTGCATTTCCCGCCACATAGTTCCCTCCATAATTATATTCTCTAGACTTTCACGTCTTTTGGGGGTGACAGGTTCGAATCCTGATCAGTAACTATAGCTTTCAATTGTTATTTTGTTTAGTGCATCCTCTGGTCTCCGTGGCAAAGAATTTATGGACGCGGTTCGTAATCCGGCTTACATGCATTTGAAACACAGCTGCGCGCGATTTTGCAGCTCACTGCGTTGCGCTGGATTTTAACGAATTGGTATGGGAGTCGGTTGTTCAGAAAGCAATGACAAACTACTGAACGTAAATTTGCAAAGACATCAACAACAACAGTAAATTGCTGGTATTGACAGCGATGTCCTGTTAAAAGGGTATGAAAAAAGTGTGTCCTCTAGTCTCTACTTCCTTCTTCTTGGTGATGAGCACAAAACAATACTATGTGTGTTTATTTATGAATTGTCTAACTCAGTGGTTCCCAAGCTTTTCAAGCAGAGGGCATTATCTACTATTTTCGGTAGTTAAGCGGGCCACAACATTATACAATTATAAAAGTCGTGCAATATCATTCTTACCTTTCTTAACTTTTGTCAAAAAAAATTCTAAAACTGTAAAGGCAGTCAGTGTCAGTACTACACTAGCGGTCATTTTTTGGTTTAAAATCAAAATTTCATTTAAGAATAAATTTTTAATCAGTTTCGAAAATTGCTATTAATGCAATTAACTTACAATTGTAACTGTTCTTTATAACTAGTTACTTAAGTTCAGATGCCAGTTTATCAATGTCTGAGCACAAATCTGTCATGCCCAAAGTCATAAGCGCAGCCAGGTTACTGTCGGTGAGTCTGGAACGTTGCTTGTTTTGTTTTATAACGGTCATTGCGGAAAATGACTGCTCGCATCTGTAAGTCGAACCAAAACGACAAATGTATCTCTGGGCGAATGAACGCACGTGTTCAAATTGTTCGACAGGCAATAGTCGCCAGAATGGAATCATATGATCAACTAAAGGTGAAGCAGGCAGCTCCAGAAATTTACATCTCAGTGCAGAATTGCATTTCAAATCAATTACTTCGTGTTGAAGGTTTTGCTGTAATTGACAGAGCTTGGCATCAGGAAATACGAACGGATTTATGAAGAGGGCAACATTATCCTCCTCTATTGTGAATTCTTGAAATTTCGACTGAAACGAGGCCTCGCGTGCCACTTTCTGACAGCTGGCGGGCCACAAGTGGCCCGCGGGCCGTGGTTTGGGAACCCCTGGTCTAACTAAATATAAGGATTATAGTCGCACACTTGACACGTTGATTGTACATATTGACGCAATATCAATTACACATGGTGTGTTGCGAGGTACAGACACAATTAAGTTACACATGAACAAAATACTTGTCCTATACATTAACTAATATTTTTGGATCGGAGGAAACTTCAAACTAACACTTATATTTCTTATTTATGTCGGGATATGCCAATTCACATTTATAAAACATTGAACTCACGGATAAATCAAACAGTGCACTTACATGCCAATGTTCTTAATCTTCAGCTTAAGATCAGGATCAGAGATCCAATACTTGGCAAGACGACTATGCAGAGTGGACAATACCAAGGCCATAGCCATTGGCTCGCTAGTCCTGCCCCAGAGTATCTTCAGAAGCTTGGTGTTGTTGGTCAGTGCTGCCCAGTAGATCAGTGCATGGAGTGCCTGGGGTATCAAACATGCAAGCTTATGACTGTAAACATTGATGTTAAGCTCGATGAGTTAATTTATCTAAAGTGTTCGATAGTACAGTATCCCCAGGGACATTTTACACGACTTCTGGCTTATTGAGTATGTGTTGCTAGCCCAAAATTATACAGACCAATCAATGATCATTGGGCAGTATGGTCAATATCAGGCTGGCGGCATTTACCTCCCCGGTCATTTTCTGGTGCCCGTTTTAGGCTGGGCCCACCTCGGAGTCCAGGTCAATGATAGAAAATTCCTGTATTAAGTGTTACGATTTCACAAATTCTAAGTCAGACTGCTTAAAATGAAGCATTTATTCTGTTGTGAAGGTGTGATTTCCGAGGGGAATGCAAAGAATATCTTGTATAGACAGAAAATGATTGACGATGAACATATTTCAAGGATGCTGGTTAGTTCCAGCAGCATCATACCAATTATTTTTTAACTCTTCGTCAAAGCACTGTTCGGCTCCATAAAAGGGTTAAAGGCAGAAGGACCTATTTTACTGCCCCCATTTAGCCAGTCTTTCTCCGCAAAGCGGTTAATCGTCTGCAGAAAACGTTACACAGAAAACGAACTCCGTAGCGCCAGTGACGAATCCCCACTCCCCCACCCCCTTCCACACCCTTTTCCCTTCCTCAGGGGTCTGCGAAACAATTAAACTCGTGTGTCTCACTGTCTGTAAGTATGTGTATCTGCCTGTCTGCTTGTGTGTCTGTCATTCTGTCTCTGTCTGCTTGTGTGTCTGTCTGTCTGTCTGTCTGTCTGTCTGTCTGTCAGTAATATCTCTCTCTCTCTCTCTCTCTCTCTCTCTCTCTCTCTCTCTCTCTCTCTCTCTCTCTCTCTCTCTCTCTCTACCTTGCTCACTTGAAAGTGCAAGAAATGCATTGAACTAAGGAAAGCGTTTATTCAATATTGTTATCTCAATATATAGTAACACTAAGTCAAGGATACTTGTGTGTGCCTTAATGGGCACTGGCCATACGGTGCTAGGCCCATAAAGTATGTGATCAATCGGCACTCCATGTCTGATGTGATCAATCGGCATTCCATGGCTGATGTGATCAATCGGCATTCCATGGCAGATGTGATCAATCGGCATTCCATGGCTGATGTGATCAATCGGCATTCCATGGCTGATGTGTTCACTCGGCACTCCATGGCTGATGTGATCAATCGGCACTCCATGGCAGATGTGATCAATCGGCACTCCATGGCTGATGTGATCAATCGGCATTCCATGGCTGATGTGATCAATCGGCACCCCATATCTGATGTGATCAATCGGCACTCCATGGCTGATGTGATCAATCGGCATTCCATGGCTGATGTGATCAATCGGCACCCCATATCTGATGTGATCAATCGGCACTCCATGTCTGATGTGATCAATCGGCATTCCATGGCTGATGTGATCAATCGGCATTCCATGGCAGATGTGATCAATCGGCATTCCATGGCTGATGTGATCAATCGGCATTCCATGGCTGATGTGTTCACTCGGCACTCCATGGCTGATGTGATCAATCGGCACTCCATGGCAGATGTGATCAATCGGCATTCCATGGCTGATGTGATCAATCGGCATTCCATGGCTGATGTGATCAATCGGCACCCCATATCTGATGTGATCAATCGGCACTCCATGGCTGATGTGATCAATCGGCATTCCATGGCTGATGTGATCAATCGGCACCCCATATCTGATGTGATCAATCGGCACTCCATGTCTGATGTGATCAATCGGCACTCCATGGCTGATGTGTTCACTCGGCACTCCATGGCAGATGTGTTCACTGGCCACTCCATGGCTGATGTGATCAATCGGCACCCCATATCTGATGTGATCAATCGCCACTCCATGGCTGATGTGTTCACTCGGCACTCCATGGCTGATGTGATCAATCGGCACTCCATGTCTGATGTGATCAATCGGCATTCCATGTCTGATGTGATCAATCGGCATTCCAAGTCTGATGTGATCAATCGGCACCCCATATCTGATGTGATCAATCGCCACTCCATGGCTGATGTGTTCACTCGGCACTCCATGGCTGATGTGATCAATCGGCACTCCATGGCAGATGTGATCAATCGGCACTCCATGTCTGATGTGATCAATCGGCATTCCATGGCTGATGTGTTCACTGGCCACTCCATGTCTGATGTGATCAATCGGCATTCCATGGCTGATGTGTTCACTGGCCACTCCATGGCTGATGTGATCAATCGGCATTCCATGGCTGATGTGTTCACTGGCCACTCCATGTCTGATGTGATCAATCTTCATTCCATGGCTGATGTGTTCACTGGCCACTCCATGGCTGATGTGATCAATCGGCACTCCATGGCAGATGTGATCAATCGGCACCCCATATCTGATGTGATCAATCGGCACTCCATGTCTGATGTGTTCAATCGGCACTCCATATCTGATGTGATCAATCGGCACTCCATATCTGATGTGTACACTCGGCACTCCATGGCCGATGTGTTCACTGGCCACTCCATGGCTGATGTGTTCACTGGCCACTCCATGGCTGATGTGTTCACTCGGCACTCCATGGCTGATGTGTTCACTCGGCACTCCATGGCTGATGTGTTCACTCGGCACTCCATGGCTGATGTGTTCACTCGGCACTCCATGGCTGATGTGTTCACTCGGCACTCCATGGCTGATGTGTTCACTGGCCACTCCATGGCTGATGTGTCCACTCGGCACTCCATGGCTGATGTGTTCACTGGCCACTCCATGGCTGATGTGTTCACTGGCCACTCCATGGCTGATGTGTTCACTGGCCACTCCATATCTGATGTGTCCACTCGGCACTCCATGGCTGATGTGTTCACTCGGCACTCCATGGCTGATGTGTTCACTCGGCACTCCATGGCTGATGTGTTCACTGGCCACTCCATGGCTGATGTGTCCACTCGGCACTCCATGGCTGATGTGTTCACTGGCCACTCCATGGCTGATGTGTTCACTGGCCACTCCATGGCTGATGTGTTCACTGGCCACTCCATGGCTGTTGTGTTCACTCGGCACTCCATGGCTGATGTGTTCACTCGCCACTCCATGGCTGATGTGTTCACTCGGCACTCCATGGCTGATGTGTTCACTCGGCACTCCATGGCTGATGTGTTCACTCGCCACTCCATGGCTGATGTGATCACTCTGCACTCCATGGCTGATGTGTTCACTCGGCACTCCATGGCTGATGTGTTCACTCGCCACTCCATGGCTGATGTGTTCACTCGGCACTCCATGGCTGATGTATTCACTGGCCACTCCATGGCTGATGTGTTCACTCGGCATTCCATGGCTGATGTGTTCACTCTGCACTCCATGGCTGATGTGTTCACTCTGCACTCCATGGCTGATGTGTTCACTGGCCACTCCATGGCTGATGTGTTCACTGGCCACTCCATGGCTGATGTGTTCACTGGCCACTCCATGGCTGATGTGTTCACTGGCCACTCCATGGCTGATGTGTTCACTCGGCACTCCATGGCTGATGTGTTCACTCGCCACTCCATGTCTGATGTGTTCACTGGCCACTCCATGGCTGATGTGTTCACTCGGCACTCCATGGCTGATGTGTTCACTCGGCACTCCATGGCTGATGTGTTCACTCGGCACTCCATGGCTGATGTGTTCACTGGCCACTCCATGGCTGATGTGTTCACTCGGCACTCCATGGCTGATGTGTTCACTCGGCACTCCATGGCTGATGTGTTCACTCGGCATTCCATGGCTGATGTGATCAATCGCCACTCAATGGCTGATGTGATCAATCGCCACTCCATGGCTGATGTGGTTAGAATCACATCGGCCGCCTTTACTTCCCAAGACATTCTCTGGTGCATATTTCAGGCTGGGTCGGCCTTGGCACCCAGGCCAATTTCACAAATTCGAATGCATCCTAATGCTGATCCAACCCCTGTCCCGTTCCCATTTAAACACACACACTCAATACATTTAACAAAGGTTCTTGGCATCTAATGAGGATGAATGCCTCCATCGCTAAGCACAATAAACACGCGCACTGTACCCTTTGCTCTGCATCCGCTGCCGTTTCTATTCTGTCATTACTGGCATTAAGTGAAAGCATCAACGGGTCGATTAATTGCTTTAGACCTGTGAGAACTTGCAACAGTTGATTCAGGAGGCAGTCTCTGCCGCTCAGGAAATCGCTTGGAACAGGACGATCTAGAGTCTGTGGGTCGCAGAAAAATCACTCAAACAATAAGTTACCTGAGCATGGCATAGTTCATTTTGAGCAACTTTACAAGCACATATGCAGTATTATTGGTGGACTGGGTGTAAAAATATTGTTTCCCAGGACTGTCCAAAAGAAAAAAAAACTGTCATCTACAGCCTATATTACCTTGCAGTATATGGCAGGGGTCTTGAGCCTGAGGAATTACGGTTGCATGGCTAGTGCAGTCGCCGCGAACTGTGGAGGTTAGAATTTTCTTTTTTCCCCCGAAAGAAAAAAAAATCCACGCTTTACCGGGAATTTTGAACCTGGGTCTCCCAAGGAGAACCCGGCGTTCTTAGACACTCGGCCAGCCGCTCTTCTTCCCAGGACTAAAAGGCTATTAACATTCTTAAAATATTGTCTCGTGTTTAAGGTGTCAACTTCATCAAGGGCCCAGAGCTCACTTGCCACCGGGAAAATGACACCCTGACCAGTCCGCCACTGCCCAGTATCATGTCTTGGAAACTCAAATCCGAATACACGCAAAATATGACTATAAAACTAAACGAAAGGAATGAACATTTCGACCAAAGTGTTTATCAACGAATAAAAACAAACAAACAAAAGAATGCTAAGCTGGAAAACTGAAGTGTAATTCGATGATTACAAAACCTAGAAAATAAAGTACATTGACCACATCAAACTTCACACGGACTTTGAAAGAACGGTAATGGAAGTCATGTTTCCTGGAGGCAGAGTGTAAACCCACACGCCAGTGAACACTGGATATTTTTTTTTTTTTTAAGCATATCCTTTTACAGGACTTAGCTGTCAACACCAGCATCTTTCAGCTGTATGTTGACCTCTTGGCAAGATTACGCTCAGTAGTTTGCCATTGCTTTCTGAGCGGCCGGCTCAGTATCCCGCAAGTCACGAGCGGGGGTCGAACCGCCTCAGCTCTCGCTCCGCTACGAGACTCTGCGTGATAAACGGGATTACAGAGAGAAAGTGTTGTAGCCCCTCAGCCAGAGAGACCGGCACACTGGATATTACTAATGTGATAATACACGAGGCAGAGGACTGGCTACTGGCCGCGAGTCTTCCCAGAGAGCTGTGATTAGAGCAACATTCTGGTCAATTCGCTTCTTTGCCACTTTTCATTACCTGTCAATGCCCATAACATTCTGATTATTATCTGGTGCTCGTTTTATGAAACCGGGTCGATACCAGGGCCTGGTGTTAAAAATAAATCCTGCTACTGCTGGGCATCGAATTTAGACAGGACATTGGCACAAGTAAGTCACACAGTTCTGTGGGATGGCAGGTAAATGTAGTTGGTGTTTTCTAAAGGTCTCATTAGGTGACAGCAGCATCGGACTTTATATTCCCGTTCGTCAGGTGGTGCTAGGTGTCTCATGCGCATGTGCAGCGCATAAACAAAATGGCGACTGTACTTACGGAGTACAACGTGCTGTTGTGAGTTTTGTGTGGGAAAAAGGACCGCCTGAAAAGGACATTCATAAGGAAATACTTCCTGATTATACTGACTACTAGCCCGAATCAAAGCATGTTTCAATGCAATGGAAACATTCTTCTTCGCCTTGTGTCCAAAAATTCAAGGTTACGCCATCAGCAGGGAAGGTTATGCTGACAGCGTTCTGGGATTGTCAAGGAGTGCTTTTAACTAGCCAATTTCAAGAGGAAAGGTGACAATGCGAATTATGAATTGTACTGTGAAGTTCTATCGATGCTTCATGGTGCAATTCGAAGAGAACGTCCAGGACTGCTGGCTAGAGGAGTGTTCCTTCTTCATGACAATGCCAGACCACATACGACTCGAATAACTCAGGAGAAAATTAACCAAGGTGAGACGTTCTGGAACATCCACCTTACAGCCCCGACTTAGCCCCTAGCGATTTCCACCTTTTTGGTCCACTGAAAACCCACCTTGGCGGGAGACATTTCGCGAATGACACCGAAATTGTATGTGAAGTAAAAACGTGGTTTAGAAAACAGAGCAGGCAGTTCTAGGCAACCGGTTTTGGAGGACTGATAAAACGATGGGATAAGTGCATCAATGTTGGTGGAAATTATGTTGAGAAATAAAGGGACAATGTATGTATGAAAATAAACTGGTTTGAAGTTTTTTTTTTTTAAATTATCATATTTAGTTATTTTTCTACATGCATTTGTGACTTACTTATTGACTTCCCTCATAGAAAAATGGGATATCCAATATGACGTCACGACTCCTACCAGAACAGCCAATTGAAATTGGATGTACTTAGTCATATGAGTGGCATGAAAACTACCAAAATGATACGATGCTATATAGCATACTAGCTAACCCGGCCCGGCTTCGCCCAGTCCCTGGCGGGGAGCGTCTCATTTAATTCATATTCTGCCCCTGCCCCCGTTCCCGTTCCCAAAAATGACGACCCGGCCCGGCTTCGATCAGCCCCTGGCGGGGAGCATCTCATTTAATTCATATTCGGCCTCTGCTCCCGTTCCCGTTCCCCCCCCCAAAAAAAACGACCCGGCCCGGCTTCGCTCAGTCCCTGGTGGGGAGCGTCTCATTTAATTCATATTAGTAGTCATATAAGCTCCCGTTCCCGTTCCCGGAAGTATGGCGAACAGATTGGAAGAGAACAATCTTCATCCCAATAACTAAATAGGGCAATTTTGTGTGTGTGGGTTTGTCCGTTACCCCAGACCAGCTGGTTCCCCCGCCTCCCCCTTTTTTTAGCGTGGACCCTTAGTCTCACTGTGAGCTATTGCCCACAGTGGTCCACATTTAAGGTGAAGCTATGTGAGGTGGTTTGATCACCCCGCCCCCCCTCCCCGACCAGACCAGGCGCACTACTGGGGGGGGGGGGGGATGCAGCAAATGCGTCTGATCCTAGCCAAATGACCGAGAAGGATCATTCCGGCCTCCGACCGGACCAAGTGTACTACTGACAGCCAGCAAATACACTCGAGAAGAATCTGAATTTTTTTTTTTTTGTGTGGGTAATTTGCACGTTTATTAGCAGCAAATTACTGGACACAAAACCACACATATAAATATATTTTAACGCTTTCTGCGCAGAGAGACAGTGTTGTGTTTGCGCCATTACTTTCTTCTAGATCCTCCGATTGTCTTGTTGAACTGATGGCCCTTGCCCAAACCACGGGAGGACTTTCCAGCAGAGATGAGCCCACGAAGTTCACGGTGTTTGTGAACTGGGTTGCAAATCCATTGAATGGCTGGGTCACGGCGGATGGTTTTGTGGAAAGGATCAACCAGGATGACCTCCAAGAATTTGTAAGTGGAGTCTTGTCCAATCCAGTATGAGTTGAGGACACGCAGAGCACCACACTTGCGTCCAACATGTTCCTCAGCAGTGCTTCTGTGTGAGCGCTGGAACTTCAACTGGTTCACACCATGAGTTTTTGGTTTACCATAAATGCAACCCTTGGGCACTGGTCGCTTACGGCCACCACGCTTGACTCGCACACGGTAGACAACGTAACCTTGCTTGGCACGGTACCCAAGGCGAGGTGCCTTGTCTGGGCGAGATGGACGGGAGGCTCTGTGGACGGAGGACAACTGCCTGTACTGCCAGCAGCGAACACGAATCAGGAAACGCATGATGTCACTTTGTTTCTTGCGGTAGATCCCCTGCATATACTTGTAGGCACCCATGTTGAGAATCTGAAACTACTGAACGCAAACTTACCAAGATATCACGAAAACCCAATAAATGCTGGGATGACTGTATAGAAATCGAAGAAAAATAAAAAGATGAGTTAAACAATTTTCACATATTTAAAATAGATGCATTATTTTTATGAAAACTTTAAAAATGCCTTAAAGATTTTATCATTATATATTATAATGCATATGCCTGTAAATAACTGTAGATAAACATTTTATAAAGCTTTGATAACAATGCAACAATCTTATATAAAAATTGCGATCTCCGTCTGTCTGTCTGTCTGTCTGTCTGTCTGTCTGTCTGTCTGTCTGTCTGTCTGTCTGTCTGTCTGTCTGTCTGTCCATATGTCCTTTATGCGCTCGCAAACGGCCCATCCGATTGAGATGAAATTTTCTACACGTCTTCCTTTCATTCCAGTGCAGCCCACTGTCATATTTTTTTAGTGTGAAATCGGCTGCTTACCCAATATTATTTCATTTTTCATTTTTCATTATAATTTCATATATCTCAGGGGACTTAACTCTGTAAAAGTTATTTCAAGGGGCATAACTTTTCTGTATAACTTATAGTCATATTGTGGCATCGTTTTCAAAGATTAATAAACTCTTTGTCCATAGTTATGTACCGGCATATGAGTTATAATAAATAATGATACAATCTGTAAGGCTATTTTCAAAGTTTTCATAAAAATAATGCATAATGCATAACATTGTAACTCATCTTTTTTTGCTTAAAGAATGAATAAATAATAGTTACCTTATCTCTATCAAGTTTGAAGATTTTATATTTCTTTACACTGTCGCCAACTCTAAGAAGACATGGAACAACTTCAGCCATTATTAAATCTACAGGCATATGCGTTATATTCCTCCTCCTCCTCCTCTCCCCTCCTCCACCTCCTACCCTCTTCCTCTTCTCCTCCCCCTCCTCCCTCTCCCTCCTCCATCCTCCTCTTCTCTCTTTATCCTCCTCCCTCCTCCTCCCTCTTCCTCCTCCCAGCTCCTACTCCTCCTTTTTCTTCTTCTTCTGCTGCTGCTGCCGCTGCTCCATTTACCAAAGTAAATTGTTGGGGAAGATGTAAAGATCTTTCAAGTGCTCTTTCTAATGCTTTTTGTAAGTTGGTCTTCGTTTATCTAAGGTTGTTCTAACTGCAACCAATAAATTATTAGACAGACAGACAGACAGACAGACAGACAGACAGACAGACAGACAGTCGGGAACGGGAACTTATATGACTACTCATATGAATTAAATGAGATGCTCCCCATCAGGGGCTGGGCGAAGCCGGGCCGGATCAGACAGATAGACAGACAGATAGACAGACAGATAGATAGTCGGGAACGGGAACGTGAGCTTATATGACTACTTATATGAATTAAATGAGATGCTCCACACCAGGAGCTGGGCGATGCCGGGCCGGGTCAGACAGACAGACAGACAGACAGACAGACAGACAGACAGACAGACAGATAGTCGGTAACGGGAACGGGAACTTATATGACTACTTATATGAATTAAATGAGATGCTCCCCACCAAGGACTGGGCGAAGCCGGGCCGGGTCAGACATACAGACAGACAGACAGACAGACAGATAGTCGGTAACGGGAACGGGAACTTATATGACTACTTATATGAAATAAATGAGATGCTCCACACCAGGAGCTGGGCTATGCCGGGCCGAGTCAGACAGACAGACAGACAGACAGACAGACAGACAGACAGACAGACAGTCGGTAACGGGAACGGGAACTTATATGACTACTTATATGAATTAAATGAGATGCTCCCCACCAAGGACTGGGCGAAGCCGGGCCGGGTCACATAGTTATATATAAAATATATAGCAATGCTACTAAAAGTTATGTCCCTTGATATAACTTTTCTTAAGTTAAGTCCCCTCGCTATATATAAATAATGTAAATTACAAAATTAAATTGTATTACGTAAATTATTGTTTGTAAACTAAAAAAACTATGACAGTTGGCAGCACCGGAATGAGAAGAAGACGTGTAGAAAATTTCATCTCAATCGGATGGACCGTTCGCGAACGAATAAACGACATACAGACAGACAGACATTGCATTTTATATATATAGATGTACTCAGCTGGGTGAGTTAACCCAGACGGTATTCATCTCACATTACATAACAACAGTTGAAGCATATTGTGCGTGAACATTAGCACGTGGTAAACATACACATATTATTTAAATTAAAGCACGTGTTCAAGGGCTTTCGATAAAGTGAGACGTGTCGACATGATAAGGGTGCTTGAAGATCTACAAATTGATGGGAAAGACCTTAGACTTGTAAAAAACATATATTGGAAACAAAGCTGCTATAGGAATCGATAGTGAAGTAGGTCAATATCAGCCTATTAAGAGAGGTGTGAGATTTCTTTTTGCATATCCTTTACAGGACATTGCTGTCAACAAAAAACATTTTTCTTGGCACGATTACGCTAAGTAGTTTGCCATTGCTTTCTGAAGGGCCGGCTCACTTATCCTGTAAGTTATCAACGCGGCGAGAACCGCTTCCAATTCTCGCGCGCTGCGTTACCCTACGGGGATAAACAGGATTACTAAGAAAGTCGTTTAACTCCTAGGCCAGAATGACCGGCGTGAGATAGGGATGTGTAATGTCTCCGGATCTTTTTTCTCTGTACAGTGAAAATATTTTCAGAAATATAGAAGATATGGAAGGAATCATCATTGGGGGACGATACATAAATAACATTAGATATGCAGATGATACAGTCTTGATTGCAGACAATGAACAGGACCAGCAAAATTTAGTAGATGCAGTTGTTACACACAGTGAACAACTAGGGTTAGAATTGGATTGTACGAAGATGCAGATTATGGTCGTCACTGGGGCGAAGGAAATACCACAATGTAATATACAAGTAAATGGGCATATTCTTAAACAAGTGAATCGGTACTGTTATCTCGGAACAGGCATAACATCTGATGGGAGATGCCTTGAAGAGATTAGAACAAGAATTGCCATTGCGAATATAGCTTTTTGCAAGATGAAAAACATACTGACAAATAAAAAGATATCAATTGAAACGAAAAAAGATCGTAAACTGATTAGAGACAGACGTAGACAATCAAAAATTTGTGGGCATGTTATGAGAAGAAATAAATTGGATAACTTGGTGTAAACTGGCAAGATCGAATGGAAGAGACCAAGGGGAAGACCGAGAAGTAAATACCTGTATGGCTTGGCCATGTGGCATGGTCGAGACAGAAACACTGAGCTGATCCACGAGTCTGGTGATCGAGTGAGATGGCAAAACATGACCGCCCACGGTTATCGGCATGGCACATGATGGATGTGTCCAAGTGAGAGATGACAGTGTTGTAGAGGAGAAGAGGTCAAGACACCAGTCGCAAACATCGTAAGGCACAATTCCAGTCCCTGGTCAAGTCTAAGACCTATTATCTGATATTAAATTCAAGTCTTAGCCTGCACATTACATTGCAATTGCTTGAGTAAAAGTAAATATATGCACGACCCTTTTACTGGCTGTCATACCTATGTGGTATGTGGCGCCAGCTCATTGTTATAAACCAACCGGCACGCGATGGCTGATGTGGTCAATCCCAGACATTTCCTAGCACCCATATATTGTTATAAACCAACCGGCACTCAGTGGCTGATGTGGTCAATCCCAGACATTTCCTAGCACCCATATATTGTTATAAACCAACCGGCACGCGATGGCTGATGTGGTCAATCCCATACATTTCCTAGCACCCATATATTGTTATAAACCAACCGGCACGCGATGGCTGATGTGGTCAATCCCATACATTTCCTAGCACCCATATATTGTTATAAACCAACCGGCACGCGATGGCTGATGTGGTCAATCCCAGACATTTCCTGGCACCCATATATTGTTATAAACCAACCGGCACTCGATGGCTGATGTGGTCAATCCCAGACATTTCCTAGCACCCATATATTGTTATAAACCAACCGGCACTCGATGGCTGATGTGGTCAATCCCATACATTTCCTAGCACCCATATATTGTTATAAACCAACCGGCACTCGATGGCTGATGTGGTCAATCCCAGACATTTCCTAGCACCCATATATTGTTATAAACCAACCGGCACTCAGTGGCTGATGTGGTCAATCCCAGACATTTCCTAGCACCCATATATTGTTATAAACCAACCGGCACTCGATGGCTGATGTGGTCAATCCCAGACATTTCCTAGCACCCATATATTGTTATAAACCAACCGGCACTCGATGGCTGATGTGGTCAATCCCAGACATTTCCTGGCACCCATTTAAGGCTAAGTCGACAAGGGAGCCCAGGTCTAATTTAAAATTCTACCTTGATGGGGATTTGAACACATAACCACAGCTCTGGTAGATTAGTGTTCAAGCAATTGCGCAGCCACGGCAACGTGCTTGGGTATGGGGCTTTTATTGCTCAGTCTAGTCAATCTTTCCAGCAGACACGACGAATGGTAGTATATACACAGCTATTTGAATAACGAAGACAGGAGCAATAGACTGCACGATTTATTGCCTGACATATTTCGCTGCATATCGTCAGGTACGTACTGCAAAATTCACACAACATAAAGTGAAATAACTAGATAACTCCTTCAAGCAGAAATATACACATATTCGCACACTAATGTCAATTGTCTACCACGGTAATTTTAAGCTGACTATTATGTCTTTCTGTTTACCAGGCAATAAATCATGCAATATAATGTTGTTGTCTTCAATAGTCAAATTCACTACGGCAAAACATTGCTTTGATATACAGCTTTGGTGGTTTTTTTCCCCCTGTATAGTGCTGGATTTTTAAATAAGAGATGCACAAATAAAATAATCTGCGAAAAGTGACACATAAGATTAATATAATGTTAGATGTGTGACCAATTCTTAACCCGTTCAAAATAAAGTTCACTAGTTTGTTTACTCGAATCCTAGAAAGACAATACTATGAACCACAGTAACAAATATGTGCACTGAGATTGTATCTTGATTGAATGGGGCCAAACTCCCACAGCAGAGACATCAAACATAATTTACAAACAGCTTCTTGCTTAAGAGCATAACATCACATTGTCCATTATGTCAGGGAAAGGTCCCGCTAAGCCATGGCTAGAAGACTCGGAAGGTGCTTGTTTTTCATTGCTCATCTCTCGCTACATGACTGTAGTGTGAATTATATTACATGTCATATCTCACTACATGACTGTAGTGTGCATTATATTGCATATGATCTCTCGCTACATGACTGTAGTGTGAATTATATTACATGTCATATCTCGCTACATGACTGTAGTGTGCATTATATTACATGTGATCTCTCGCTACATGACTGTAGTGTGCATTATATTGCATGTGATCTCTCGCTACATGACTGTAGTGTGCATTATATTGCATGTGATCTCTCGCTACATGACTGTAGTGTGAATTATATTACATGTGATCTCTCGCTACATGACTGTAGTGTGAATTATATTACATGTCATATCTCACTACATGACTGTAGTGTGAATTATATTGCATGTGATCTCTCGCTACATGACTGTAGTGTGAATTATATTGCATGTGATCTCTCGATATATGACTGTAGTGTGCATTATATTGCATGTGATCTCTCGCTACATGACTGTAGTGTGCATTATATTACATGTCATATCTCGCTACATGACTGTAGTGTGCATTATATTATATGTGATCTCTCTCTACATGAATGTAGTGTGCATTATATTACATGTGATCTCTCGCTACATGAATGTAGTGTGCATTATATTACATGTGATCTCTCGCTACATGACTGTAGTGTGAATTATATTACATGTCATATCTCACTACATGACTGTAGTGTGCATTATATTACATGTCATATCTCACTACATGACTGTAGTGTGCATTATATTGCATGTGATCTCTCGCTACATGACTGTAGTGTGCATTATATTACATGTCATATCTCGCTACATGACTGTAGTGTGCATTATATTGCATGTGATCTCTCGCTACATGACTGTAGTGTGCATTATATTGCATGTGATCTCTCGCTACATGACTGTAGTGTGCATTATATTGCATGTGATCTCTCGCTACATGACTGTAGTGTGCATTATATTGCATGTGATCTCTCGCTACATGACTGTAGTGTGCATTATATTACATGTGATCTCTCGCTACATGACTGTAGTGTGAATTATATTACATGTCATATCTCACTACATGACTGTAGTGTGCATTATATTACATGTGATCTCTCGCTACATGACTGTAGTGTGCATTATATTACATGTCATATCTCGCTACATGACTGTAGTGTGCATTATATTATATGTGATCTCTCGCTACGTGACTGTAGTGTGCATTATATTGCATGTGATCTCTCGCTACATGAATGTAGTGGGCATTATATTACATGTGATCTCTCGCTGCATGACTGTAGTGTGCATTACATTACATGTGATCTCTCGTTACATGACGGTAATGTGAATTATATTGCATGTGATCTCTCGCTACATGGCTGTAGTGTGCATTATATTACATGTGATCTGTCGCTACATGACTGTAGTGTGCATTATATTACATGTGATCTCTCGCTACATGACTGTAGTGTGAATTATATTACATGTCATATCTCACTACATGACTGTAGTGTGAATTATATTGCATGTGATCTCTCGCTACATGACTGTAGTGTGCATTATATTACATGTGATCTCTCGTTACATGACGGTAATGTGAATTATATTACATGTGATCTCTCGCTACATGACTGTAGTGTGCATTATATTACATGTGATCTGTCGCTACATGACTGTAGTGTGAATTATATTACATGTCATATCTCGCTACATGACTGTAGTGTGCATTATATTACATGTGATCTGTCGCTACATGACGATAATGTGCATTATATTACATGTGATCTCTTATCGTGTCCTAAACGCTACTTAAGGATATTTCATGCAAAAGATTGCAGCGCTTTCTTAAAACCAAGAATTCTGTCATGATTAGACCTAGAAGATATTTTTTTTAATGTTGCATATCCCTTACAGGACGTACAGTCAATGTACAGTCAACACCAGCATTTTTCAGCTGCTGTTGATGTACTAGGCAAGTTTTACGTTCAGTAGTTTTCCATTGCTTTCTGAGCGACCGGCTCACATAAACTCCGTAAGTTACCAGCGCTGCCCCATCCACTGCCGAATCTCGCTCAGCTGTTTTCCCCACGTGGATATACGGGATTGCGAACAAGGTCGTTAACACCTTGGCTAGGGAGACCGGAAGATATTAAGCATATATAAAACGACATAAAGAAATCCTGAACTAAACATCCTACCCGTCTATAAGTGTTACGATGTCACATACATATCAGCAACAACATACTATTTTCTCTCCCAGAATGATCTCCAGGCAAATCTCCGCAAAGAAGGTCCTGTCTTCACACAGTTTAAAGAGCAGCTCCAGGCGTCGGCTGTTGAGGTACTTATGTAGGATAAAGCCGCGGTCTAGAAACAGCTCCACGAACTCCTGTCTGCCTGCACCCAGCAGAACTTGTTGAAACTGATCATCTCCTACCTGTGAAATATTCGGCTAAGTTAGTTGCATACCCTTTGCGGAACGTCACAGTCAACTGTAAGATTTTGTGGCTGATTGTGAATTATGGGCAATTGGTTTACGTTCAGTAGTTCGCCATTGCTTTCTAAACGACAGACACTTTACCATTGTATGGAAATCAACGCATGACAGTCTGCTTCAAAATCTCCCGCAGCTGTGTTTCGAAAGTGATGTGCGAGATTACGAATTGCATTCGTAACCATTTCCCACACAGCCTGTGAAATACTCAGTAAAAATTACTTATTTTATGAATTAATTACGCTTTTATCCAATTCAAAGAGAAACATTGGGATACAAAATTAGAGGGCAATCCAGAAAGCATTGGTTAGATGCAGTAAAAGAGATATTAAAAGTATCAAACATGACATTAGCACAAGCAACAAGACTAGCAAAAATAGGAAATTACATCTTCCTCCTCTTTGTGATGCTACACGGCAAAAGAAGAAGAACAAGAAACAAGTTGAAATGCGAAGATTATTAAATGAAAACAATATTAATTATCAGTTTCAAAAGTGTTACATTTTAAGGAAGTAGATATTGACTTATACAGATTATTGTACTTACAATAATTTTCTCATTGTACTTATTGTAAATCTCTGACACTGCCAAGTCAGGTCTTTTCCAGTCGATTGTTAGCTGAAGGTTCCACTGCACTTGCTGCGACACCGTCTGCACACCTTGTGTACTTCTGCCTGCATACATTATTCATGTAATAAGAAAAAGACTCACTTTCTACTTTGATATTTTATGACAGCACTCTATCAGTGTCAGTGTCTGTCAGATTTCTTCCCCAGCCTATTATCGTGTAGGCGGTCAACATTGCATCGTATTGGCCGTTCTTTTACAATTAATACTACGGCGTTTGTCTTAAGAGATGTAAGCATCCAGCGTCATAATGACATCAACCCCGCGGGGTCCAGTGATCTATAAAATTACGGGGCCAGCGCCATATGTCCAGTATACTTCAAAGAGTGTAGAAAGGGTCGTTTACATAAGATACTTACCTCACCATTTGACCACATTATACTTATCTCAGCATTTAACCACATTAAAGGGGCCAAACGAAATTGATACACATTTAAATAATCCCTAAGATTGGTGAAAAATAGATAGATCGAAATTGAAATATTTGCTAAAATTGATGGGGAAAAAAGATAGATAGCAATGAAATAATTGCTAAGATTGATGGAAAATAGATACAGGAAGCCTGCATCTTTTCGATGCATGAAAAGATATCAGGGAATACCACCGGTGTGGCATAATGCTAACCACCATTATTCATTTACCAAAACATACACGCAGGAGAGAGAATTAAAAATATCGCAACTGAATTTTCAGACGCAAAACCGAAACTAAACTTGGACAAACGGACGCGAAAGTGAAACTAAAAGATCGACGGATGACATTAATTCTTAGAATTGTTTGATTTCTCGGAATCATTTCATCAGCCAAAAAGCGCAGTAGTTCATTGGATAGAAACTACACGTGACACTCCTCCGCTAAGAAGCCCGCAGAGATTATGTTAATTGCGCACTTCTTCTACAGCCCTCTTGATGAGAAGACGCAAAAACTGGTGTGACCAAATTTGCATTTAAAGGACAGCAGAATGTCTGAATCTGAGGTAAGCTTGTAAATCCTTAGATTAAAACTGATGCCCAGATGTACCAAGTGTAAAGTGATGGTATCCAGTGTTTGTGAAGTCAATTGAAATGTATTATTTTAAATTAAAACCTCCGAAGTGTAAAATGTTTGACTGTAGATTCTGACGACGCAAAGCCGTTCCCGGGCAACTGACAATCTACTACTCTCTTTGAATACTGCAATCTCTGATATTCTTACAGATAGTTATTAACTTTAAGAAGTGCATAATAATAATAATACTAATAATAGTAATAATACTATATTCTATTCTAGACAACTGTGCGAAGTGATGATTCTATTCTAAAACAATCTTGTGCATTTCTGCAGAAACACTGCTTAAATTACTATCACTATCGACAGCTCATAAGACAGTTTGTGTACTAGAAAAAGTGCCTCGTTTAAAACAGACTTATCTATGCCTATTTACAATCTAGGGAGCTGGAAAATAGATCATACTTTTCCTTTATCCTTCATCTATTGAATAAATAGGGTTTGATGGAATAAATATTTATATTTATGTCATGTCAGATTTTACTCAGATAAGGGCACTCATGAACTGCATTACATCAGAAAAGTTATGCTTCGCGGAACACCACCACCAACAGTGGACTGAACCCACTACTCAACATAACTTTAAACACAACACTACACCACCCAACACTCAACATCACAACAATAACAGGTAATGGGGGAAGAGTTATTATACACAGAAGAAGGAAATGTTGGTTAATTGGGAAAACAGAGAATCATTTATACACACTACAAACCCAATGGAGTGATAGAAATGTTATAAATGTATGTCATTTATTCATATGCATTTTGACACCTCCTCACTCTTGTCACTGTCTTACTGTGCACGTCTCACTGACCCCAGGTCCTATGAGAACTTACATACAGCAGGAACCAGCTGATACCAGGCCTACACAGTGTGATCAACTCTGACCACCCCAAATTAACCCAACACTAGATTAGACAGAAAAGAGGGGGGGGGGGGGGAGTAGTTCCTACTTCAGGAATTTAGATTCTTCCGACCTACTTCTTATTTTTGTATTGAAAAGAATGTACATATGTATTCGACTATTACACAGTGAAATCTTGGTGGCTACATACCAACAACCACCTGGCCAAACCAACCACCTGGCCAAACCAACCCAGACCAGAGAGAGAGAGAGAGAGAGAGAGAGAGAGAGAGAGAGAGAGAGAGAGAGAGAGATGACCGTGAGATGGAAGATGACTAAGCTATGAGCAAAGTATGGGAAGCTTTTCAGAGACGCTACACGGGCAGACCTGAAGTGGATCCATCAGACAATGGACCGAAGCTTTCCTAATCTTTCCAGCACAGGTTCATTTCTATAACAAGAACACCCCACACCATTTCAGGAACAGATTCCTAATTTTATGAATTAACATCACCACACTCATATGTACACCATTTGAATATTTACAATGTTCTCAAGAAATGTTGACATTGATGTTATTTATGACGACTGTAACTTGGGTCTATAGGCCAATTTCTATGTTCTCCTATGTAAACCACTGTGGAAAATGTATTTAAAAGGCCAGAGGACACAGGCCAGTCAATAAATTGATGAACTGTTCAATGACCTTATGTGATTTGTGAGTCAAACCTATATGTGATTCTCCATCTTGTGTGTGTACAACATGTGTCAATGTCTACTGAGAATTGTCAACTGTGTATCACATGTGTCAATGTCTACTGAGATTTGTCAACTGTGTACAACATGTGTCAATGTCTACTGAGATTTGTCAATTGGTTAATTGTTAACACAAATCCACTCATGAGAAATTACTAAAATTGAGGATACAAGACTCTAAATCTATCAACTGCTCATCATCCATGCTTTCTTAACATAAATCAGGCTGAGAGAATTCTCCAGACTTTTCCTCAGAATTTATAAATAAAAGGGGGGCTCAAGAGCTAAAGAAATCCTTGGAGAGGGGCAGAGTCTCATTTAGTATTTACTATTCCCACCAGGACCATAATCTATATCTCCTAGACTAAATTAATAAGACGACGCCTGCAGATAACTCGAGGGTCATATTCTGGGGTTATTGAAGACAGAAGAGGATGGGGCCCAACTTCTTTGGTTAGAAAAGGGGCATGCACTAAAGTGATTTCCCAGTCCATTCAGAATATATGACATATTGGGAAGACTGCGTCCCGGATTGTTCCCAGGGAATAAAATAAATTAAACAATTACATAAAACATTTGCATAATCATCTTTAGATAAGTATTATCATTTGTGATAAACTTAATTAATTGACAACATGTATGTTATAAATCATTACTCACACATAGATAGAATCTCTGTTACCTGAATAATGTGTGTTCAGGTTAATAAGATCACATCTTAATTTAAATATAGTGTGTGTATCTACTATCCAAACACTACTTCTCTTTCAGAGAGGGTGTTCTTTTCCTGTGGAGTCTGAACTTAACATCATTTCATCAACCACCGGAAAATCTTATCCGGAGGGAAATTTCTGTCTAATTTCAGATTCTTTTCTTTTACTAGGAATTAATTCTGGTTACTTCAAGGTTACTTCAAACATTGTTTAAATTTGCGCATGCTTTGCTGTATATTTGCAGATCCAGGGACTGACAAGCTTACACAGATCAGACCTAACTGCACTTATATTTTTTTTAGGTAGAGCAAAGCAGGGCAATAAATTCTAAGTATGGCGGAAACTGCAAAGCTTAGGACCCAAATAATGGAAACAGGTAGGGAATGTGGGTTAGATGGCCCTGCGCTAGCTAACTATGTTTCAGATGCATTCGAAAGAAGACAAAGACTTCAAGCCGAACTGGCCCTCAAAGAAAAACACCTTCAGGCTGAGTTAGCTGAGAAGGAAAAACACCTTCAGGCTGAGTTAGCTGAGAAGAAAAAACACCTTCAGGCTGAGTTAGCTGAGAAGGAAAAACACCTTCAGGCTGAGTTAACTGAGAGGGAAAAAAGACTTCAAGCAGAAATAGAAGAGAAAGAGAGAAGACTACAGGCTGAAATGGAAGATAAGGAGAGAGAACGTCAACACCAACTGGAGTTGAAGAGAATGGAGACGGAATTGGAAATCAGAAGACTAGAGGGAAGGAGCGCCTCCACGCCCTCAACATCATCAGGATTGCCAGTGACGGAATCACATTCGAGTATCTCACACCTTAGCTCCGGAGCTATGTCGTTTCCTCTCGAACCATTTAACGACCAGACTGACAACATCGAAGGATTTTTACAACGCTTCGAGGCAATGGCTGTCAGCTGTGGTCTAGATGAAGGGAGATGGGCAACGAAGTTGGCGCAGGCTTTAAGATCCACGGCGTATGATGTGTTCTCGCGCCTCACCAGGGAGGAGCAGCAGAACTATACAACACTTAAGAAGGCCCTCTTGAGCCGCTTCGAAGTGGACGCGGAATCTTATAAACTCAGGTTCAAAACCGCAAGGAAGGAGCCGGGTGAAACCTACGCACAACTGGTTGATCGACTGAAGGCATACATCCAGTGATGGACTTGCTTGGGAGAGTTTGAAGAAAGTTATGAGGGGCTCCGTGAAATGATCATCATTGACCAGATCACGGGGAAAATGTCAAAGGAAATGAAAGCATTCTTAACCCAAAACGGAGCAGACCGCCTACACAACATAATCATCCTGGCCGAGAGATTTGAGAAATCTCAGAGGGAGATGGGAGGAAAGGGACATTCGAACAACACCCCCTCTCAAACGAAAACTCCCAAGCCAAAAGAGGATGAAAACACTTTAGCCACCAAGAAAAAGGGGAAATCCCCGAAAAACACTCAAAACACAACCCAAACAGCGCCGAAGAAGAACGAACCATTCTGTACCCATTGCAAAATTAGAGGTCACACATTTCAGAAGTCACCTCCACACACAGCGGCCTGTTTGACCAACCGAAAAGAGAAAAAAGTGAGCACTGGTGAAAAGTCCAAGCAGACACCTCATCAAGACACATCATCTCGTATTCCGGTTGTGGAATCCATCATGCTAAATGGATTCAAAACGACCTGTCTATATGATACTGGATTATCGTATGACTGTGTTGTTTCATCATCCTTAGTTCACCCTGAACAAGTGACAGAGGAAATAGTGGAATTACAGGGACCACTGAAGAGTTCAACCAATATGTCTCTTCCAGTGGCAAAAGTGAACATAGCCTCGCGGTATGTCACCGGGACGATCAAGTCGGCAATCTTGGACGATCCGATATATCCCGTAATCCTCGGCTGTAGATATATTGTTCTAGGAGAACCTGTTCAACCTGTGGCGATGGCGACAATGACCACTCGATCCCAGTCGAAAAAGACTCCAGAAACAACTAAGCCAATCCCTCGAACGGATGAACTGAAGAGGGCACAGGAAGCCGACAGCACCTTGGAACCCTGCTTCAGAAAACTGCCAAAATCACATTTACCTCTACGTAAAGGTGATTTGTTCATGAAGTCAGCACTTCTTAACAGAAAAGCAGGACAAGCTGGACAAGAGTTTAATCAACTTGTTGTACCAACTCCATACAGGACTCAGATCTTGGAAATGGGTCATAATCTACCATTCAGTGGGCATATGGGTATCAACGCTACTACACAGCGGATTGCAACTCACTACTTTTGGCCAGGGATGAACTCAAACATACAACGGTTTGTAAAATCATGCCCACAGTGTCAGAAAGTATCACCAAAACACCGGACACCACCGGCAATGTTGGGTGAATCGCCTATCACTGGAATTCCATTTGAGAAAGTGGCAGTAGACATAATCGGACCTCTCTCAGCAACAAAGAGGCGAAACCGATTCATATTAACGCTTGTGGACACAACAACCATGTGGGCCGAAGCAGTTCCTATGACCAGCTGTGACTCCAAACACGTCGCTGATGCATTAATTAGGAATATTCACACGTCTAGGATTCCCACAAAGGATCTTGACGGAAAACGGTTCACAGTTTCGTGGTAAGCTCATGGAAGAGACCTTCAGACTTTTTCATGCACGCCATATCTTCAGTTCACCATATCACCCTCACTCAAATGGACTTGTGGAAAGGTGGAACGGTACATTGATTAGTATCCTGCGCAAAATTGCCCAGGAGAAGACAGAGGATTGGGACTTGTATTTACCCGCAGCTTTATTACGCTTACAGAGAGGTACCCCATCACTCAACAGGTTTTACTCCAGCCACACTGTTGTTTGGACGACCGATCAAAGGACCACTGGAGGCGTTACTTCGAACCTAGGACCTGATAATACTACAGATGATACAGTCGTGACTGCATCTGAATATGTTGCCGAGTTGAAAAATCGTTTACAACACAGTTGGAAACAAGCGAATGTCAATCTACGTCAAGCCAGACTAAGAAGTGCTCGTAATTTCAACCGCAAGGCAAAGGATAGAGAGTTAGAGGTAGGAGAGAAGGTGATGTTGCTGCTTCCAACCAGTCAGAATAAGCTGCAAATAGGATGGAGAGGACCTTATGTAGTGACGGAGAAGATCTCACGTACCAACTACAGAATTTCAGTCAAAGGCAAGATGAAAGTATTTCACATAAACCTCTTGAAGAAGTATTCATGAAAGACCCTCAACCACCGAACCTGCACATCTGATGGCCATGAGTGTGGCTACTGAAGTCGAAGAAGGATCAACAATGGGAGTCGAGTACCCTACTGCAAGCCAAAGAGACCTTTAAGGATGTGGAAATCAATCCCAACTTAACAAAGGATCAGCAAAAGCAGATTAGGGAACTTATGGCAAAGTATGCAGAAGTACTTACTGATAAGCCAGGAAAAACTGATTTGGAGGAATTTGACATGAAGTTAAATGACACAGTGCCTGTGCGAGTCAAGACTTACCCAGTTCCTTATGCAAAGCAAAAGACTTTAGAGGAAGAAATACAACAGCTGCTCACCGCAGGAATAATCTCACCATCTGAATCACCTTACAGTGCTAGCGTCGTTTTATTGAGAAAGCCAAGTGGAGAACATAGATTGTGCATCGATTATCGACAACTCAATGCTATTACTGAATTCCAAGCAGAACCTCTGCCTGATCAGAATAAACTCTTCACAGCACTCAACCGAGCTAAGTACTTTACTAGGATTGATCTCAGTAAGGGATATTATCAGATTCCTGTAAAACCGGAAGTTAGACCATGGTTAGCTTTCAGCACGCCTGGAGGACACTATGAGTTCAACGTTCTTCCATTCGGATTAAGTAATGCTCCCAGCGTTTTCACACGTATGATGAGAAAATTACTTGACCCACTACAGCATCCAGACATCAGTCACTTCATGGATGACATCCTGATCGCAACTGAAACATTTGAAGAGCATGTAAAAACACTTCATCTTTTGTTCAGGCGCCTCAGAGAAACTGGATTGACGGCTAGACCAAAGAAGTGTCAAATAGGATTCCAAGAATTGGACTTTCTAGGTCATAAGATATCTCATGGACTGATAACTCCACAAGAGGGAAATGTGGACAAACTCCAGAGAGCACCTCGTCCAAAAACAAAGAAGGATGTAAGATCATTTGTATCCTTATGTGGATTCTATCAAAGATACATCAAGGACTTCAACACTCTGTCAGCACCTTTAACGGATCTTACCAAAAAGGGGAACCCAGAGAAAGTCAATTGGACAGCTGACTGTGAGAGAGCTTTCACAGCACTAAAGCAGGCATTAACTGCTCATCCAGTCTTACATCTACCAGACCTCGACCAACCATTCGTGCTGCGCACCGATGCCAGTAACATAGGAATTGGGGCAAAGTTGTTGCAGAGAAAGGGAGATGTACCATCAGAGCTATTCCCTGTAGCCTACGCTAGCAGGAAATGAAATGCAGCAGAAAGAAATTACAGTACTATCGAGAGAGAATGTCTTGCGCTCGTATGGAGTGTACAGAAGTTTCAAGCATACCTATATGGCAAACACTTCACAGTGCAATGTGACCATCAACCACTCATATTTCTCGCAGCATCAAAGACTCTGAATGCCCGACTTATGAGGTGGTCGCTGCTTCTTCAACCCTACTCGTTCCAGGTTGAATACGTTCCTGGGAAGATGAATGTGAGAGCGGACTTCCTGAGTCGACACCCAGTGCCTGATGAACCAGGTCAATCAGATGTAGAAGAGAATACAGGGGAGAAAAACAAAGGACACATTTGATAACTGAAAATGTTGGAAACATAGTTCCATACTATAGAACAATATGGAGTGGGGCCATGTGGCATAATGCTAACCACCATTATTCATTTACCAAAACATACACGCAGGAGAGAGAATTAAAAATATCGCAATTGAATTTTCAGACGCAAAACCGAAACTAAACTTGGACAAACGGACGCGAAAGTGAAACTAAAAGATCGACGGATGACGTTAATTCTTAGAATTGTTTGATTTCTCGGAATCATTTCATCAGCCAAAAAGCGCAGTAGTTCATTGGATAGAAACTACACGTGACACTCCTCCGCTAAGAAGCCCGCGGAGATTATGTTAATTGCGCACTTCTTCTACAGCCCTCTTGATGAGAAGACGCAAAAACTGGTGTGACCAAATTTTCATTTAAAGGACAGCAGAATGTCTGAATCTGAGGTAGGCTTGTGAATCCTTAGATTAAAACTGATGCCCAGATGTACCAAGTGTAAAGTGATGGTATCCAGTGTTTGTGAAGTCAATTGAAATGTATTATTTTAAATTAAAACCTCCGAAGTGTAAAATGTTTGACTGTAGATTCTGACCACGCAAAGCCGTTCCCGGGCAACTGACAATCTACTACTCTCTTTGAATACTGCAATCTCTGATATTCTTAAAGATAGTTATTAACTTTAAGAAGTGCATAATAATAATATTATTAATAATAATCATGGTAATAATACTATATTCTATTCTAGACAACTGTGGGAAGTGATGATTCTATTCTAAAACAATCTTGTACATTTCTGCAGAAACACTGCTTAAATTACTATCACTATCGACAGCTCATAAGACAGTTTGTGTACTAGAAAAAGTGCCTTGTTTAAAACAGACTTATCTATGCCTATTTACAATCTAGAGAGCTGGAAAATAGATTATACTTTTCCTTTATCCTTCATCTATTGAATAAATAGGGTTTGATGGAATACATATTTATATTTATGTCATGTCAGATTTTACTCAGATAAGGGCACTCATGAACTGCATTACATCATAAAAGTTATGCTTTGCGGAACACCATCACCAGCAGTGGACTGAACCCACTACTCAACATAACTTTAAACACAACACTACACCACCCAACACTCAACATCACAACAATAACAGGTAATGGGGGAAGAGTTATTATACACAGAAGAAGGAAATGTTGGTTAATTGGGAAAACAGAGAATCATTTATACACACTACAAACCCAATGGAGTGATAGAAATGTTATAAATGTATGTCATTTATTCATATGCATTTTGACACCTCCTCACTCTTGTCACTGTCTTACTGTGCACGTCTCACTGACCCCAGGTCCTATGAGAACTTACATACAGCAGGAACCAGCTGATACCAGGCCTACACAGTGTGATCAACTCTGACCACCCCAAATTAACCCAACACTAGATTAGACAGAAAAGAGGAGGGGGGGGGGGGACTAGTTCCTACTTCAGGAATTTAGATTCTTCCGACCTACTTCTTATTTTTGTATTGAAAAGAATGTACATATGTATTCGACTATTACACAGTGAAATCTTGGTGGCTACATACCAACAACCACCTGGCCAAACCAACCACCTGGCCAAACCAACCCAGACCAGAGAGAGAGAGAGATGACCGTGAGATGGAAGATGACTAAGCCATGAGCAAAGTATGGGAAGCTTTTCAGAGACGCTACACGGGCAGACCTGAAGTGGATCCATCAGACAATGGACCGAAGCTATCCTAATCTTTCCAGCACAGGTTTATTTCTATAACAAGAACACCCCACACCATTTCAGGAACAGATTCCTAATTTTATGAATTAACATCACCACACTCATATGTACACCATTTGAATGTTTACAATGTTCTCCAGAAATGTTGACATTGATGTTATTTATGACGACTGTAACTTGGGTCTATAGGCCAATTTCTATGTTCTCCTATGTAAACCACTGTGGAAAATGTATTTAAAAGGCCAGAGGACACAGGCCAGTCAATAAATTGATGAACTGTTCAATGACCTTATGTGATTTGTGAGTCAAACCTATCTGTGATTCTCCATCTTGTGTGTGTACAACATGTGTCAATGTCTACTGAGAATTGTCAACTGTGTATCACATGTGTCAATGTCTACTGAGATTTGTCAACTGTGTACAACATGTGTCAATGTCTACTGAGATTTGTCAATTGTTTAATTGTTAACACAAATCCACTCATGAGAAATTACTAAAATTGAGGATACAAGACTCTAAATCTATCAACTGCTCATCATCCATGCTTTCTTAACATAAATCAGGCTGAGAGAATTCTCCAGACTTTTCCTCAGAATTTATAAATAAAAGGGGGGCTCAAGAGCTAAAGAAATCCTTGGAGAGGGGCAGAGTCTCATTTAGTATTTACTATTCCCACCAGGACCATAATCTATATTTCCTAGACTAAATTAATAAGACGACGCTTGCAGATAACTCGAGGGTCATATTCTGGGGTTATTGAAGACAGAAGAGGATGGGGCCCAACTTCTTTGGTTAGAAAAGGGGCATGCACTAAAGTGATTTCCCAGTCCATTCAGAATATATGACATATTGGGAAGGCTGTGTCCCGGATTGTTCCCAGCGAATAAAATAAATTAAACAATTACATAAAACATTTGCATAATCATCTTTAGATAAGTATTATCATTTGTGATAAACTTAATTAATTGACAACATGTATGTTATAAATCATTACTCACACATAGATAGAATCTCTGTTACCTGAATAATGTGTGTTCAGGTTAATAAGATCACATCTTGATTTAAATATAGTGTGTGTATCTACTATCCAAACACTACTTCTCTTTCAGAGAGGGTGTTCTTTTCCTGTGGAGTCTGAACTTAACACCATTTCATCAACCACCGGAAAATCTTATCCGGAGGGAAATTTCTGTCTAATTTCAGATTCTTTTCTTTTACTAGGAATTAATTCTGGTTACTTCAAGGACTGCTGTCTTTGGCTTTTCCAGCATTGACAGACAGACATAACATTGTTTAAATTTGCGCATGCTTTGCTGTATATTTGCAGATCCAGGGACTGACAAGCTTACACAGATCAGACCTAACTGCACTTATATTTTTTTTAGGTAGAGCAAAGCAGGGCAATAAATTCTAAGTATGGCGGAAACTGCAAAGTTTAGGACCCATATAATGGAAACAGGTAGGGAATGCGGGTTAGATGGCCCTGCGCTAGCTAACTATGTTTCAGATGCATTCGAAAGAAGACAAAGACTTCAAGCCGAACTGGCCCTCAAAGAAAAACACCTTCAGGCTGAGTTAGCTGAGAAGGAAAACACCTTCAGGCTGAGTTAGCTGAGAAGGAAAAACACCTTCAGGCTGAGTTAGCTGAGAAGGAAAAACACCTTCAGGCTGAGTTAACTGAGAGGAAAAAAAGACTTCAAGCAGAAATAGAAGAGAAAGAGAGAAGACTACAGGCTGAAATGGAAGATAAGGAGAGAAAACGTCAACACCAACTGGAGTTGAAGAGAATGGAGACGGAATTGGAAATCAGAAGACTAGATGGAAGGAGCGCCTCCACGCCCTCAACATCATCAGGATTGCCAGTGACGGAATCACATTCGAGTATCTCACACCTTAGCTCCGGAGCTATGTCGTTTCCTCTCGAGCCATTTAACTACCAGACTGACAACATCGAAGGATTTTTACAACGCTTCGAGGCAATGGCTGTCAGCTGTGGTCTAGATGAAGGGAGATGGGCAACGAAGTTGGCGCAGGCTTTAAGATCCACGGCGTATGATGTGTTCTCGCGCCTCACCAGGGAGGAGCAGCAGAACTATACAACACTTAAGACGGCCCTCTTGAGCCGCTTCGAAGTGGACGCGGTATCTTATAAACTCAGGTTCAAAACCGCAATGAAGGAGCCGGGTGAAACCTAAGCACAACTGGTTGATCGACTGAAGGCATACATCCAGTGATGGACTTGCTTGGGAGAGTTTGAAGAAAGTTATGAGGGGCTCCGTGAAATGATCATCATTGACCAGATCACGGGGAAAATGTCAAAGGAAATGAAAGCATTCTTAACCCAAAACGGAGCAGACCGCATACACAACATAATCATCCTGGCCGAGAGATTTGAGAAATCTCAGAGGGAGATGGGAGGAAAGGGACATTCGAACAACACCCCCTCTCAAACGAAAACTCCCAAGCCAAAAGAGGATGAAAACACTTCAGCCACCAAGAAAAAGGGGAAATCCCAGAAAAACACTCAAAACACAACCCAAACAGCGCCGAAGGAGGACAAACCATTCTGTACCCATTGCAAAATTAGAGGTCACACATTTCAGAATTGCAGGAAGAAGCCACCTCCACACACAGCGGCCTGTCTGACCACCCGAAAAGAGAAAAAAGTGAGCACTGGTGAAAAGTCCAAGCAGACACCTCATCAAGACACATCATCTCGTATTCCGGTTGTGGAATCCATTATGCTAAATGGATTCAAAACGACCTGTCTATATGATACTGGATTATCGTATGATTGTGTTGTTTCATCATCCTTAGTTCACCCTGAACAAGTGACAGAGGAAATAGTGGAATTACAGGGACCACTGAAGAGTTCAACAAATATGTCTCTTCCAGTGGCAAAAGTGAACATAGCCTCGCGGTATGTCACCGGGACGATCAAGGCGGCAATCTTGGACGATCCGATATATCCCGTAATCCTCGGCTGTAGATATATTGTTCTAGGAGAACCTGTTCAGCCTGTGGCGATGGCGACAATGACCACTCGATCCCAGTCGAAAAAGACTCCAGAAACAACTAAGCCAATCCCTCGAACGGATGAACTGAAGAGGGCACAGGAAGCCGACAGCACCTTGGAACCCTGCTTCAGAAAACTGCCAAAATCACATTTACCTCTACGTAAAGGTGATCTGTTCATGAAGTCAGCACTTCTTAACAGAAAAGCAGGACGAGCTGGACAAGAGTTTAATCAACTTGTTGTACCAACTCCATACAGGACTCAGATCTTGGAAATGGGTCATAATCTAACATTCAGTGGGCATATGGGTATCAACGCTACTACACAGCGGATTGCAACTCACTACTTTTGGCCAGGGATGAACTCAGACATACAACGGTTTGTAAAATCATGCCCACAGTGTCAGAAAGTATCACCAAAACACCGGACACCACCGGCAATGTTGGGTGAATCGCCTATCACTGGAATTCCATTTGAGAAAGTGGCGGTAGACATAATCGGACCTCTCTCAGCAACAAAGAGGCGAAACCGATTCATATTAACGCTTGTGAACACAACAACCATGTGGGCCGAAGCAGTTCCTATGCCCAGCTGTGACTCCAAACACGTCGCTGATGCATTATTAGGAATATTCACACGTCTAGGATTCCCACAAAGGATCTTGACGGACAACGGTTCACAGTTTCGTGGTAAGCTCATGGAAGAGACCTTCAGACTTTTTCATGCACGCCATATCTTCAGTTCACCATATCACCCTCACTCAAATGGACTTGTGGAAAGGTGGAACGGTACATTGATTAGTATCCTGCGCAAAATTGCCCAGGAGAAGACAGAGGATTGGGACTTGTATTTACCCACAGCTTTATACGCTTACAGAGAGGTACCCAATTACTCAACAGGTTTTGCTCCAGCCACACTGTTGTTTGGACGACCGATCAAAGGACCACTGGAGGCGTTACTGCGAACATGGACTGATAATACTACAGATGATACAGTCGTGACTGCATCTGAATATGTTGCCGAGTTGAAAAATCGTTTACAACACAGTTGGAAACAAGCGAATGTCAATCTACGTCAAGCCAGACGAAGAATTGCTCGTAATTTCAACCGCAAGGCAAAGGATAGAGAGTTAGAGGTAGGAGAGAAGGTGATGTTGCTGCTTCCAACCAGTCAGAATAAGCTGCAAATAGGATGGAGAGGACCTTATGTAGTGACGGAGAAGATCTCGCGTACCAACTACAGAATTTCAGTCAAAGGCAAGATGAAAGTATTTCACATAAACCTCTTGAAGAAGTTTCATGAAAGACCATCAACCACCGAACCTGCACATTTGATGGCCATGAGTGTGGCTACTGAATTCGAAGAAGGATCAACAATGGGAGTCGAGTACCTACTGCAAGCCAAAGAGATCTTTAAGGATGTGGAAATCAATCCCAACTTAACAAAGGATCAGCAAAAGCAGATTAGGGAACTTATGGCAAAATATGCAGAAGTACATACTGATAAGCCAGGAAGAACTGATTTGGAGGAATTTGACATGAAGTTAAATGACACGGTGCCTGTGCGAGTCAAGACTTACCCAGTTGCTTATGCAAAGCAAAAGACTTTAGAGGAAGAAATACAACAGCTGCTCACCGCAGGGATAATCTCAACATCTGAATCACCTTACAGTGCTAGCAGCGTTTCATTGAGAAAGCCAAGTGGGGAACATAGATTGTGCATCGATTATCGACAACTCAATGCTATTACTGAATTCCAAACAGAACCTCTGCCTGATCAGAATAAACTCTTCACAGCACTCAACCGAGCTAAGTACTTTACTAGGATTGATCTCAGTAAGGGATATTATCAGATTCCTGTAAAACCGGAAGATAGACCATGGTTAGCTTTCAGCACGCCTGGAGGACACTATGAGTTCAACGTTCTTCCATTCGGATTAAGTAATGCTCCCAGAGTTTTTTCACACGTATGATGAGAAAATTACTTGACCCACTACAGCATCCAGACATCAGTCACTTCATGGATGATATCCTGATCGCAACTGAAACATTTGAAGAGCATGTAAAAACACTTCATCTTTTGTTCAGGCGCCTCAGAGAAACTGGATTGACGGCTAAACCAAAGAAGTGTCAAATAGGATTCCAAGAATTGGACTTTCTAGGTCATAAGATATCTCATGGACTGATAACTCCACAAGAGGGAAATGTGGACAAACTCCAGAGAGCACCTCGTCCAAAAACAAAGAAGGATGTAAGATCATTTGTATCCTTATATGGATTCTATCAAAGATATATCAAGGACTTCAACACTCTGTCAGCACCTTTAACGGATCTTACCAAAAAGGGGAACCCAGAGAAAGTCAATTGGACAGCTGACTGTGAGAGAGCTTTCACAGCACTAAAGCAGGCATTAACTGCTCATCCAGTCTTACATCTACCAGACCTCGACCAACCATTCGTGCTGCGCACCGATGCCAGTAACATAGGAATTGGGGCAACGTTGTTGCAGAGAAAGGGAGATGTACCATCAGAGCTATTCCCTGTAGCCTACGCTAGCAGGAAATTAAATGCAGCAGAAAGAAATTACAGTACTATCGAGAGAGAATGTTTTGCGCTCGTATGGAGTGTACAGAAGTTTCAAGCATACCTATATGGCAAACACTTCACAGTGCAATGTGACCATCAACCACTCATGTTTCTCGCAGCATCAAAGACTCTTAATGCCCGACTTATGAAGTGGTCGCTGCTTCTTCAACCCTACTAGTTCCAGGTTGAATACGTTCCTGGGAAGATGAATGTGGGAGCGGACTTCCTGAGTCGACACCCAGTGCCTGATGAACCAGGTCAATCAGATGCAGAAGAGAATACAGGGGAGGAAAACAAGGGACAAATTTGATAACTGAAAATGTTGGAAACATAGTTCCATACCATAGAACAATCTAGAGTGGGGCCATGTGGCATAATGCTAACCACCATTATTCATTTACCAAAACATACACGCAGGAGAGAGAATTAAAAATATCGCAACTGAATTTTCAGACGCAAAACCGAAACTAAACTTGGACAAACGGACGCGAAAGTGAAACTAAAAGATCGACGGATGACGTTAATTCTTAGAATTGTTTGATTTCTCGGAATCATTTCATCAGCCAAAAAGCGCAGTAGTTCATTGGATAGAAACTACACGTGACACTCCTCCGCTAAGAAGCCCGCGGAGATTATGTTAATTGCGCACTTCTTCTACAGCCCTCTTGATGAGAAGACGCAAAAACTGGTGTGACCAAATTTTCATTTAAAGGACAGCAGAATGTCTGAATCTAAGGTAAGCTTTTAAATCCTTAGATTAAAACTGATGCCCAGATGTACTAAGTGTAAAGTGATGGTATCCAGTGTTTGTGAAGTCAATTGAAATGTATTATTTTAAATTAAAACCTCCGAAGTGTAAAATATTTCACTGTAGATTCTGACGACGCAAAGCCGTTCCCGGGCAACTGACAATCTACTACTCTCTTTGAATACTGCAATCTCTGATATTCTTACAGATAGTTATTAACTTTAAGAAGTGCATAATAATAATAATAATAGTAATAATACTATATTCTATTCTAGACAACTGTGCGAAGTGATGATTCTATTCTAAAACAATCTTGTGCATTTCTGCAGAAACACTGCTTAAATTACTATCACTATCGACAGCTCATACGACAGTTTGTGTACTAGAAAAAGTGCCTCGTTTAAAACAGACCTATCTATGCCTATTTACAATCTAGAGAGCTGGAAAATAGATCATACTTTTCCTTTATCCTTCATCTATTGAATAAATAGGGTTTGATGGAATAAATATTTATATTTATGTCATGTCAGATTTTACTCAGATAAGGGCACTCATGAACTGCATTACATCAGAAAAGTTATACTTCGCGGAACACCATCACCAGCAGTGGACTGAACCCACTACTCAACATAACTTTAAACACAACACTACACCACCCAACACTCAACATCACAACAATAACAGGTAATGGGGGAAGAGTTATTATACACAGAAGAAGGAAATGTTGGTTAATTGGGAAAACAGAGAATCATTTATACACACTACAAACCCAATGGAGTGATAGAAATGTTATAAATGTATGTCATTTATTCATATGCATTTTGACACCTCCTCACTCTTGTCACTGTCTTACTGTGCACGTCTCACTGACCCCAGGTCCTATGAGAACTTACATACAGCAGGAACCAGCTGATACCAGGCCTACACAGTGTGATCAACTCTGACCACCCCAAATTAACCCAACACTAGATTAGAGAGAAAAGAGGGGGGGGGGGGGGTAGTTCCTACTGCAGGAATTTAGATTCTTCCGACCTACTTCTTATTTTTGTATTGAAAAGAATGTACATATGTATTCGACTATTACACAGTGAAATCTTGGTGGCTACATACCAACAACCACCTGGCCAAACCAACCACCTGGCCAAACCAACCCAGACCAGAGAGAGAGAGAGAGAGAGAGAGAGAGATGACCGTGAGATGGAACTCTGACCACCCCAAATTAACCCAACACTAGATTAGAAAGAAAAGAGGGGGGGGGGGGGGGGTAGTTCCTACTTCAGGAATTTAGATTCTTCCGACCTACTTCTTATTTTTGTATTGAAAAGAATGTACATATGTATTCGACTATTACACAGTGAAATCTTGGTGGCTACATACCAACAACCACCTGGCCAAACCAACCACCTGGCCAAACCAACCCAGACCGGAGAGAGAGAGAGAGAGAGAGAGAGAGAGAGAGAGAGAGAGAGAGAGAGAGAGAGAGAGAGAGAGAGAGAGAGAGATGACCGTGAGATGGAGGATGACTAAGCCATGAGCAAAGTATGGGAAGCTTTTCAGAGACGCTACACGGGCAGACCTGAAGTGGATCCATCAGACAATGGACCGAAGCTATCCTAATCTTTCCAGCACAGGTTCATTTCTATAACAAGAACACCCCACACCATTTCAGGAACAGATTCCTAATTTTATTAATTAACATCACCACACTCATATGTACACCATTTGAATGTTTACAATGTTCTCAAGAAATTGTCGACATTTATGACGACTGTAACTTGGGTCTATAGGCCAATTTCTATGTTCTCCTATGTAAACCACTGTGGAAAATGTATTTAAAAGGCCAGAGGACACAGGCCAGTCAATAAATTGATGAACTGTTCAATGACCTTATGTGATTTGTGAGTCAAACCTATATGTGATTCTCCATCTTGTGTGTGTACAACATGTGTCAATATCTACTGAGAATTGTCAACTGTGTATCACATGTGTCAATGTCTACTGAGATTTGTCAACTGTGTACAACATGTGTCAATGTCTACTGAGATTTGTCAATTGTTTAATTGTTAACACAAATCCGCTCATGAGAAATTACTAAAATTGAGGAGACAAGACTCTAGATCTATCAACTGCTCATCATCCATGCTTTCTTAACATAAATCAGGCTGAGAGAATTCTCCAGACTTTTCCTCAGAATTTATAAATAAAAGGGGTGCTCAAGAGCTATATGGGATAAAACCCGTTGCAATGCTACTTTAAGCTACTTTTTTATTGCACCCACTCCCATACGAATCTGGCTATGCCTTGTACTTGTGTCCTTACCAGAAATAACGTGGTTTACTGTAAGACTAGTTTGTTAGCGTGAATTCACTACATTTCCACCAACACATCAATGAAATGTTGCCGCTTTCAATGATTTAAGTTGCTTTTGGACCTATCAAAGACATATTCCTTGGGTGGGGGTAAATATAAGACGGCTGGGAAAATTTCATAACGATGCAACAGACAGTTTTCAAAATAATTGATCGTGAATGAAGGCATTCTTTGTGGGACATACTATAGCTTGCTTTACCTCACTCAGAGTGTTACGCGTTGGTCTTTCCTTGTTTCTTAAGAGATATCTTCTTCTTATCAATCTAGGGCTGCAGTATCTGGCTGTTTGCCGCAAACCAGTCCTGCCTCTTATGATCCACAGTGCCGTAAACCCCTACGGCAGTTTTATAAAGAGTTTCCTTAAGTCGACCCCACTTTTCATTTACTGTACAATTTTCTGGTATATCAGTGAAAGCGTCTTCGAATTGCTGTTGAAACTGAAAGCACTTTTCAGGATCGTGAGTGTTAATAATATTAATCCTGGGGCTAGATTTATGTTTAGCTGTGTAGATTCTCTTTAGTCTCAGTCTAACCCTTGCAACAACCAAAGAGTGATCCGTATCACAGTCAGCACTGTGGTAACTTCGAGTCAATGATATATGGTTCAGATGTTGTCTCCGTGTGATGATGAAATCCAGCTGGTGCCAATGGCCTAATCTTGGGTGTTTCCATGTGACCTTATGCAGCTCTTTTGTTTTAAAAAAGGAGTTTGTAATACATAGGTCATTTCTGGTGCAATGCTCCAGCAGCCTTTGCCCATTTTCATTCATGCGACCGATGTTGTATTTTCCAAGGCACAATGGCCATGAACTCGAGTCCTTGCCCACACGAGCACTGAAGTCACCGAGCATATAAATGTAGTCAGATTTTGGAACTGCCTTGATCACAGAGTCTAACTCCTCATAGAACGAATCCTTCACATCATCAGAGGAATCGAGTGTCGGTGCATATGCAGTAATAATGGTGGCAAAACCACAAGAGGTAGCCAAGCGCAGGGATAGTAGTCTTTCATTTACTCCTGCTGGAATTTCAATCATTCCCAGTAGCGAATTCTTCACTGCAAAGCCCACACCGTGTTGCCTTTTTTCTGCCTGCCCTCTACCCTTCCAAAAAGGTGTAATTGTTTTCCCGGGTGACCCATCCTCGGCGAGGCGAGTCTCCTGCATGCCAGCAATATCAATGTGAAGACGATTGAGTTCGGCAACAATCACAGCCGTTTTTCTCACATCGTTAATATTGGTCAAGTCATTGGAAAATCCTGGACACACATTCCAGGTTGCAAGCCGTAGCTTGAGGTTTCTATTTTTCTTTTTATTAGTACCTAGTGCATTGGTTTTACAGCCTGCGCTTAAGATTTTGTCCTAGCTCCAAGCACGCATTGAAGCAGGCAAGCTGTGGCGATTCAACACCCAATTGGCTGGGGGCTGCCCAGCTTGAGGCGGGCGGTAGCTGATCAGTGACACATGTAGGTGTCTCCCACAGTCAGAGGCAACGTGTGGCGCCCCATGTCTACGCCAACTGACAGGGACTTATAACCTGTAACAGTTGCCTCTCGCTTTGATTCCGAGATCGGTTAGGACCAGGGATGGAGTTATTGCCTCTCCATAGCACAAAGCCTGGGCTAAAATATAGAGATCATGTGTTGCCGATGCAGCATGATCCCTCTCTCGGCCTGCCTAGTTCATTCCAGAAGAAAGGTAACACCTCTACATCTGGAACAAGACAAGCTGCAGAAGCTGCCGGATCAGCAGTGTGTGTGCAAACGGGGGTTAGTACGGACCCTGTTTGACCGTGCTAGGAAGATATGCACCCAGGACACACTGTCAGAGGAATTTAAAACTGAAGAATGCCTTAAACCTGAATGGGTACTCCACAGGATTTATAAAGCGCCACTGTCAACAGCCCAAACCGAAATCAGAAGTAACTACAGTCCCTAAACTCAAAGTATTCATCCAGCTAACCTTCCGAGGAGATGACGTAATGCAACGTCTGCGGGACCGGCTCACCACAGCAGTCGAGCGAACATTCTGTGCTGCAGCTCTAGTCATCAGGTACAGAAACACACAGATCCCAGTCCCAGCAGTAAAAGAACCTGTAGCTTTGTACGCCAAATCAAATTGTATTTACCAATTTACATGCAGATGCGAGGCCATCTACATAGGCAGAACTGAGTGACAGTTACATTGCAGGGTTTCGGAACATATTCCGAATTGGTTGGACAAGATACTACACACAGAAGATGGTAGCCTAGGCAGGCCGACACACCGGAAAAGTCTGGCTTCATCGGTCGGGAGACATGTGCTCGAGAGTGGTCACGTGGTTGAAATAGACAGTGCCTTCCGTGTGGTGTTCAACACACAAAATAGTCGATTGTTAAAGTTTGCTGAAGCTATACTAATCAACCTTCGTAAGCCGTCCTTGTGTAAGCAGAAAGACATGTTAGTCAGTTTAAAATTACCGTGGTAGACAATCGACATTACTGTGCGAACATGTGTATATTTCAGTTTGAAGGATTTATCTAATTAATTCACGTAAGTTGTGTGATTTCTACATTATATGATCACTAAAAACAGCTTAAATACCAGCAACTTACAGCTGAGCACCGCCGTCAGGATGACTTTGCTAAGGTCTCTCAGCTCTGAACTCAGCAGGTGACTGTCCAGTAGCGTGAGTAGCACCGAGTCTCTCTGAGAAATAGAAGTGACCACTAGTGAACTTAATGCAGGTGCACATCATAGCCGCGTTAGTGTAGTAGCTAGATGCTCGTCTGTCGGTCCCATGGCCACGGATTTGAACCTCACTGGGGCAGATTTGTCAAAGTTACCAGCGCTCCTAGGTTGATCTGGCCTAAAATAGGTACCACGAAATTCTTTGTCAAGTAAATTCGGCTAGTGTGATACTGACCACATCGCCATGAAGTGACGATTAAGTTATACAAATATTGTACTAGCATCATATACCCAATACGCATGAATATGTTGAGAAAAGGGTCTGTTACTTCTACTTTGCTTATTATCTTCCCTACCTATCTACCTAGAGACATAGGACACTAAAAACACTCTGGAGCATTGGAAGAGTAGACGTTAGTGTGCTTTCTTACCAAGGCAGTGTTCTAGTTTCAGTTCCAAGCAGTCGTGAGATGATGTATTGTAACCAGCAAGGCTGGCTGTGGGGACAGCCCTGCCTCGTGAAACAAGTACAAGGACACTTGTCAGAAACGACTGGAAATTGTTTGAGAAGGGACATCCGTGAGGAAGGAAGCAGGCGGGTACACTACTGTACCTTATTATGTCGTGAGCTAAAATAATTGAGGCCTAAAATTGTGTACATCAAAGGAAGTTACTGACATGAGACTATGCCTTATTTCTTTACGTATACTTTAAAGCGGATGAGTGGAACGTGTTATAAAGGACATTGGCTAACGTTATACAGCACAGTGAAAATGTTATACAGCACAGTGAAAATGTTATACAGCACAGTAAAAATAGTATACAACGATACAGCACAGTAAAACATGTTATACAGCACAGTGATAATGTTATACAGGGACAGTATCAGCACAGTGAAAATGTTATACAGTACAGTAAAAATGCTATACAGCACAGTGAAAATGTTATACAGCACAGTGAAAATGTTATACAGCACAGTAAAAATAGTATACAATGATACAGCACAGTAAAACATGTTATACAGCACAGTGATAATGTTATACAGGGACAGTATCAGCACAGTGAAAATGTTATACAGTACAGTAAAAATGTTATACAGTACAGTGAAAATATTATACAGCACAGTGAAATATCTTGTTATACAACACAGGGACAATGTTATACAGCACAGTGAAATATCTTGTTATACAACACAGGGACAATGTTATACAGCACAGTGAAATATCTTGTTATACACCACGGTGACAATGTTATACAGCACAGTGAAATATCTTGTTATACAGCACAGTGACAATGTTATACAGCACAGTGAAATATCGTATTATGCAGAACAGTGAAATATCGTATTATGCAGCACAGGGAATTATCTTGTTAGAGAGCACAGTGAAATATCTTGTTATACAACACGGTGACAATGGTATACAGCACAGTGAAATATCTTGTTATACAGAACACTGAAATATCTTGTTATACAACACAGGGACAATGTTATACAGCACAGTGAAATATCTTGTTATACAGAACACTGAAATATCTTGTTATACAACACAGGGACAATGTTATACAGCACAGTGAAATATCTTGTTATACAGAACACTGAAATATCTTGTTATACAACACAGGGACAATGTTATACAGCACAGTGAAATATATTGTTATACAACACAGGGACAATGTTATACAGCACAGTGAAATATCTTGTTATACAACACAGCGACAATGGTATACAGCACAGTGAAATATCTTGTTATACAACACAAAGACAATGTTATACAGCACAGTGAAATATCTTGTTATACAGAACTCTGAAATATCTTGTTATACAACACAGGGACAATGTTATACAGCACAGTGAAATATCTTGTTATACAACACAGGGACAATGTTATACAGCACAGTGAAATATCTTGTTATACAGAACACTGAAATATCTTGTTATACAACACAGGGACAATGTTATACAGCACAGTGAAATATCTTGTTATACAGCACAGGGACAATGGTATACAGCACAGTGAAATATCTTGTTATACAACACAGGGACAATGTTATACAGCACAGTGAAATATCTTGTTATACAACACAGGGACAATGTTATACAGCACACTGAAATATCTTGTTATACAACACAGGGACAATGTTATACAGCACAGTGAAATATCTTGTTATACAACACAGGGACAATGTTATACAGCACAGTGAAATATCTTGTTATACAGAACAGTGAAATATCTTGTTATACAGAACACTGAAATATCATGTTATACAACACAGGGACAATGTTATACAGCACAGTGAAATATCTTGTTATACAACACAGGGATAATAGTATACAGCACAGTGAAATATCTTGTTATACAACACAGGGACAATGTTATACAGCACAGTGAAATATATTGCTATACAACACAGGGACAATGTTATACAGCAGAGTGAAATATCTTGTTATACAGAACAGTGAAATATCTTGTTATACAACACAGGGACAATGTTATACAGCACAGTGAAATATCTTGTTATACAACACGGTGACAATGTTATTCAGCACAGTGAAATATATTGTTATACAACACAGGGACAATAGTATACAGAACAGTGAAATATATTGTTATACAACACAGGGACAATGTTATACAGCACAGTGAAATATCTTGTTATACAACACAGGGACAATGTTATACAGCACAGTAAAATATCTTGTTATACAACACAGGGACAATGTTATACAGCACAGTGAAATATCTTGTTATACAACACAGGGACAATGTTATACAGCACAGTGAAATATCTTGTTATACAACACAGGGACAATGTTATACAGCACAGTGAAATATCTTGTTATACAACACAGGGACAATGTTATACAGCACAGTGAAATATCTTGTTATACAGCACAGGGACAATGTTATACAGCACAGTGAAATATCTTGTTATACAACACAGGGACAATGTTATAGAGCACAGTGAAATATCTTGTTATACAACACAGGGACAATGTTATACAGCACAGTGAAATATCTTGTTATACAACACAGGGACAATGTTATACAGCACAGTGAAATATCTTGTTATACAACACGGTGACGGTGTTATTCAGCACAGTGAAATATCTTGTTATACAACACAGGGACAATGTTATACAGCACAGTGAAATATCTTGTTATACAACACAGGGACAATGTTATACAGCACAGTGAAATATCTTGTTATACAACACAGGGACAATGCTATACAGCACAGTGAAATATCTTGTTATACAACACAGGGACAATGTTATTCAGCACAGTGAAATATCTTATTATACAACACAGGGACAATGTTATACAGCACAGTGAAATATCTTGTTATACAACACAGGGACAATGTTATACAGCACAGTGAAATATCTTGTTATACAACACAGGGACAATGTTATACAGCACAGTGAAATATCTTATTATACAACACAGGGACAATGTTATACAGCACAGTGAAATATCTTGTTATACACCACAGGGACAATGTTATACAGCACAGTGAAATATCTTGTTATACAGCACAGTGAAATATCTTGTTATACAACACAGGGACAATGTTATACAGCACAGTGAAATATCTTGTTATACAGCACAGTGAAATATCTTGTTATACAGCACAGTGAAATATCTTGTTATACAACCCAGGGACAATGTTATACAGCACAGTGAAATATCGTATTATGCAGAACAGTGAAATATCGTATTATGCAGCACAGGGAAATATCTTGTTAGAGAGCACAGTGAAATATCTTGTTGTACAGCACAGTGAAATATCATGTTACACAACACAGGGACAATGTTATACAGCACAATGAAAATGCTATATAGAACAATGAAATATCTGGTTTTATAAAACAATGAATTATCGTGTTATACAGCTCAGTGAAATAGCTTCTTTTCAACAACAGTGAAATATCTTATTATACAGCACAGTAAAAATGTTATACATTACAGTGAAATATCTTATCATAAAACACAGTGAAATATGCTAGACATGACAGTGAAACATGTTATACACATGACAGTGAAATAAGTGATACAGACAGTGAAACATGCCATACAGCACAATGAAACATGCTATTCAGCACAGTGCTTTAACCTCTGACATAGCAAGGCAGCTGTTGCCACATAACTACCTGAGTAGCAGTGTGTACACACTCAAGGATCCTATCCCGACACTGGTTCCTCGCCAACGTATCGTCCTTGAACTCCCTGGGAAACGTCTCTGTCAGTCGGCGCAGCAATTCTGCCTTGATGTATGATTCCTTGCCTTTTGAGCCGGCCCTAAAAAGATGGTTGTGCAGTTACTTATAACAATATGTGGGAATGTTATATACGAGGGGAAGTCAATACGTAAGTCACAAATGGTTGTTTTAAAAATATAACTAAATGTGATAACACCTTGAAGCCAGTTTATTTTTATACATACAGTGTCCCTTTATTTCTCAACATAATTTCAACTAACATTGATGCACTTATCCCATCGTTTTATCAGCCCTCACAAACCGGCTGCATGGAACTATGTGCTCTGTTTTCTAAACCACATTTTCACTTCACATTCAACTTCAGCGTCATTGGCGAAATGTCTCCCGCCAAGGCGGGTTTTCAGTGGACCAAAAAGGTAGAAATCGCTAGGGGCTAAGTCGGGGCTGTAAGGTGGATGTTCCAGAACTTCCCACCTTAGTTGATTAATTTTCTCCGGAGTTAATCAAACCATATGTGGTCTGACATTGTCACGAAGAAGCAACACTCCTCTAGTCAGCAGTCCTGGACGTTTTTTTTATCGAATTGCATCCTGAAGCATCCATAGAACTTCACAGTACGATTCAGAATTCACATTGTCACCTTTCTTCTTGAAATTGGTTGAAAGCACTCCTTGACAATCCAAGAACACTGTCAGCATAACCTTCCCTGCTGATGACGTAACCTTGAATCTTTTGACACAAGGCAAAGCAGAACCATTAAAAGAACGGAAACATACAAATACCTGGGTACAATCTTCAACTGCTCCAACATCATAAGGGAAGAAATACAAACTAGAATCAATTCTGGAAATAAGATATACTATGCACTACAACATCTACTAAAATCAAATGCGCTATCTCGTAACACCAAAATCACAATATACAAAACACTGATCAGACCAGTTGTGCTGTATGGCTCTGAAACCTGGAGTACAACTAAAGGAGACGAAGCCTTGTTGCAAACCTTTGAGAACAAAGTTTTAAGACGCTTCTTTGGACCTATTAGGGATACACAAAGTGGAGAGTGGAAAAGAAGAAGTAACAAAGACATTTATGATCTGTATAAGTCCCCGCTAATCACTGGTATCATGAAGGCTAATAGACTACAATGGCCGGATTATATAGAAAGAATGGAAGACAATAGGGAAACAAAACTCGCTTACACTCAGGAAATAAATTACCGTAGACCCCTAGGAAGACTAAGAAAACGGTGGAGAGATAATATACATACAGACCTACAAGCACTTGAAATCAACGACTGGCAAGAGAAGGTCAACCAGAGAGACGAATGGAGAAAGATTGCATCTGCAGCAAAGAACCTAATGTCTCGGAACGCTGAAGACGAAGAAGAAGAAGAAGAAGAAGAAGAAGAAGAAGAAGAAGAAGAAGAAGAAGAAGAAGAAGAAGAAGAAGAAGAAGAAGAAGAAGAAGAAGAAAGAAGAGGAAGAAAGAAGAAGGGAGAAGGAGGAAGAAGAAGGAAAAAGAAAGAAGAAGGAAGAAGGGTAAAGAAGTAGGAAGAAGGAAGAAGGAACAAGAAGGAAGAAGGAACAAGAAGGAGGAAGGACGAACAAGAAGGAAGAAGGAGGAAGAAGGAAGAAGAAGAATGAAGAAGAAGGAGGAAGGAAGAAGAGGGAAGAATGAAGAAGAAGGAAGAAGAAGGAGGAAGAAGGAAGAAGAAGGAAAAAGGAAGGAAGAAGGCAGAAGAAGAAGAAGGCAGAAGAAGAAGAAGGAAGAAGAAGAAGGAAGAAGAAGAAGAAGAAGAAGAAGAAGAAGAAGAAGAAGAAGAAGAAGAAGAAATAGGAAGAAGAAGGAAGAAGAAAAAGAAGAAGGAAGAAGAAGAAGAAGGAAGAAGAAGGAAGAAGAAGAAGAAGAGGAAGAAGAAGAAGAAGAAGAAGAAGAAGAAGAAGAAGAAGAAGAAGAAGAAGAAGAAGAAGAAGAAGAAGAAGAAGAAGAAGGAGAAGAAGAAGAAGAAAGAAAGAAGAAGGAAGAAGAAGTAGTAGAAGAAGAAGAAGAAGAAGAAGAAGAAGAAGAAGAAGAAGAAGAAGAAGAAGAAGAAGAAGAAGAAGGAAGAAGGAAGAAGAAAAAGAAGCAAGAAGAAGAAGAAGGAAGAAGAAGAAGAAGGAAGAAGAAGAAGGAAGAAGAAGAAGAGGGAAGAAGGAAGAAGAAGAAGGAAGAAGAAGAAGGAAGAAGAAGGAAGAAGAAGGAAGAAGAAGAAGAAAGAGGAAGAAGAAGAAGAAGGAAGAAGAAGAAGAAGGAAGAAGAAGAAGGAAGAAGAAGAAGGAAAAAGAAGAAGGAAGAAGAGGAAGGAAGAAGAAGAAGGAAGAAGAAGAAGAAAGAAGAAGAAGGAAGAAGAAGAAGAAGGTTTATAAACAGAGCATTCAACCACACCTGGAATACGGGTCAACTGCGTGATGTTAGCATTAAAAAAAACACTACAAGAGCTGGACAAGGTGCAAAATCGAGCACTTAGAGTAACCACAGCAGGGATGAGATCAACCTTTATAGTGGAGATGGAGAAGATGGGGAGGACACTAGCACTGAGAGAGCGCAGAGATACGAAAACGCTAATACAAGCAGAAAAGTTCCTCAGCTTGCCAGGCCACCCAATGAAGAACAGATTTGAAAATTAGCTATGTGGCGGTTGAAAAGAAGCAGTTTTATCCATCAGACCAAACGACTTTGCAGAGAAACCACCAATTGTTATCCTATTGAAAATTATTCCAGAGCGAACTCCGTGGAAAGAGGAACATAGACTATCACTACAAATCCAGACAAAAGTGAGAGGAATATTTGACAAGGAAGAACATAACAGTGTACAGCGCAGAACAACCACTCTCAGCTCCCTTGATGAAGAATACCCACAGGACCTTTGGATCCGAGTCTACACAGATGGGTCAGCACAAAATGCTGTTCGAAATGGAGGTGCGGGAGTGTACATTTTTTTATGTTGCATATCCCTTACAGGACGTTGCAGTCAACACTAGCATTTTTCAGCTGCTGATGATGTACAAAGCAAGTTTTACGTTCAGTAGTTTGCCATTGATTTCTGAACGACCGGCTCACATACCCCCGTAAGTTAAGAATGCCTATATAATACTAGGGACACGGTCAGAGTACCAAAATGAAAGTACTGCCATAACTCATCATCATCAAGTGCCCTGCCAGCTGGCGTAGGCGTTCATGGCTCTCCACAGCTCTCGGTCTTTGGTTTTCTGTATCAACTCTGCTGCTGATATTCCTCCGTGCCACCGTCTCAATCCATCCAGCATCATTTATCTTGGTCTGCCTCTGCCTCTCTTCCCCTCGATCTTTCCAGTTGTCACGATGTTCTCCAATGATTCTCTTCTCATTACATGACCAAAGAAAGCTGATTGCCTCTTTCTTATTATTGTATATAGTGTTCTAGTTTCATTAGCCTGTTTCAGGCAGTCGTCCTTAGTTACTCTGGCAGTCCAAGGAATTCTCAACATTCGTCTCAGGAACCACATCTCTGTTGCTTCTAATTTCTTCTTAATTTGTTCATTTACATTCCAAGATTCACTGCCATACAGCAAAACTGGTTCTACATAGCATTTCAGCACTCTTTTTCTTACACTCAGTGATAGTGACCTATTGCACAAGGTACTCTTCATTTTCTGAAATGCGGCCTTTGCCTGCCCTATTCTGCTCTTAATCTCTGTTGTACATCTTCCATCTGATGTTATAAATGTCCCTAGGTATCTAAAATTATCCACTAGGTTAAGAATTTTTCCTTCTATTTCTATGTCACATTTTGGTGTCACCATTTTCTTTGATATCACCATTGTTACTATTTTCTTGATATTCAAGGAGAGTCCTTTCCTTGCACTCTCTGTTACTACAGTGTCCAACAATTGTTGTAGGTCTGTTGATTTATCTGCCACCAATACTGTGTCATCTGCATAGCGTATATTATTTATATTATAACCTCCAACTAGTATTCCTGGCATCTGTGACGAGTTCACCTTGGGTAGTGAGAGTGAACCACACCCGAGGTGTCTCTGGCACTCCCGTGTATTCTAGCCCCAGGGGTTGGACAAGCAGATACACATTTTTACTCTGTGGTTGATCTCATATTAGTTAATTACGTCTACAAGCCCCTCCAGATTCTATACCCCCACTATCTACCTACACCTGTGGAACAATGAACACTTAGGCATCGTCCGAGACCACACTCAATCATTATACAAAGAGCAAGTCAACTTACATAAAGTTTATTCTACCCTTGAGAATATAGAACTGAAATGAACATCCTGATAGAATAATCTATTTACACAAATAGAAGATAGAGTAGAGACAGAATCAGAGATGTAGGTGTCTTCATCGAGTTGAGAAGTAGATTGGATGCAGATGTCCCGTCCAGTCGGTCCGCCACTCACCCGGCTTCCTTCCAGTGAGATGACTAGAACCTTGGAGACCACTCCGTCTCCAGAGCGTGGATCCACAACAATAGAGTCACTGCTGGACCACACTTCACTGGACCAACTGCATCTGTATCACTCCCACGGAGTCACTGTTAATACAGTTCTCGAACAATACCGGTTGGGAGACAATCTTCCTGGACTTGACTCCAAGTATTCGTTACTTCGATGAACTTAAATAGTCACTGACCCATCGAATGGTCTGTCACTCATAGCACAGTCCCACTGCAGAACGGATCTGTCATTGACCAATTCAATGGTCCCTTCATCACATCACAGGAACATGGATGGAAAAATGTCAATGACCAATTCAATGGTCTCTTACAGTCACACTGCTTGTAGAATCAGATATGGCTACTGAAATGTTAATGAGTCCTACTCGAACACAGTTTATAATCTTCATACTGAGACAGTACATTAATAGAATCAGACATCTATTTCACGGAAACAATTCAGGTTGGACTATAATCCATAGTCCCTTCCACCGGGTAACACTTGCCACAAGTCAATAGCTGGTGTAGTTCTTCTCAAGACCTGCCACTAGAGCTGTCCAAAGAACCATTCAAGTGTCTGAAGATCACTTACTTCTGCGTTTAGGCAGAACCACCGTCATAATATACGGTCCGGTGTTTCCTTTCGTTGAGCATGATTACTCAAAATGCTGAAATGTTCCTGGCAGAAACAGAATATCTTCTATTATCGAAAAACATCACAAACCATCAATTCCCACACGTGCACCTTCAGGGCAGTTGTATTTCTTGATGCAAACTTCACGCATGATGAATCACATTGGGTACCTGGTGTGGTTGAGTCTGGCGTGATAAGTAAAGAACTGAACCCTTCGCGGTGTCACACGAAGTGGTTTCCTGCCAACAACAATTATAGTTGACTGGTTCCTCAACAGACAAACTCCTGAAAAGGAAGAGCGACCGGTGAGAGTATACTGGCCCAAACATTAGTCCACATGCATCCTACCAATAACTACTCAACCCTCAGTCATGCTACTTAGTTATGCATATAACCAAAGCATTATCTCTATATGGAGAGTAGTAAAGCATGGGTTCCCAAATGTCAGCTGGCCTCACAGAACAGCCCGTCAAACAGAGCAAGAAATCAGAATGACGAGTCTGATCGTAGGTCTCACCTATCCCTAATCATCTACCAGTCGTCGCTAACGTCAGTAGTGATACAAGGCTGTTATTGTTCTAATTTAATCGAACTAAACAAATAGGTAAAGAGTCCCTGGACTCGTTCCTAACATCATCAATGTTCATTAAGAAACATAATCTTGATCAATATACCATCCCTCGGGATATAGGAATAAGACATGATCACATCCACTATGTACACAAGCCTGTTTGCTGGTGGGACCACCTGCCCACGCCCTAGCAAACTCTTCTTATCAGACTCTATCTTAGAGTCAAGAAGCCTTCTTGAGAATACATGTTCCCCACATGTTCCAAGGGTAATCTTCCAGTTCTGTCCTCCCCAAGTGGTTTAGCCTTGGCCTGGACTGAACTTCATCGTTGGTTTGGCCTACCAACCCATACTTTCATAACTTGCTTTCACATCCCCCATATCCTATATTTCCCCAGTCTCATACAGCCTCCTTGCATCCTTCCATACTTCCAGCACCTTAGCATTCACTCGCACTAGCGCCAGTATGAAAGAAACAGGATAGCTTAGACAAGATTTCAGAACGCATATTTATATCGCGACGGCACGCAGTGTTATCACGCGTCGAGCTATTCAGCGTTCGGGATTACCCCAGGAAGTATCACATGCCATGACCTAATATATATACACAATGTCACATCATATATATATATATGTGTGTGTATATATATATATATATATATATATATATATATATATATATATATATATATATATATATATATATATATATATATATATATCACCAAAGCAAACTTACCTTACCACAGAAATCCGGTGTTCCACACCATGAATTCACTATTAAGTTATTACACAATAGTTACATCATTCCTGGTGGCACATAACTAAGTTCTTCCTTTACTTAGTAACTAAGCACAAATGTTGTCTGAATCTCCACCTACCAACTTACCTGGTTTTCTAACCGTTCTTCTGGCTTGAGCAACTGACTGACATAATCTAAGTTTCCATCCGGCACAAGTAACTATGTTTTATTCTAACACAGCAACCTAATAGATGCAACGATTGGCAATATATGATACATATATTTGGAACCCAAATCGCCCACATCACATTACGGCGTTCCTAACAGCTGATTCGTGAGCACACAGTAAACAAACCCACGATTAACTGTCACCTGCGTTATCGATCGGTTTGCTATTTAGTATGCAAGGACATCCGCATAGGTAATGAGGTTAGAACAATGGCGTGTGGAACACACGTACCAAGTTAAATGATTTAAACAAATATCTACCTGAATGGTGAAAAACCAGATTTCCAGTCAGCTTCAGAACTGTTCAAGGGCTTCTCAGCTTCCTTTCCATAACAGTCAGCCGAATCATGGTTGAGGTGAGACGCAACACAAAATTGGCTCACATCAGGCCTGCGTCTGTTCTCTTCGAACAAAAGTAAGTGAATGACTGGTTTAGCCAATTTCCCGCTTCGTGCCAACTCAATGCGCACTAGAAGCGAGTGCTTCTTGAGAAAAGATACTTTCTCGGGAAACCGTCATTCCCCGCCTAGAGTTTCTAGGTCTCTCTGCACGAGAATTTAGAGCGATACCCAGCATCACGGGTTACTCGAATTCCGGTGTTTAGAGAAGATTCTAGATAGCAATTCCTCCATCGGCTTCCCTCAGTCTATTTTTAGCTGGGAAAGTCCCCCGATGACGCGCCAAAATAGTGCGGGATCTTGACGACCCAAGACAGATAAACGCGTTTCGTCACAGCATCTCTTTGATATCTCTCATTATTACTTCGCTATATAGGGAGAAGAGATATGGTGACAAGACACATCCCTGTCGTACTCCTAGCTTTATCTGTTCGTAACTACCCTCTTTATTTCCAATTTTAATTGCTGCTACTTGGTTCCAGTAAATATTCTTTATTATTCTTAAATCTTTTCCATCAATGTTGATATCTTCCAACATTTTAATCAGCTCATCATGTTTTACATTATCAAATGCCTTAGTATAATCTATGAAGCATAAATATATGTCTTTCTGTTTCTCTATTGACCTTTCTATTAATGTCCGTAATGTATATATTGCATTGTTTGTGCCCTTTCCATCAACAAATCCATACTGTTCTTCACTAATTTCCATTTTTATTTTCTTTCTGATTCTTCTCATTATGATTCTGAGTAGAAGCTTAGTGATATGGTTTATGGGGTTAAGTTACGAAAATCTTCACATTCAATTGCTCCTGGTCTTTTTGGTATAGCTATAAATACAGATTTCAGCATATCACTGGGTAGATATCCACTGCTGTAAATATCATTTAACATTTTGATTAATATATCTACTCCACATTCTCCCAATACTTCTAATTCTTCTATTGTGATTTCATCTGGTCCAGCTGTTTTTCCTTTCTTCATATATTTCATAGCGTCAGCGACTTCTTCTTTTAGAATAGGTGGACCTTCTAAGTTACTTTCTTTTGTTAATTCTTCCCTTTCCCCGTCATATAATTCTCTTATATACTCATTCCACCTCTTCATTATATCACTTTCCTCCAATAATATCTTTCCTGTTTTTGATTTTAAACACCCTGTATTTATTCTTATAAGCTCACTGATTGGTCTGTGCATATTTTTTGTATCTTTAATGGCATTTAATTATATTTTTTTTTTTTTTGCACTGCTCATCTAACCAACTTTCTTTTGCCTTCCAACATTTATCTTTTATTTCTTTATTTATCTTAGCTTATTCTTGTTTGTCATTTTCACTCTGTTTTCTTTTGTTCATCAGCATTAAGATTTCTTCATTCAGCCATTTTTTCTTAGCTATTTGACTTCTCTCCGGTAATATTTCTTTGCTAGTTTGATGAATGGAGTCCCTTAACATTTCCCATTGTTCATTTATACTCTGTATTTTAGCTATTGCATTGTACCTATTTTTCACAGTCACTATGTATTGTTCTTGAATTTCTTTATCTACTTTCAGAACCTCTTTATTAAGTCTCATGTTCCTAACCATTTGTTTCCCTCTCTTTAATCTTACTTTTATTTGTCCACATAGTGGTACATGATCACTATTACAGACGGCGCCAGACATTGTTTTTACATTAATTAGAGCATTTCTAAATCTTTTATTAATTAGTATGTAGTCAGTTTGGTTGCGTATTTTCTGATCAGGGCTTTTCCATGTGTATAGTCGTCTTTTCCAGGTCAGGTCTTAGTCAGATATGACTGAGCTACCGTATGACAGTAGACGGTACTACCTGCTTTCTGTCAGCGCCGAATGTTGGGCGGCGCTTACCAAACCCGACACCCCACATTGTGCCAACGGCTTCGGGCGGAAGAGCGCAATTGGGAGGGTACTAGCCTTATCCTGGTGCGAGGAAATTCAACCCAAAGACAAAATATGTCATGGCAGGGCAGACCATGACCTAAGCCTTGGTTGGCAGCTGGTCTAGGATCGAAGCTCCGACAGGCGGACAGTCAGAGCATTGCTTTGCTGATCCGGCAGCTTCTGCAGCTTGTCTTGTTCCATATTATAGGTGTTAACTTTCCTCTGGAGTGAACTAGGCAGGCCGAGAGAGGGATCATGCTGCATGGGCAACACATGGTTTCTTTATTTTAGCCCAGGCTTTGTGCTATGGAGAGGCAATAACTCCATCCCTGGTCTTAACCGGTCTCGGAATCAAAGCGAGAGGCAACTGTTACGGGTTATAAGTCCTTGTCAGTTGGCGTAGACGTGGGGCGCCACGCGTTGCCTCTGACGGTGGGAGACACCTACAGGTGTTACTGATCAGCTACCGCCCGCCTCAAGCTGGGCATCCCCCAGCCAATTGGGTGCTGATCCGCCACAGCCTGCCTGCTTCAATGGGTGCTTGGGGCTAGGACAAAATCTGAATCGCAGGCTGTAAAACCAATGCACCAGGTACTAATAAAAGGAATAGAAACCTCAAGCTACGGCTTGCAACATGGAACGTGAGAACCATGTGTCCAGGATTTTCCACTGAAGAGTCGTCTTTTATGGTGTTTAAACCACGTGTTTCCAATTATCATATCATTGATATTTGCCCATTCTATTAGCTTTTCCCGTCTTTCATTTCTTGTACCTAAATCATAATTCCCCACTACATCCTCCATTTTCCCCTTTCCTACTTTTGCATTAAAATCTCCAAGCATTATTTTTATTTCCTATGATCCAATTTGAGCCATCGCCATTTCTATTTCATCGTAAAAGTGTTGTATTTCTTCATCACTACTGCTTGTGGTTGGTGCATATACTTGTATAATATTTATATCTATTGGTTTGCCTTTGATTTTGACCAAAATGACTCTATCTGAAATACACCAGTATCCATTAAGTGACTTGGCTGTTTCTTCGTCAAGTATTATTCCTACACCTTTTTCATGTGTATCCCCTCCAGAATAAATTATTGTGTGGTTGTCAGCTATAATTTTGCCCGATCTCTTCCATCTCATCTCACTAACGCCTAGTATATTCATGTTCATGCTATCCATTTCTCTTAGAACATTGTTCAACTTTCCTAGCTGATTTAATGTCCTAACATTCCATGTTCCTACTCTAAATTTATTTATTTTATTTATGATTTTGCCAACGGTAGCTGGATGACGGTCTGGTGTCACCTGTGGCTCATGACTGTCCCTACCGGACGAGGATGTCCTAAGACAGCCATTAACGTCGTTCACTAACTCTATATGTGTTTTGCAATGAAGTCTTGGGAAGATAATGTGGTGGTTTCCCCTTGCCTTCCACATTCACATGGTGGTCTTTTACCTCTACCTTTAACAGCCATTTCCGACTGTAAGGACAAGTGAGTGCCCTGCTCTGCTCAGCTGCAGAGTTGTCCACTTATTCCGGTGGATACTCGGTCCCCAGAGCTGTGTTAGCCACACCGTAGTGTGTTTCCATCCTCTACCGCAGGGAGGTGCAGTTGGGATTTTCCCTTCCTAAAGTTATGGTCTATGACCAAAACTCTCCAGTACTTTTTAGAGGATCTGCCATAAATATGATGCCGAAATTGAGGCAATCAAGATAGCTGTAGAGAAATTACTACATACCAGCTATGGGACACAACCTGTGGGGTGCTATTGACAGATGGAAAATCAGTACTCGAGGCGCTCCTGTCTGGGAAATTGCCTGTACTAAGGACACTACTTTCTGAACTTAGCAGTCAGCATGAGGTCACCATATAGCAGATACCATCCAACTGTGTAGTACCCAGAAACTAGAGAGCTGATCAATATACTAAGGAAGGAGCACAAGGAGAACAGCCTGGTGTGCCCGTTACATACCACTAAAAGAAAAGAATGATCATATCAATCAGAAAGCCACCAAAACTTGCTCAAGACGACTACCACATTATGGACAGACCAGAACAGGTTATTCTTCTGCGCCTAAGAACAAGACACAATAGATTACACAACCACATGTATACAAAATTCAAGATTGGTGAATCAGCCATATGCCCATGTTGAATGTCGTCGTAGACAGCAGATCACATACTCCAAGTCTGCTCAAAATACAACATATCTAGGCAAACCTTCTTGCCTAGAGAGACGACAGTGGAATATGAACTCTATGAACCGCTGAGTGAACTAAAGAAGACAGTTAAATTCATACAAAAAACAATATCGCAGTTACAGACAAAGCTCAAGCGTACGAAGAAAGAAGAAGAATTTTCACTAGCTGTATGAAAGATACTAAACCATTATAACTAACTGCATTAGATACATTAAAATAATATAACTAGATGCATGCAAGATACTAAAAGAGTATATTACGTACACATTCTGTGTCGATATGAAAGCAAATGCCAGTATATCTGCGATCATGCCCTGGCCACACACTACAATGACTGGAACATTTCTACTTAACAGCAACAATGCATGGTTGATATCGTTGGGACCTCCTTGGATTAACAGACCAACCAATGGGGTCTGCCCAGCCTCTGTTTCAGAATCAGCTGAAGGATAACACAGAGAAAATAATTATGTATGCATCACAATCATCATCATCATTAGGATAGTCAGTCCAAAGACTAGTGTTGGAGTTGTTTGATCGTATCCTCTATTCTCCAGACTGAACCTTCCAGCGCAATGTTATAATCAGCTATAATGACTGCCTTATTGAATGGAGTTTCGGTAAGCCATGCCAAAGCTTCAATGACCACCTTTACTCCTATTCGCATGCTGGATTGCATGTTTAAATATGCTCCACTCTTATTTTCAAACCAATTCTGCTCCAATAATGCATCACACCCTGAACTCTTAGCAACAGAGAAATTACTAAATACCAGCCATGATACACAACCTGCGGTGCTATTGACAGCTGCAAAATCAGTACTCGAGGCGCTCCTGTCTTGGAAATTGCCAGTACTAAGGACACTACTTTCTGAACTTAGAAGTCAGCACAAGGTCACCATACAGTGGATACCATCCCACTGTGGAATACCCGGAAACGACAGAGCTGATCAATTGGCTAAGGAAGGAGCCCAAGAAGAACAACCTGATGTGCCCGTTACATACCACCAAAAGAAAAGAATGATCAAATCAGTCAGAAAGCCACCAAAAACTGCACAAGATGACTACCACGTTATGTACAGACCAGAACAAGTCATTATTCTGCGCCTCAGAACAAGACACAATAGATTATACAACCATACGTATACGAAATTCAAGATTGGTGAATCAGCCATGTGCATATGTGGATTGGCGTCGCAGACAGCAGAGCACATACTCCAAGACTGCCCAAAATACAACATATCTAGGCAAACCTTCTGGCCTAGAGAGACAACAGTGGAAGATAAACTCTATGGACGGCCGAGTGAACTAAAGAAAAGATAGTTAAATTCTTACAAGAGACAACATTGCAGTTATAGACATATTTCAAGCGAATGAAAGAAAACGAAACCCTACACTCTGTTATACAGACTTGATTATATTTTGTACGGTCTTCGTGGGTAGGATCAATTCCTCCCTTTTAGGCACATCCTCAACCTGTATCACTTACACGTGTGTCGTCAGCTCTGTATAAATCGTAACCTTGATATCCTTGCATTGCTTGCCATGTAGCACATGCGCCGGACAAAAGAACCATTTTGTCAGTTTCGTAATATTTCGAGGAAAATACTTACCCATGATTTGGGGATGAGCTGATGAGTGACAGAATGAGCTATTGTCACTGCACCTCTAGGAAACTCCAACTGCGAGATCCCCTGCCAGTTTATCTTTAGGCATTTGGTTACCAATTATCCGTGGTGTACGACGTATGGCAGTAGTATTATATGGAGTTCCGTTAAACCAGCACAAAGCTCTCTGAGGTGTGTTGCAGGGAACCCTTTATACACACAACAATGGCCTTAACTTTTCCTTGTGCCCGTGACAGAAGTCACACACCACCGGTGCAGCTATTTCTTGGGCATTCTAATTTTGCCTTCCAGTTTTCATGTGACCAAGTCAAAACATCCTACTTGTGCATGCTATATATTATAAGTGAGGGGGATTTTTACGTGCCTTTAGATCTATTGGACATATGGTGCTTGACTCAATTTATGTGGTCATTATCACGACGGTCGCCATCACTTCCCAAGATATTTCCTGGTACCTTTTTTATGCTGGATCAACCTGAGATCCCATGTCAATGTTAAAAGAATGTGGATTTGAACGATTGGCCGCTTGACCAGCAGACAATCGTTTAGCGGCTTCCTTAAGTAGATTCGCTTAAAGACCGATCATCGCAAGACAAGGACAGAGACGTTAAAATTAGCAACTTGGAACGTTAGGACGTTAAACAACGACGGAAAATTAGAAAACATAAAACAAGAAATTGAAAGGGAAAAAATTAATATTTTAGGTATGTGCGAAACGAGATGGACAGAAGCAGGCATCAAGATAGAAGAAGATTTCAAGATTATTTATTCTGGAGGTGAAGATCGTCATAGGGGAGTGGCAATTATTCTGGACAGTAAAACATCAAAATCTATTCAAGGATATTGGGCTGTGTCGGACAGAGTTCTACTAGTTAAATTAAGTGGCAGACCTTTTAGCATAAATATTATTCAAGTATATGCCCCAACAGGAGAATCCAGTGAAGATAGTGTAGAAGAATTGTATAATGACATTGAGTCTGCCTTAAAGAAATGTAAAAATTCAGAAATAAACATCATAATAGGGGACTTCAATGCAAAAGTAGGAAATCAAGGAGATAGATACACAGTAGGAAACTATGGTTTAGGAGAGAGAAATGAAAGAGGATACAGACTCGTAGAGTGGGCAAAAGAACAGGAAATGATTGTAGGAAACACCTGGTTCAAACAACACCCTAGAAGATTATGGACATGGAGGAGTTCTGATACCAGGATTAGATATCAGATTGACTACATTCTGATTAGCAGAAGATTTAGAAACGCATTAACAATAGAAAAACCAGTTCCCAGTGCTGATTGTTATAGTGACCACAGATTACTAACAGGAACATTTAGGATAAAGTTGAAGAAAGTCAAGTATATAACAGGAAACACTAAATATGATTTGTGTACATTGAGTAATGACAAGGAAATACAAAACAAATTCAACATAGAAGTACAGAACAGATTTGAAATTTTGTCTGATCTAGAGATCCTATTCCAGGATGTGGATGATCAATGGGAAACGTTGAAGAATTCAATCAATGTGGCTGCAGAAACAACTATTCCAAAATTAAAGAAGGTGGGTCGTAAGAAATGGATGACTGAAGAAATTTTACACCTCATGGAAACAAGAAGACTCAGCAAAAATAATTCTGTCAAATATGAAGAAATTCACAGACAAGTCAGAACATTATGTAAGGAGGCAAAAGAAGCATGGCTTGAGGAAAAGTGCTTAGAAATTGAAAGCCAACACAACAGTCAAAATACCAAATTAGTGCACAAAAGAATTCAGGAACTTACTAATAAAAGAACAAGTACATCAACCGGGTGTCTAAAAACTGAAGATGGCAAAATCATAATAGAAAAAGACCAGATTCTACAGGTATGGACAGATTATGTGAAACACCTTTATGATGATAACAGAGACGAACAGTATGATATTAGATTTAATAATGAAGGACCGCCAATTTTGGAGATGGAGGTTCGAAATGTTCTTAAGCATATGAAAGCTGGCAAGGCCCCCGGTGCAGATAACATCACAACAGAAATGATTAAAGCTTTAGAAGAATTTGGACTAGATCAAGTCACCAGACTGCTGAACACATTATATGATACTGGAGATATACCTCCTGAATTATGTAACTCTGTATTTATTGCAATCCCAAAGAAATCAGGAACCTTGGAATGTGATCAACATAGAACAATTAGTATAATGAGTCACATCACAAAGATTTTGCTAAGAATTATCATGCAAAGAATGAGGAAGAAGATACAACCTGAAATAGGGGAAGAACAATGCGGGTTTGTAGAAGGAAAGGGTACAGTAAATGCTGTGTATATGCTGCGAACAGTTATTGAACGTGCTATAGAAGTAAACAAGGATATACATCTTTGGTTTATTGACTATACAAAGGCTTTTGATAGTGTTAGACATGTCAGCATGGTGGATATGCTTGCAGATCTACAAATTGATGGGAAAGACATTAGACTTATAAAAAACATATATTGGAAACAACAAGCTGCAATAAGGATTGATAATGAAGTGGGACAGTATCAGCCAATTAAGAGAGGTGTTAGGCAGGGATGTGTGATGTCTCCAGATCTTTTTTCCCTGTACAGTGAAAATATTTTCAGAAATGTAGAGGATATAAATGGAATCAGCATTGGAGGACGAAACATCAATAACATTAGATATGCAGATGATACAGTATTAATTGCAGACAATGAGCAGGACCTGCAACAATTAGTAGATGCGGTTGTTGTACACAGTGAGCAACTGGGGTTAGAATTAAATTGTAAAAAGACTCAGGTTATGGTCGTCAGTAGGAAGGAAGAAGTGCCACAATGTAATATACAAGTAAATGGAAATATTCTTCAACAAGTGAATCGGTACAATTATCTTGGAACAGTTATAACATCTGATGGGAGATGCCTTGAAGAGATTAGAACAAGAATCGCCATGGCGAAAGTAGCCTTTAGCAAGATGAAAAACATTCTGACCAATAAGAAGATGTCAATTGAAACGAGAAAAAGAGTGTTGAGGGGATACATAGAGCCTGTTCTTTTGTATATATGTGAAACTTGGACAATGAGCAGTCAAGCTGAAAAGCATCTGATGGCTGCAGAAATGTGGTTTCTGAGGAAAATGCAAAGAATACCATGGACAGACAGAAAAACCAATGACCAAGTACTACAGGAGACAAATGAACATCGTAAACTGATTAGAGAAAGAGGACGTAGACAGTCAAAATTTTTTGGACATGTTATGAGAAGAAATGGATTGGAGAACTTAGTGACAACTGGCAAGATCGAGGGGAACAGACCAAGAGGAAGACCGAGAGGAAAATACCTGGATGGCTTGGCCACATGGCATGGACGAGACAGGAACACTGAGCTTATCCACGACACTGGTGATCGAGTGAAATGGCGAGTCATGACCTCCCACGCTTTCCGGCATGGCACATGATTGATTGATTGATTAAGTAGTATGGTCAAGACAAGAACATAGAGCTTATCCACGACTCTGGTGATCGTGTAAGATGGCAAATCATGATCACCCACGCTTATCGGCATGGCACATGATGATGGTGATGATGATGATGATGATGATGATGATGATGATGATGATGATGATGATGATGATGATGATGATGATGATGATGTGTAGTTTCAATTGCCTATTTCTCCATATCTTTAAGAGCTGATTTTCACTCTTTGTATCCTGTAATTACACATCTAAACAACTTTAAAGATCTTTTTGTTCCAAATGGCTATAGTTTCGGAGCCATATAGGACTACAGACCAAACATGTAGTGTAATCCTTTTCGCATCACAATATTGATGCAACTTTATGTTACCTCCTGGGCGGTTTAATTGCTTTACTACTGCCCCTATCACTAATTCAGGGGGGGGGGGGGGGGGGGGGGGGAGAGGTCAAAATCGTCATTAAAACAGAACAACAAGAAACAAGAAACCTATGTGCCCATTACCTTAGGGTGTCCATTACATTTGACCATCAATCCCTCATGCTAATTTGATAGTACATCTTGACCAACACAAGTTATATAGGAGCGATAGTACAAAACGCTACTGTAACAATTTTAGCTGTAATAAATGCTTTCAATAGAAACGACTCGTGTTACAAATTAATAGTATGCTTCAAAATGAAGATAATGTGTGTTTGTTCATTTAAAAAGTTCAAATGTAATATTTTAAAACTTAACTTATTCCAGCATGTGACCATTTAAACCAGTAAATTATGGAAAACAGATAAAAGAGCACGCACGGAATAAGACAATAGAGCTCCTAAGAAGAATATGAAAGTCAAGGCCACTTTTACACATCTTAAGTCTCATTGGGTATATGGTGATAGACACGTGTTTTTGTTGACCAATCGGCGCTAAGTGGGTGATGTGGTCAGTATCACTCCGGCCGCTTCTACTTCCCAAGACATTTTCTGTTATTCATTTTAAGTTAGGTAGACCTGAGAGCATCAGTCAATGTTAGACATCCGCCTCGATGTGCATTCCAACCCTGACAGGCGACACTATGCTACAGATACCATATATTGACAACGGGGAAACCCGTTGTCTTTAGTATACTGTGAACATTGTGTCATGGCTGGGATTTCATGGGGAGAGCTCATCACATGTGACATGCTGCTCGGGACTGAAGGAGTTAACTGGGTGAATTTGTCCAAACATATGTTGCATCATACTTTACAGCTATCCTGAAAAGCTGTCTTCCAGAGCTGAGCATCAGCTTAGTTATCACTGTGTGAATTTCCTTCTTCTTCTTCTTCTTCTTCTTCTTCTTCTTCTTCTTCTTCTTCTTCTTCTTCTTCTTCTTCTTCTTCTTCTTCTTCTTCTTCTTCTTCTTCTTCTTCTTCTTCTTCTTTTTTTTTTCTTTTTTCTTTGTTCCTCTTTCGTTGAGTGATGTGCAACTCTCTTATTCAGAGGAACATGTCCAACTTCAGCATTCATTTGTGTAAGTTTATCTTCCATTGTCGGATTCCATCAAAAGTAACGACCTCTACCTGTGCGTAATTTATCTCTCTTAAGAAATAGGGTTACAACCTACATTTTGTAATGTCCAACTTCTGTGTAATTTGTAACATGTTCCTTTGTTGTCACCGTTATCCGTGGAAGGCAAGGTATTTAATGTCACTAACCAAGAGATCGGAAGACACTGGTGCAATGGCTTGCACACTTTCCTGTTGACCTGGTGGTCATGTTTCGAATCCTGGCTCGCAAGCGGATCAGCCTAAAAGTGGTACCAGAAAAAGTTCTAGGAAGCAAAGGTAGCTGGCATTAAACTTACCACAGCCCCAATCTAGTGCCGATTGGTCTACAGAAATATGGCGCTAGCACTATATATCATAAACGCGTCAAGGTGTGTGAACAGGTTTTTTTTTTTTTACATTTACAGACTCAAGGGATCAGATTGTTCATCTAAAACGAACATCACAGCACTCAGGACATGCCCATGTGTGATCCATCTCCTTTAGAAGATATCAAAGAGTGTGAATGCTTACACTTCCAGTGGTCAATTAGTTATGTTCGCCTTACTTCCTCCTCTACAACGGACCTTCCTGCTAATGCCGAACTGGATTCCTGATTCCATTGGTCGTAGGTATCACCAGTGTGTATTCCCTCTTGCACCAGACAATCATATACAGATAGTGTCATGTCTACCTTGCTCAACCTGTGTTTCAGCTGGAGGCCATCCAGTCGGCGCTTTCATTTCCACGCACAATGGCATGGCCTGGACAGTAAAGCCAATTCACAGCTCTAGAAAGTGTGTTGACTCTGTTTGTGTGTGTCAACCACCCTTGTCAAAAATATCCAGACTGAACCTCGCAGAGCATTGTTATAATCAGCTGTAATGACTGCCTTATTGAATGGAGTCTCAGTAAGCCATGCCACAGCTTCAGTGACCGCTTCCACTCCCATTCGCATACTGGATTTCATGTTTTTATATGTTCCATTCTGCTCTATGTTTTATATGTTTCACTCTGCTCTATGTTTGTATATGTTCCACTCTGCTCTACGACGATTTTAATCCTTCAACTATCAGTAAAACCCCATCCCAGCCTCTCACCTGACTGCACTAATATGTCATTAAAGACCATTAAATCCTCCCCTGTGATGTCCTCTATCTGATGCCTTATTTCCAAATCAATTCTGCTCTCTCAATGCACAATTCGAAAATATGTTATCCAGTCTTCGTGAGTAAGGATCCATTCCTCTCTTTAAGGCACATATTCAACCTATATAACAATCAAGGCCTCTCTTCATGAGATAGGTGGAACGTGATAATTTCAATAGAGATTGTTGTTTCGTGTAAACATTCCTATGTATTTCGTTAGAAACTGAGGCTTCGTATTCAAATTTTCAGCCTTGCGTGATTTCATTAGAAACCAATGTATCGTGTTCACATTCCCACCTCTTTGCGATTCCATTAGAAACCAATCCATCGTGTACACATTCCCAACACTATGCGATTTCATAAGAAACCAATGTTTCTTGTACACATTCCCAGCTCTATGCGATTTCATTAGAAACCAATGTTTATTGTACACATTCCCAGCCATGTTATATTTCATTAGAAACCAGTGATTCTTGTACAAATCCCTCAAGAGTGTCAGTAGTTCTATATTTGTCTTTTTTCCCGTCATAATAACCTACCTGTATTGAAATAACGACGAGCTTTCCCTACTGGCCGTGTTAGACGCATTTCTAGACGAAATATGAAGTTTTCCAGACTCACATCTTCATTCATAATAAAAAAGTGAGTCATATTTGGATTTAGGTGATGCGACAGCTCCTCCTCTTCCTGGCCACCTGCTGTTACCATTTTCAGAATATTTGTTCTCATCAGCTGGTAAGAACACATGAAAGGGTTTGTTCATGCAAAAAAACTGCAAAACTAATGTCATAACAGACGAATCAAGGTTTCTTAGATTAAAATATGCTGTACCATTGCGATCACAATGATTATGCAGATCTATTATTTACATGTGCAGGAAAATTTCGTACAACAGTTTAAGGACCTCTGTGATGTCAACGTGATTATGGCATGCACTGATAGATGACACGTGAAATATCCTGACAAAGACAGGTTAGTCACACAATACCCAGTAAAACTAGATGGCTCGGGATATCCTAGCAAAGGCACATCAAGCTGAGGATAGCCTAGCAATGGCACATCCTAATGAGGATATCCTAGCAATGAAAGATTAAGTTAGGGATATTCTGGCAATGAAACATCAAGTTGAGAATATCCTAGCAATGACACATCAAGTTGTGGATATCCTAGCAATGACACATCAAGTTGAGGATATCCTAGCAATGACACATTAAGTTAATGATATCCTGGCAATGACACTTCAAGTTGAGGATACCATAGCAATGAAACATCATGTCAAGGATATCCCAACAATGACACATCAAGCTGATGATATCCTAGTCATGAAACATCAATTTAAGGATATTCTGACAATGGAACACCATGTTAAGGATATCCGAGCAATGAAACATCATGCTGAGGGTATCCTAGCAATGACACATCAAGTTGAGGATATTCTAACAATGACACATCAAGTTAAAGATATCCTAGTAACCACACATCATGTTGTTCTTGCATTGTTTTGAAAGGGACACATGACAAATTATAGTTCTGAAGATCTAGCTCAACAGATTTCAACAGATAAAACAACATATACATATAGTTTGTGTTTACTGGATTGCCTCCCAGGTCCTGTCCAGGCTGGCACTGTCGCACGTTTTCAAGTGCTACACAACAGTACAAGTAAAGGACCCCCATTGGACCCGAATTCACACGCATGAAAGCCCATTTTGGAGTACGGTGCTAGGTACATATTTTGCAGAGCAATCGGCACTCGGTAATGTGGCCAGTATCTCGCTGGCTTCATTTGTCTCCCACGACATTTTCTGATGCGTATTTTATGCCGGGTTGATCTAGAATCCCAGGTCAGTTTAAAACTTCGAGTCCACCCCGGTGTCGATCGAAACAATGACCACAGGGTCGGCGGACGAGCGTCTGGTCACAATGCTACACGGCTACCCTGCAACACGGCGCTGACCTTAACTGATTCAGCGCTAAACAAACATGTATGTTTGGACCAAACAAAGTACACAATCAAATATACAAGTATTATAATGTAAACTTCCGCTCACTGAGCATTGAAATTGCGGAAGATACTACTAAACAAACCAAATAACACGATGACTAGGATGACGATATTTCTGTTTAAATGGAGGTCACATTTGGCACTGAATCAATTAAATATGTCACAAGCAGACAAATAAACAGACACCATTTGAACTCCCTAATGTCTTCATGTTGCAATAGTTGGCGAGAGTCGAGTGTATCCCCAAGCTGTGAAAAGCTATGTTGGCAGTAGCATAACTTCCATGACGTAAAGGTAGAGATCAGCTGAATAAAGACATAGTTAAAGTATGAATAAAATTGGTGTGACTGTGGTAAAGCTGTGGAAATGTAACCAATATAAAATAGCACGAAGAAATGCAGTTTTACAGAATACAATAACGGACAAAAGGATGTTGCGTCGACTCGCCTTCATCATCAAACAAATACACACAACACAGCATTTAAACACGGTGAATACACCGCAGTGACTACATTAATGCATAATAATCGAACGAGAAGAATGGGAAAATGAAACAAACATGAGAATAGTGAAAAGAAAATGAAAAAGATAAGAACAGTGAAAAGAAAATGAAAAGAAATGGTTCTCAATTTTTTTTCCACCTTTCCATTCTTCTCATTCGGCTTAAGGTTTTAATGTAATCACTATGGTGTCTTGTCGTGTTTATTTGCTGTGTTTTGTGTATTTGTTTACTGATGAAGGCTAGTTGATGCAACGTCCTATGTTTTCCGTAATCATGTTCTGTAAAGCTGCATGTAAAAAGTTAGTTGCGTATCCTTTCACAGGACGTTGCATTCAACCCCAGCATTTGTATGCTGTTTGTGATCTCTTGGCAAGTTTACGTTCAGTAGATTGCCATTGCTTTCTGAACGACCGGCACCCATATCATTTCATTAAAAAAACAAGGCATAGTGGTCTGCTGCCAAATCGCCCGCAGCTGTGTGTCGAACGCGGTATGCGGGATTACGAACTGCGTCCGTAACCCTTTCACAACGGAGCGGGCAAAGTTGCATTAATTGGTGTTATTTTATATTGATTGTAATAAAAACGTATACCTGCTAACTAGAGACCAGTCGAGGGATAAGAAAGAGACCCAACAAGATAAATGTCAACACTTGGTGACCTGAGCCACAGATCTGATTACACAGTGCAGCGGAGTCCTCTTTGATACAATGAGACATTAGCTGATGACAAGAGATGTGCAAATAAGTCGATGTTACCAGGTACCCAAGGGGGAAGTTCAGAATAGTATCAATACAGACCCCTTATGCATGTCGTGAAAGGCATACAGAGAAGGTTGGTCTGAGACAGGTTTCCGCACATGGTAAGAAAAAACATCAACCAATATCCATCAACCCTGAACTGGCTTCCTAAGGCTTGGCATACATGTCTGTAGGCATATACTCCACTAGGTGTCATAAAGGTAAAAGGAGAAGAAGGGAAGAATAAACGACAATATTTTTTAAACACCTTAAAACGTATTTAGCATGCAGTGCTAGCCTTGATTGTTTTATAAAATACTCGGAACTCAATGGGAGGTTACTGCTGGGGTTAGTACTAACTCTGCTGGGGTTGGTACCTCACTGACAGCTTTTATTTCCCACAACATTTCCGAGTGCCTATTTTAGGTTACATCGACCTCACAGACCATGTCAATTTTTCAAAGTCCTCTTCGGGTTGGCAGGTACATTGCATTACCGGAGCTTTCAATGACATCTTAACATATTTAGCGCCAAACAACAAGTAGGTTTGGTCCTAGCAAACATAGACGGCGAAACATGGGAAGTAGGGGTGTGGCACAGTTATGATTAAAAAGTTGTTAATATGGTAGCAGTCATGTTGTAACATATATCAAGTTAAGGGGGTTTGCATACATAAAACTATTGTATATAGGCCCATGGCAGATCCGGGAAGTTGCTCAAGACGATTAATCATCCCATTGTATTTAATAAGTTAATACAGTAGAAGTATAATTAACAAGTGAACAACGACAAATACAATGGAGACTTGACGCAATAACAAGAGTTACAAGCAATACTTACAGCTCCCGTGCTTAACTCGTCAGCCAACTCCTTGCTTAAGTCGTTTTTCTCAATAACGCCTATAACGGTCAGGCGCGGCAGTCTTTCAGCAGACAGGAATCGAACCAAGGTTTGCTCAGCACGTAAAATCTTTCGTCGGGCCCTTTCCTTGGCCACTGCCTTGCCTATTAAGGCATCAACGCCAATGTTAAATCCTCCTGCTATGATCCACATGTCAGTAAGTTTGGCAGCCTGGGACAGTTATTTGTACATTAATATGTATCTGTATGGCAGCATGGGACAGATGTTTGTACATGTAATATATGTGTATGGCAGCATAGGACAGTTGATTGTACATGTAATATGTGTGTATGGCAGCATAGGACAGTTGTTTGTACATGTAATATGTGTGTGTGTCAGCATAGGACAGTTGTTTGTACATGTAATATGTGTATGTGGCAGTCTAAGACAGTTGTTTGTACATGTAATATGTGTGTGTGGCAGCATAGGACAGTTGTTTGTACATGTAATATGTGTGTGTGGCAGTCTAAGACAGTTGTTTGTACATGTAATATGTGTATGTGTGGCAGCATAGGACAGTTGTTTGTACATGTAATATGTGTGTGTGGCAGTCTAAGACAGTTGTTTGTACATGTAATATGAAAGTGTGTGTGTGTGGCAGCATAGGACAGTTGTTTGTACATGTAATGTGTGTGTGTGGCAGTCTAAGACAGTTGTTTGTACATGTAATATGTATGTGTGTGTGTGTGGTAGCATGGTACAGTTGTTTGTACATGTAATATGCGTGTATGGCAGCATGGGACAGTTGTTTATACATTTAATATGTATGTGTGTGGTATTCTAAGACAGTTGTGTGTAAATGTAATATGTGTGTGTATGGCAGCATAGGACAGTTGTTTGTACATGTAATATGTGTGTATGGCAGCATAAGACAGTTGTTTGTACATGTAATATGTGTGTGTGGCAGTCTATGACAGCTGCTTGCACATGTAATATGTATGTGTGTGTGTGTGTGTGTGTGTGTGTGTGTGTGTGTGTGTGTGGTAGCATGGGACAGTTGTTTGTACATGTAATATGTTTGTATGGCAGCATGGGACAGTTGTTTGTACATGTAATATGTGTGTATGGCAGCATGGGACAGTTGTTTGTACATGTAATATGTTTGTATGGCAGCATCGGGCAGTTGTTTGTACATGTAATATGTGTGTATGGCAGCATAGGACAGTTGTTTGTAGATGTAATAAGTGTGTGTGGTAGCATGGGACAGTTGTTTGTACATGTAATGTGTGTGTATGGCAGCATAGGACAGTTTATTGTACATGTAATATGTGTGTATGACAGCATAGGACAGTTGTTTGCAGATGTAATATGTGTGTGTGGCAGCATAGGACAGTTGTTTGTACATGTAATATGTGTGTGTGGCAGTGTAAGACAGTTGTTTGTACATGTAATATGTATGTGTGTGTGTGTGTGTGGTAGCATGGAAGAGTTGTCTGTACATGTAATATGTATGTGTATGTGGTAGCATAGGACAGTTGCTTGTACATGTAATATGTGTGTGAGTGTGTGTGTGTGTGGTAGCATGGGACAGTTGTTTGTACATGTAATGTGTGTATGGCAGCATAGGACAGTTCTTTGTACATGTAATATGTGTGTATGGCAGTATAGGACAGTTGTTTGTACGTGTAATATGTATGTTTGTGTGTGTGTGTGTGTGTGTGTGTGTGTGTGTGTGTGTGTGGTAGCATGGGCAGTTGTTTGTACATGTAATATGTGTGTATGGCAGCATAGGACAGTTCTTTGTACATGTAATATGTATGTTTGTGTGTGTGTGTGTGTGTGTGTGTTTGTGTGTGTGTGGTAGCATGGGCAGTTGTTTGTACATGTAATATGTGTGTGTGGCAGTCTAAGAGAGTTGCTTGTACATGTATTATGTATGTGTGTGTGTGTGTGTGGTTGCATGGGACAGTTGTTTGTACATGTAATATGTGTGTATGGCAGCATAGGACAGATGTTTGTACATGTAATATGTGTGTGTGACAGTTTAAGACAGTTGTTTGTACATGTAATATGTATGTTTGTGTGTGTGTGTGGTAGCATGGGACAGTTGTTTGTACATGTAATGTGTATGTTTGTGTGTGTGTGTGTGTGTGTGTGTGTGTGGTAGCATGGGACAGTTGTTTGTACATGTAATGTGTGTGTATGGCAGAATAGGACAGTTGTTTGTACATGTAATATGTGTGTATGGCAGCATGGGACAGTTGTTTGTACATGTAATATATGTGTGTGGCTGTCTAAGACAGTTGTTTGTACATGTAATATGTATGTATGTGTGTGTGTGGCAGCATGGGACAGTTGTTTGTACATGTAATATGTGTATATGGCAGCATGAGAGAGTTGTTTGTACATGTAATATGTATGTGTATGGCAGCATGGGACAGTTGTTTGTACATGTAATATGTATGTGTATGGCAGCATGGGACAGTTGTTTGTACATGTAATATGTATGTGTATGGCAGCATGGGACAGTTGTTTGTACATGTAATATATGTGTATGGCAGCATGGGACACTTGTTTGTACATGTAATATGTGTGTATGGCAGCATGGGACAGTTGTTTATACATGTAATATGTATGTGTGTGGTATTCTAAGACAGTTGTGTGTAAATGTAATATTTATGTGAATAGCAGCATGGGACAGTTGTGTGTACATGTAATATGTATGTGAATGGCAGCATGGGACAGTTGTGTGTACATGTATGTGAATGGCAGCATAGGACAGTTGTTTGTATATGTAATATGTTTGTGAATGGCAGCATGGGACAGTTGTTTGTATATGTAATATGTATGTGAATGGCAGCATGGGACAGTTGTGTGTACATGTAATATGTATGTGAATGGCAGCATGGGACAGTTGTGTGTACATGTAATATGTATGTGAATGGCAGCATGGAACAGTTGTGTGTAAATGTAATATGTGTGTGTATGGCAGCATAGGACAGTTGTTTGTACATGTAATATGTGTGTATGGCAGCATAAGACAGTTGTTTGTACATGTAATATGTGTGTGTGGCAGTCTAAGACAGTTGCTTGTACATGTATTATGTATGTGTTTGTGTGTGTGTGGTTGCATGGGACAGTTGTTTGTACATGTAATATGTGTGTATGGCAGCATAGGACAGATGTTTGTACATGTAATATGTGTGTGTGACAGTTTAAGACAGTTGTTTGTACATGTACTATGTACGTTTGTGTGTGTGTGTGGTAGCATGGGACAGTTGTTTGTACATGTAATGTGTATGTTTGTGTGTGTGTGTGTGTGTGTGGTAGCATGGGACAGTTGTTTGTACATGTAATGTGTGTGTATGGCAGCATAGGACAGTTGTTTGTACATGTAATATGTGTGTATGGCAGCATGGGACAGTTGTTTGTACATGTAATATATGTGTGTGGCTGTCTAAGACAGTTGTTTGTACATGTAATATGTATGTATGTGTGTGTGTGGTAGCATGGGACAGTTGTTTGTACATGTAATATGTGTATATGGCAGCATGAGAGAGTTGTTTGTACATGTAATATGTATGTGTATGGCAGCATGGGACAGTTGTTTGAACATGTAATATGTATGTGTATGGCAGCATGGGACAGTTGTTTGTACATGTAATATATGTGTATGGCAGCATGGGACAGTTGTTTGAACATGTAATATGTATGTGTATGGCAGCATGGGACAGTTGTTTGTACATGTAATATATGTGTATGGCAGCATGGGACAGTTGTTTGTACATGTAATATGTATGTGTATGGCAGCATGGGACAGTTGTTTGTACATGTAATATATGTGTATGGCAGCATGGGACAGTTGTTTGAACATGTAATATGTATGTGTATGGCAGCATGGGACAGTTGTTTGTACATGTAATATATGTGTATGGCAGCATGGGACCGTTGTTTGTACATGTAATATGTGTGTATGGCAGCATGGGACAGTTGTTTATACATTTAATATGTATGTGTGTGGTATTCTAAGACAGTTGTGTGTAAATGTAATATTTATGTGAATGGCAGCATGGGACAGTTGTGTGTACATGTAATATGTATGTAAATGGCAGCATGGGACAGTTGTGTGTACATGTATGTGAATGGCAGCATGGGACAGTTGTGTGTACATGTAATATGTATGTGAATGGCAGCACGGGACAGTTGTGTGTACATGTAATATGTATGTGAATGGCAGCATGGAACAGTTGTGTGTACATGTAATATGTTTGTGAATGGCAGCATGGGACAGTTGTGTGTACATGTAATATGTATGTGAATGGCAGCATGGGACAGTTGTTTGTAGATGTAATATTTATGTGAATGGCAGCATGCAACAGTTGTTTATACATGTAATATGTATGTGAAAGGCAGCATGGGACAGTTGTTTGTACATGTAATATGTATGTGTATGGTGTACATGCAGTATGTATGTGTATGGCAGTACATGGTATTTGTGTGTGTATGGCAGTAAAGGACTGTTATTTGTACATGTAATATGTGTGTGACAGTCTAAGACAGTTGTTTGTACATGTAATATGTGTGTGTGACAGTCTAAGACAGTTGTTTGTACATGTAATATGTGTATGTGTGTGTGTGTGTGCGCGTGTGTGTGTATGGTAGTCTAAGACAGTTGTTTGTACATGTAATATGTGTGTGTGTGTGTGTGTGGTAGTCTAAGACAGTTGTTTGTACATGTAATGTGTGTGTGTGTGTGTGAGACAGTCTAAGACAGTTGTTTGTACATGTAATGTGTGTGTGTGTGGTAGTCTAAGACAGTTGTTTGTACATGTAATATGTGTGTGTGACAGTCTAAGACAGTTGTTTGTACATGTAATATGTGTATGTGTGTGTGTGTGCGCGTGTGTGTGTATGGTAGTCTAAGACAGTTGTTTGTACATGTAATATGTGTGTGTGTGTGTGTGGTAGTCTAAGACAGTTGTTTGTACATGTAATGTGTGTGTGTGTGTGTGAGACAGTCTAAGACAGTTGTTTGTACATGTAATGTGTGTGTGTGTGTGTGTGTGTGTGTGTGTGTGTGTGTGTGGTAGTCTAAGACAGTTGTTTGTACATGTAATATATGTGTGTGTGTATGTGTGACAGTCTAAGACAGTTGTTTGTACATGTAATATGTGTGTGTGTGTGTGTGTGTGTGTGGTAGTCTAAGACAGTTGTTTGTACATGTAATGTGTGTGTGTGTGTGACAGTCTAAGACAGTTGTTTGTACATGTAATATGTGTGTGCGTGTGTGTGTGTGTGTGTGAGTGTGTGTGTGTGTGGTAGTCTAAGACAGTTGTTTGTACATGTAATATGTATGTATATGCGTGTGTGTATGTGTGTGGCAGTCTAAGACAGTTGTTTGTACATGTAATATGTATGTGTATGTGTGTATGTGTGTGTGTGTGTGGTAGTCCAAGACAGTTGTTTGTACATGTAATATGTATGTGTATGGCAGCCAAAAACAGTTTCTTTTCCTGCTGTATGACCACTGTCCAATGTCCAGCAATTGCTCCCTACTATATGGCAACCTGGTTCCAATGCCCAGCAATTGCTCCCTACTATATGGCAACCTGGTTCCAATGTCCAGCAATTGCTCCCTACTATATGGCAACCTGGTTCCAATGTCCAGCAATTGCTCCCTACTATATGGCAACCTGGTTCCAATGTCCAGCAATTGCTCCCTACTATATGGCAACCTGGTTCCAATGTCCAGCAATTGCTCCCTACTATATGGCAACCTGGTTCCAATGTCAAGCAATTGCTTCCTACTATATGGCAACCTAGTTCCTATGTCCAACAATTGCTCCCTACTATATGGCAACCTAGTTCCTATGTCCGGGTAGCGGGGTAGGGGTATACCCTATCAAAGGAGAAGTAAGGTGCCTCCTTCCCTCCGCTAGCCTACGGGACACCCTTGGGCAAGGTGGAGTACCCGTTTAGCCCCCCCCCCCCCACAACAGGGTAACTTGAAGCCATGTGAGCAGGTGGTGGATTGGACTTGGGAGCAGCCGACAGATAGTTGTTGGTTATGGTTTCAAGTCAGTGACGGTGGGCAGAGGATCTCTCAGTAGAGACAATGGCTACGGTCATCCGATCAGTATGGTCACTGCCAGGAAGGAAGAATGGTAGACTTCCCTCCTTATTGATTCCCGGGCAGAGGAGGCTCGTCAGCCTTGGTTGGTATCTCTTCTAAGAGAGGGAACTCTAAATCTCAAACCTCCGCTGCCTTGCGGGTATACCCATATGGGAAAGGCTTCGGGAGTAAACCCTGAGGACAAATCCGGAGATGGAGTCCCTAAGGCAGTTCCATGTTGTAAACAACATAGTTCTGGCAACTCCTGCGACGGCACCGATGCCAAGTTGCATTGGCTACTGCCTTTCCCTTGGTCAACATCGGCGACGTGGAGAGGGGGAACCTGCTACTGGGCAACAGCTGGTTCTCCGATTTCCATTGCCCAGGCTTGTGCCCTGAAGAGGTCACTTCAGCACCGCGTAAAGCGGTGACACAACACGGGAAGTAGCATTTGCCAGTTATAAGTCTTAATGCTCGATTGACGTAGAGCAAGGCGCCAGGGGCTACTTCCGACGGTGGGAGAGATCATCGTATCTCACTAGACAGCTACCGCCCGCCTAAGCTGGGCAGCCCCCAGTCAATAAGGTGTTGTCTCGCCACGGTTCATCTGCTCCTGAGGGTGTGTGGAGCTTAGGGGAAAATCCTGACACATGGACCGCAATCTATACACCTAACAGCAAGAAAAAAACAAAACAACCGGCCCTAAGGCTGGGAACATGGAACGTAAGAACCATGACCCCTGGCATCTCAGACGATCTAAATGAGATTGTGGATGCCCGCAAAACTGCAGTGATAAACAACGAACTGCTAAGACTGGGGATAGACATTGTCACCCTGCAAGAGACCAGACTCCAAGAATCTGGAAGCATCAAGGAGAGGGACTTCACTTTCTACTGGCATGGCAAGCCGTGCGGAGAGACCAGGGAGCATGGAGTTGGCTTCGCTATCAGAAACAAGCTGCTCAATTCCATCATACCACCAAGTGATGGCACTGAAAGAATATTGAAGCTCCAACTCCAGACAGAGGCAGGCCCAGTTAGTATTATAAGCGTTTACGCCCCAACACTAACTGCAGCATCAGAATCTAAAGACAAGTTCTATGACGACCTTAGCAAAGAAGTCAGTGAAACACCAGAGAAACAACATCTTTTTATCCTAAGGGATTTCAATGCCAGGGTTGGCTCCGACCACGAATCTTGGCCTTCATGTCTAGGACAGTTTGGCGTTGGGAAGATCAATGACAATGGACAACGTCTCTTGGAATTCTGCAGCCACCATAATCTGTGCGTGACCAACACCTTCTTTGACACGAAACCTCAACACAAGGTGTCATGGAGGCACCCCAGATCAAAGAACTGGCACCAACTCGACCTGGTGCTCACTAAACGCAGCAACCTCCGCAATGTACGGATGACTCGCAGGTATCATGGTGCTGACTGCGACACCGACCATTCACTCGTCTCCAGCAAGGTGAAGATAAAGCCCAAGAGAATCTACAGAAGCCGAACAGAAGGAAGACCACGCATTGACACCAGTGGCACCCAAAATAAAGAGAAGGTCAACAAATTCATGCAGGCTCTAGCGGATACTCTGCCCGGCCCCACAGACGGAGATTCCACCGAGAGATGGAGTCATTTTCGCGACACCATCTACAATACAGCACTATCAACATTTGGCAAGAAGCAAACTAAGTCAACCGACTGGTTTGAAGCACACTCTGAAGAGATGCTCCCAGTCCTGGAGATAAAGAGACATGCATTCTCGATGTATAAAACATCACCTTCAGAGAAAACACTGCAGGCATTGCGAACGGCCAGAAATAGAGTACAACAGATGGCAAGAAGATGTGCGAACAGGTACTGGCTACAGCTCTCTGCTCAAATTCAAACTTGTGCAGACACTGGAAATATAAGAGGAATGTATGAGGGCATCAAGCAAGCTGTCGGTCCATCAAAAAATAAGATGGCCCCTTTACGATCAACTGAGGGGGTAATCATAAAAGATCGAGCGAAACAAATGGATCGCTGGGTAGAACACTACTCAGAGCTATACTCAGTGGATAACACTGTCAGCGAAGAAGCTCTGGAAGCCATCGATCAACAGTCCGCCATGCATGCTTTGGATAACGAACCCTGCCTCACAGAAATCAGCGAAGCACTAGACTCTCTCAAATCCGACAAGGCACCTGGAAAAGATAGTATTCCACCTGAAATTTTAAAATGTAGCAAAGAAACAATCATCCCAGAACTGTATGCAATATTACAGCTCTGCTGGAGAGAAAAATCAATACCACAAGATATGAAAGACGCAAACATCGTTACCCTTTATAAAAACAAAGGCGACAGAAGCGACTGCAACAACTATCGCGGCATTTCCCTTCTCAGCATTACAGGCAAGATTTTTGCCAGAGTAATCCTTAAAAGATTACACATTCTTGCTGAAAGAATCTATCCCGAATCGCAGTGCGGATTTAGACCCAACAGGTCCACCATCGATATGATTTTCTCACTCCGGCAGCTCCAAGAGAAGTGCAGAGAACAGAGGAAGCCATTATATATAGCCTTCATCGACCTCACAAAGGCATTTGACCTCGTGAGCAGAAGCGGCCTTTTTAAGGTCCTTGAAAAGGTTGGATGTCCACCCACCCTTCTTAGTCTCGTGAAATCATTCCACGAAAACATGCAGGGGACCATTTTATTTGACGGCTCAACATCCCAGTCATTCAGCATCAGCAGCGGAGTAAAGCAGGGATGCGTGCTTGCTCCTACACTCTTTGGTATCTTCTTTGCTGTTCTCTTAAGGCAAGCATTTGGGACTGCCACTGAAGGCATATACCTCCACACAAGATCTGATGGCAAACTCTTTAACCCATCAAGACTCAAGGCAAAGACCAAAATAAGACCAAGATGCGTAAGAGAACTACTTTTTGCAGATGATGCAGCACTGACTATTCATACAGCAGAAGATCTCCAAAGGCTCATAGATCGTTTTGCAGCTGCCTGCAAAGACTTTGGGCTCACCATTAGCCTAAATAAAACACAGGTGATGGAACAAGATGCTGATGCGCCTCCGTCAATCAAAATCTCTAATTATGAATTGAAAGTCGTCCACGATTTTGTGTATCTGGGATCGACAATACCAGATAATCTTTCATTAGAGACAGAAATCGACAGACGCATTGGAAAGGCAGCCACAACATTTTCCAGGCTAGCTAAAAGAGTTTGGGAGAATAATAGACTAACAGAGCGTACAAAAGCTCAAGTATATAAAGCTTGTGTTGTTAGCACACTACTCTACGGGTCTGAATCCTGGACCCTGTACTCAAGACAGGAAAGGAAGTTGAATTCCTTCCACATAAGATGTCTGAGACGTATCCTGGGCATAACATGGAAAGACCACATAACAAACAAACAGGTGCTTGAAAGAGCAGATATTACCACAGTGCACACCCTCCTCAAGCAGAGACGCCTCCGGTGGTTGGGCCACGTATCTCGAATGGAGGACGAACGTATTCCCAAAGATCTCCTTTACGGAGAACTAGCCACAGGAAAGAGGCCAACCGGAAGACCCCAAATGCGATATAGGGATGTGTGTAAACAAGATATGAAAACCATTGGAATAGATCCAGACACGTGGGAGAGAGTTGCAACAGACAGATGCTCCTGGAGAAGAGATGTACGAAACGGACTGGTGCTCTTTGAGCGCAATCAGATCCAAAAAACTGAGGAGAGACGGCACAGGCTCAAAGAGCAGTCACTTACTGCGGGACTTGCCTCGTCTCACAGATGCGGAAACTGTGACAGAGATTGTCATTCTCGAATTGGACTATACAGTCACCAGCGGTGCTGCCAGGCACCTCCCAAGCGGCACAACTCTATAGTCCTTCAGGACTGAAAGAGGCCTACTAGTTCCTATGTGCAATAATTGCTCCCTACTATATGGTAACCTAGTTCCTATGTCCAACAATTGCTCCCTACTATATGGCAACCTAGTTTCTATGTCCAACAATTGCTCCCTATTATATGATAACCTAGTTCATATGTCCAACAATTGCTCCCTACTATATGGCAACCTGGTTCCAATGTCCAGCAATTGCTCCCTACTGTATGGCAACCTGGTTCAAATGTGCACAATTGCTCCCTACTATATGGCAACCTGGTTCCAATGTCCAGCAATTGCTCCCTACTATATGGCAACCTGGTTCCAATGTCCAGCAATTGCTCCCTACTATATGACAACCTTGTTCAAATGTGCACAATTGCTCCCTGATATATGGCAACCTGGTTCAAATGTCCAGCAATTTCTCCATCCTATATAACAAATCGGCGGAAATGTCCATCAGTTGTGCTTCGTGCTAAATGACAAACTGGTTCAAATGTCCGTCAATGGCGTATCCTATCATATTCTTCTTCTGCGTTCATCCGGATTTTTTTTTCGGATGTGACCGCGTTGTGCCTGTTTACAACAGAGCTGCGTTCTTGCGCTGTCAGGCCGACACATCCGACTTCTGCGGGCATTTGTTGACCGGGTTAACCTTCCCGGGGGTTTCTTAGGACGTTTGAATCTCACTGTTGTGGTGTTATCCCCCAAGCTAGCTGGCCCATATAGAACAGCCAAAGACATCCTGGTCAACCCTCAAGGGAAGGCAGGGGCAGACCATGGGCATTCCCCGCCATCCAAGGAGGCTTCCATACTTGCAGAGCCATCACACAGCGCTCTGGTATTGGGCTCACCCAAGGAATCGTCACGTCCTGCACATGGCTGCTTAGCCTCACTTCCGTATATTGGGCCTTCCGTTCACCATAGGCTGTTCCTCCGGAAACCAGAAGAATGCAGTCTGCAGATGACATCAGCACAGTGAGCTTTCGATTAAGACTTTCCACATAATGGATTTGCTATCCAAGCAATATTCCATTTCGTGCCACTAGGACACTTTTTCCACCTTTTATGAAGCCCACAGTGAGCTTTCGATTCGGACTTTTCACGTAATGGATTTGCTATCCAAGCAATATTCCATTTCGTGTCACTAGGACACTTTTTCCACCATATACGAAGCCCACACAGTGAGCTTTTGATTCGGACTTTCCACGTAATGGATGTGCTATCCAAGCAATATTCCATTTCATGCCTCTGGGATGCTTTTGTAACCGACATACCCGTGGTATGAAGTGTGGCAGTCTAAATACATCTTCATCCACCTTTAGATGTCAACCTGAATGTAGTTAAAGTAAGCTGTAGTCAACTTGAGCTTGTTGATATCTCCATAGAGCTTGTCCTCAAATAAAGCAGGTGTGGGCCAAAATATCTTTCTCTGTTCTGCATATATTGGGCACTCCTGCAGCAAATGTTTAGCTGTCATTTTACCAGTTCCACAATTACATTCATCGGTATCTCCTATCTTTAGTTTATTGAACAAGTGGTGTTTCAGCCTGTTATGTCCTGTGCGGAGTCTGAAGATTGCTACTTGTTCTCTTCGGTCGAGTTTGTAATATGCATCATCCTTCTGGTGGCCTGGATGCTCTGATTCCCATTTGGTTCTATAAATACTTTTTATAAACCTTTTTGCCTCATTATAGGTTATATCTATGTCAGGCTGTGGTAATCGTCCACCCTCTTTTGCTAGTCTGTCAGCCTCTTCATTTCCAGGTATACTGCAATGTGATGGGATCCACTGTATTACAACTTTTTTGGATTTCTGGCATAGACCATGGAGTGCTGCTCTTAGGTCAGCTAGTTCTGTGCTGTTTTTGCTCTTCAGTATTGAGACAGCTGACTTTGCATCTGTGAAGATAGCTATTTGCTTCTCTTTATTTTCCTCCATCAGGAGCATTTCTGCTGCAGTTTTCAAAGCCTCTACCTCCGCTTTGAAGTTACTTGAAAATTTTCCAGTTGCCACTGGTATCCTATCATATGAAAATATCGGTTCAAATGTCTAACAATGGTGTATCCTGCTTGTCAAAGACTGAAGTAGAGAGGTCTGAGGTCTGCCTCAAGATAGAAGACCACCGGGAAGAGTGGTCAACCTCAAGTAGATCAGAGGTAACACAGTGCCCCGATATGAGGGCAGGGTAGGTGATAGGAAGGGGGACTATTAACTAGTTCTCTCATGAGACACGGAGGTATCGACCAGATAGTTAGTACTCTGGTCACGGCAGAATCACGTTTACGTGATAGCCACGGTGAAGTGGATTGCCACTCAATAGGAGACGGCTGCTATAAGCGTGCTGAGTGTGACAGCACGCAAAAAGCAGAAGGACGCACAAGGTCCTTCCGCGTGCTGTGTAGCCACGCGAGTAGGAAAGTGAGACTGGGGACTGACTTCGTAGCGAGCGCACCGTTTAGTGTCGATAGGAGTTTTTTGTAGCCAAGTAAATAGAGATTAGCAATAGGGTTAGGAAACTAGTGATAGGCAATTCTGTGGCTTTGTGTGTGATTTGATAGCGACTGCTTTGTAAATGTAAAGAGCCAACGGCAATAAAATGTATCATCCATTTCCTCTCACACGACTTGCAAGTTCCTTGTGTGGTGCGAGAGAAGTAATCCTATGATGCCTGAAACATCGGTTGCTGACACTGCTACGTGGATAATGCCCGAAGGCGTCTATGGGCACGGAATGTTTTATTAGTTACAAAATGTTAGCTGCCACGCTTACAACTTTCTGAGATGGAATGTCAACAATAAACTCGCCGTTGTGTCATACAGACAGAATGACTGACGTAGAGAAGAGAATAAATCAACACAACCAATCAAATTACTTTGAGCTCCATATGTTGAGAACAACTGATGTAGACAAAGGAATAAATCAACACAACTAAACAAATTGCTTTCTCCTTTACCATCATGAGGCCATCCTGAAAATCCTCCTCATCTTGCGGTGTATTCCAAGGCCTGTAGTACTCACGGCTTGAAATGACAGAGAGCACCAATTTTGGCGTCCTTAACTTCCACTTGCCGGCCATGTCAGCCGCAACGACGTCTAAATACTCGGGACTATCGTCGTTAATGAGAAAATATTTCGCTTCCTGCGAGCAGAAGAAATAAAGTGTATTCATATACAAAATAAATAAAATCAGTCATCTCATCTCATCTCATCTCATCATGTTCCTCTTGTACCTTACGGTGTCGAGGTGATATAATCATAATAAAATCAGTATGTTGTTGTATTGGTTGTTGTTCTTCTTACATTAGATATACAGTTTTTGGCACATTTTTCCGTGAAATAAAAACTTAGTAAAATCAAGTGGCAAACTTGGTGAGAAAAGAGCAAGTGGAAGACACAGAGAGAAATATCTCATGTGAGATGGCAAACCATTAGCGCCCACGTTTATCAGCACACAACACGATAATAGTTACTCTTACAGAACCTGCAATAATATGTATTATAGGTAAGTGAGTTAACACTTGATTGACTCTTATTGAACAAGATCTTCTTCTTAGTCTTCCTCGTGTTGCTGTACTTCTTCGTCTCTTTGTACTTCTTCTTTTTTTCAGCTTGTATGATATGAACAGAGCCCCCGAACACGTTCTTATATGTGCCTCTAATGTATACACACAGCGACGCGCGATTTGACAGCAGACCGCGTTGCGCTGGTTTTTTACGAAATGGCATGGGTGCCGGTCGTTCAGAAATCAATACCAAACTACTAAACGTAAACTTGCCAAGACATCAACAACTGCAAGGAATGCTGGTGTTGACTGCAAACGTCTTGCAAAGTATATACAACTTTATTATTAATATATCACTAACGTGTTTGTTGTTTCAGTTAATCTAACTATCCATCACTGGAAAATGCTTTCGCTTTTTCCTAGTGTTTCTAACCATTACTGCTTTTTTTTTTATAGAGCACTGTCTGTTGGTAGTCCTGACACCAGACCAAACCATTTTACTTGTTGCCGCTTGATGAAGTCTAAAAGTATAATTACACTAACTTGTTTTCTTATATCATTATTTTCTATTCTGTCTGTTCTTTTTAACTGTTTTTGTACCAATATCACACCATATGTTTATTGATAACTCTATACTTCTTATGTATCATTCTTTTGGTGTGTTAATCCATTATGTCCCCTTTATTATTTGAAATTGTTCTGTCCCATGGCTGTATTATTTTAACTCATTAAGACTCAGATATTGATATATTTGCCTGCCCAGTGATCCCGTGTTCGAATCCCGATTAAAACAGAAATATTTTAAAATAAATTGACTTGGGCTTCCAAGTTACAAGTGGGTACCAAGAGGTAAAGGCAACGGGTGTGGTATTGATGGTATCACTCAATGAGTGCAGATTGACCTGTAGACATGTGAGGCTAGCACCATATACCCAATACGCATTCTTGACCTCTTACTTTACTTTGGTTGACGACTCGTGTCATTACTCTGGATGACAATGTGTTCATTGTCAAGATCTGGCTCGTGAAGACATATTTTTAGAGGCGTCTGGTTTGCCATACATAGAACTACAATTGTTCCTTCATAGGGGCGTTGTGTTATTTGGACGTGATATGTTAGAATCCCAGAGTGGTCACTGTGGCTTTTCATACTGTCTGGTGCATTCTCATATTTCAGCTTCTTTTCTTTATTTGTCAAGCTCTTCTCATTCTATTCTCATTACCTCAAGATTTCCTCAGCAATTTGATGTTTCAAGGTATTACAGATACTGCCAATCTGTCAAGAAAAACCATAATTATCAAGATATGTTTTAATATCTCTTAAAGTCCCTGCTGAGATAGGTTCTACTAATGTATAACTAGCACAGAGAAATATGCAGCACAGACCAGTTTACTGTTCTTGGACTCCAGGTCTTCGTCAACAAAACAGATTCTACCTCCTGGGTTAATTGGCACATAAGAAGGCCTTTCTTGCTCATCAGCCCATGTGACCCTCCTTGATATTTAAATATAGAAGAATAACAAATATTGTAATACAACAATGTGAATATTGTAGCTAACTCTATACAGACAATTAGTGAATTAATACAATTGTAGAGTTGTACATTCGCTATAGGTTATAGAAGCGCACATTGTTATAACAATCCACATCGGGCCAGATTTTTTTTTAACTGACCAGGAATACCAAGTAGACAAACCCTAAAACTGGATACCAGAAAATGTCTGGGCGTAGTTATAACCATATCACCCCTGGAATGGTCAATATAAATATGGGTAGTGCTAACCACATCAGCCCTGGAGTGCCGATTTTCTATACAAATATGGGTAGTGCTAACCACTTCAGCCCTGGAGTGCCGATTGTCTATACAAAAATGGGTATTGCTAACCACATCAGCCCTGGAGTGCCGATTGTCTATACAAATATGGGCAGTGCTGACCACTTCAGCCCTGGAGTGCCGATTGGTCTATACAAATATGGGTAGTGCTAACCACATCAGCCCTGGAGTGCCGATTGTCTATACAAGTATGGGTAGTGCTAACCACATCAGCCCTGGAGTGCCGATTGTCTATACAAATATGGGTCTAGCAGATGTGCCTAAGACGTTGAAGAGGTTGCTTTACTTAGCTTACTTTACACAGTCAATAAAGTGTACCTTAGTCCTGGGCATATACTGCCATATGTGGTGTGAAGTGTTTGTCCTTTACGTGTTCAAGTCCAGGGTGTAATTGGGAGGTGTATGTGTGTGTGTGGGGGGGGGGGGTGGGGCGGGTTGTTAATCAAGTGCCCATCCATGCTGTCTTTCCATGCTAGACAATTCTCATAAACTTCCGAAATGAGCTGTGCTCACAGCTGGCAGAGCCGTGCTGGTGGGAATGAAGCTGTGCTCACAGCTGGCAGAGCCGTGCTGGTGGGAATGAAGGATCCTAGCACTGGTGAGGATTGACCCCGGGCCATCGTCTTGACCAGCAGGACACTAACCAGTGTGCTAGCCAGTATAACAATGATATTCCCAACTATTATAAATATTGAATATTGAGCTGTTATAACTATGTAGGCAACCACTAATGAAACACTTCAAATAATTTAGATTCTAATCACCATCATCATCATCATCATGCGCCATGCCTTTAAGCGTGGACGATTATCATTCGCCATCTCACGCGATCCCCTAATCTGGGATTATGACTCCATTCGTGTCCCGATTATATGATTAAATTAAAGCCATAGCGCGATTTATCACTTTGTCCTCCTCTTTCTTTTTTGCTATCAATATTGTCAGTTTTTACTAAATTTTCAAGTGTGTTTTCTAACATGTCCCCGAAAAAATCGTAGCTATTCACAAGATAGCACCACCACAATTGAATGATAGCCTTGTGAGAAGTGTGATGCATTACTTTGTTAGTTTTTTGTCTGCCAGACAGTTATTGCGTTAATTCTTTATTTGTTTTTTAAAATTTACAGCGCGAATTGGCCTTATCAGTCACATTCGCTACCGCCATGGGTAAAAGTTAGTATGCCTTTTTGAAGCACAAACTATCGTCTGTCAAGACGACAAGGTGTCAATGGAAAAAAAAATGAGATGTTTTTAAAATCCAAAGCAGTTGTTACTGTAACGAAATAAACATTGAATATAAAAGGGTTAATAACTCTATGGGAAAGACGGAGTCATAAACTGTCATTTACTGCCAATATATAGTACTTTGTGGTGTATGGCAGGGTGTCTTGAGCCTGAAGAATTAAGTGTTAGTGCAGTCGCCGCGAACTGTGCGGGTTAGAGTTTTCTTTTTGCCCTCGCTTACCGAGGATTCGAACCCGGGTCTCCCGTAGGAGAATCCGGCAATCTCGCCACTCGGTCAGCCGCTCCTCTTGTATATTTAAAGTAACAATTCGGATTAAATAGGTTAATGAGGAGTAGGAAGGGGCTAGGGTTCAGAATGTCTACCATACACATTGTGGGACGTATGTAAAAGGTAACAGCTGACTTCATTGCACCAGATTTAATCATATCTGTCTCTCTTAGCAGAGTGGCTAGTCACCTGACAAAAGCATCGCACACAGTGTGAACTCCGTAACTCCAGGGACGACCCCCAGGAGAATCAGAAAATATTGAACTCATGAACCGAACCACGCAGTTCAAAAAAGAACCCACGACGAGGGAGACAGCTTGACAGCTAGACCGCTAGACCGCTTGACAGCTAGACCGCTAGACCGCTTGACCGCTAGACAGCTAGACCGCTAGACCGCTTGACCACTAGACAACGATCGATTTAAAACCAAATCCTAGCCTGTACACTGTGTGGCAACCACTCGAGCAGACGGTCCACGGTGGTCAGCATTGCACGTCTCTTTGTAACGTAATTGCTGAACTGTTAATTCACATGAATCACACGAGTACATCTTTGCAACGTAATTGCTGAACTGTTAATTCACATGAATCACACGAGTACATCTTTGCAACGATAATCGCCGAGCTGTCAATTCACATGAATGACAGGAGTAAGTTTTTGCAACGATTATCGCCGAGCTGTCAATTATTTAAAGAGTTTTAAGGTTGCGGGACGTTACAATCAACCCCAGGTTGATTGTCTAGACAATATTACGCTCAGTAGTTTGTCATTGCTTTCTGAACGAGAAGTCAACGTTTAAGTCAAACTTAATGCCGGTGTAGGGAATGAATCGCCTACCTCGCCATTATTACACAGGAAGTTTAATAGCAAACTCGCTTAATCCTTTCGGCCACTACCACGCTTCATTGGATAGTTAGTTTCATATCCCAAATCGCCCGCAGCCGTTTTCAACGCGGTATGCGGGATTACGAATTGTGTTGTTCGTAATCCCTTCGTTACAAAGCCGGCTGAATGGATAGAGCACCATATATAAACATCTTACCTGATTTTCATGAGTTTGTTAACTCTGTTAGTCAGCCACGTAAATTTATGTATCCAGCTATTATCATCCACCATTCTGTTTTAGGATCGGTGATTGATTATCCACAGGAAGAATTTAATGTACCGTTTCTGTTTCTAAGAATGGCGAACAGAATCCCGCACAGTTATCTGTAGAGCATATTTATCCAAATAAACTAAATAATACATTTAATTCATTCATTCAGTAGCATGTCCTGTGCAGAACATCGCTCTCATAACAACTTTCCGATGATCTCTTGATCATAAGCAAGATGTCCCGCTTCCGATACACCCATCTGGAGATCATCCGCCACATCCTGCACCCATCTTCTTTTTTGGCCTGCCTATTCTTCTCTTCCCTTGCATATACCCCTCCATTATTGTTCTCTCCAAACTTTCGTGACGGTTCAAGTGACCAAAATCAAAATATTTCAGTTTTCTTTGTTTTACCGTCTTTAATAGCCAACCTTCTTGGAATGGATGCATTTGTTCTTTTCTTTATCCACGATATTCTTAGAACTCGTCTATAACATTCATATTCAAAGGCATTTATGCGCTGTTCAGCTTGTTTAGTAAGTGTCCAGGAAAGTAAAGGCGGACAACGTGATATTGAACACGTCCCCCTCTAGTGCCCAGCATATCATGATATCGAACACGTCACCCTTCTAGTCCCAGCATATCGTGATATCGAACACGTCACCCCTCTAGTGCCCAGCATATCGTGATATCGAACACATCACCCTTCTAGTCCCAGCATATCGTGATATCGAACACGTCACCTCTCTAGTACGCAGCATATCGTGATATCGAACACATCACCCTTCTAGTCCCAGCATATCGTGATATCGAACACGTTATCCCTCTAGTACGCAGCATATCGTGATATCGAACACGTCACCCTTCTAGTCCCAGCATATCGTGATATCGAACACGTCACCCTTCTAGTCCCAGCATATCGTGATATCGAACACGTCCCCCTCTAGTACCCAGCCAACTGGTGAATGAGTTCATGTCTTTCCGCAAATCCACCGTTCTTGATGTTTTGGATCAACTCTGTTGATAATACTCCTCCGTACCACCGTCTCAGTCCATCCATCATTATTTCGCTCTGTCTGCATCATTATCTTTACCCGGAGTTCTTTCCAGTCGCCGTGATGTTTTCCAATGCCCCTCTTTCTATTTTATGACTAAAAACTATATTTGTCTCTTCTCAATAACTATATAGAATCTTCTTTTTACGGTTCTTAGCTCAACTCAACTCAACAACTCAACACCTCAACTCTTCTTTCAGTAGCCGCTTTCTCTTAGTTACCCTGGCAGTCCAAAGTATCCGCAACATTCGTCACAGAAACAACATCCACGTTGCATTCCACGTTAATTTTTTATTTGGTTTTCTTGCGCTAGCTCGCTTTGAACGCAAGGGTAGTCCATGCACACTATTTATAGTAGCGATGGACTGAATTGTGCGTGTGAGTTAGCTTTCCCTATTAACAGTGTCCCTCGACATCAGGCGAACCAATCCCACACCGATTTCAGAGATATTTGTAATTTACGTCCCAAAATCAAGAACGACAGGTCAACGTTTTAGTCCAGCTGTCCGGTGTAGGGGTTGAACCGCTTACCTCGGCTTCAGCACAACAGATGTTTAAGAACACGCGTCCTTACCCATTCGGCCATGCGAACCTGCGTTTATTTATTTACGTTCTATGATTCACTGTCATACAGCAAATCAGGTTATCACATTGTGGTATTTCCGTCTTCCCAGTGACAATGTAAGTAAATGGGCATATTCTTAAACAAGTGAATCGGTACAATTATCTCGGAACAGTCATAACATCTGATGGGAGATGCCTTGAAGAGATTAGAACAAGAATTGCCATGGCTAAGGTAGCCTTTTGCAAGATGAAAAACATACTGACCAATCAAAAGATATCAATTAAAACGAGAAAAAGAGTGTTGAAGTGCTACATAGAACCTGTACTTTTATATGGATGTGAGGCGTGGACAATGAGCAGACAAACTGAAAAACATCTGATGGCTGTGGAAATGTGGTTTCTGAGGAAAATGCAAAGAATATCATGGACAAATAGAAAAACCAATGAACAAGTCCTTCAAGAAACAAATGAAGATCGTAAACTGATTAGAGACATTAGATGCAGACAGTCCAAATTTTTTGGGCATATTATGAGAAGAAATGAATTGGAGAACTTGGTGACAACTGGCAAGATCGAAGGGAACAGACCAAGGGGAAGACCGAGAATTAAATACCTGGATGGCTTGGCCACGTGGCATTGTCGAGACAGAAACACGGAGCTTATCCACGACTCTGGTGATCGAGTGAGATGACAGAACATGACCGCCCACGCTTATCGGCATGGCACATAATGAATGAATGAAGTGACAACCATAATCTGTGTCTTCTTACTATTCAATTATAACCCTAGATGTTCACTGTGTGCAACAACCGCATCCACTAAATGTTCTAGGTCCTGTTCATTGTCTGCAATCAAGACTGTATCATCTGCATATCTAATGTTATTGATGCATCGTCCACCAATGATGATTCCTTCGATATCTTCTATATTTCTGAATATATTTTCACTGTACAGGGAAAAAAGATCTGGAGACATTACACATCCCTGTCTCACACCTCTTTTAATAGGCTGATATTGTCCTACACCATTATCAATTCTGATGGCAGCTTGTTGGTTCTAATGTATGTTTTTAACAACTCTAAGGTCTTTTCCATCGATTTGGCGATCTTCAAGCATCCTTATCATGTCAACATGTCTCACTTTATCGAAAGCCTTTTTGTAGTCAATAAAGCAAAGATACAGATCTTTGTTTACTTCTACAATCAATCAATCAATCATGTGCCATGCCAGAAAGCGTGGGCGGTCATGACTCGCCATTTCACTCGATCACCAGTGTCGTGGATCAGCTCAGTGTTCCTGTCTCGTCCATGCCATGTGGCCAAGCCATCCAGGTATTTTCCTCTCGGTCTTCCTCTTGGTCTGTTCCCTTCGATCTTGCCAGTTGTCACTAAGTTCTCCAATCCATTTCTTCTCATAACATGTCCAAAAAATTTTGACTGTCTACGTCTAATTTCTCTAATCAGTTTACGATGTTCATTTGTCTCCTGTAGTACTTGGTCATTGGTTTTTCTGTCTATCCATGGTATTCTTTGCATTTTCCTCAGAAACCACATTTCTGCAGCCATCAGATGCTTTTCAGCTTGACTGCTCATTGTCCAAGTTTCACATCCATACAAAAGAATAGGCTCTATGTATCCCCTAAACACTCTTTTTCTCGTTTCAATTGACATCTTTTTATTGGTCAGAATGTTTTTCATCTTGCTAAAGGCTACTTTCGCCATGGCGATTCTTGTTCTAACCTCTTCAAGGCATCTCCCATCAGATGTTATGACTGTTCCAAGATAATTGTACTGATTCACTTGTTGAAGAATATTTCCATTTACTTGTATATTACATTGTGGCACTTCTTCCTTCCTAGTGACGACCATAACCTGAGTCTTGTTACAATTTAATTCTAACCCCAGTTGCTCACTGTGTACAACAACCGTATCTACTAATTGTTGCAGGTCCTGCGCATTGACTGCAAGTAATACCGTATCATCTGCATATCTAATGTTATTGATGTTTCGTCCTCCAATGCTGATTCCATTTATATCCTCTACATTTCTGAAAATATTTTCACTGTATAGGGAAAAAAGATCTGGAGACATCACACATCCCTGCCTAACACCTCTCTTAATTGGCTGATACTGTCCCACTTCATTATCAATCCTTATTGCAGCTTGTTGTTTCCAATATATGTTTTTTATAAGTCTAATGTCTTTCCCATCAATTTGTAGATCTGCAAGCATATCCACCATGTTGACATGTCTAACTCTATCAAAAGCCTTTGTATAGTCAATAAAGCAAAGATGTATATCCTTGTCTACTTCTATAGCACGTTCAATAACTGTTCGCAGCATATACACAGCATTTACTGTACCCTTTCCTTCTACAAACCCACATTGTTCTTCCCCTATTTCAGGTTGTATCTTCTTCCTCACTCTTTGCGTGATAATTCTTAGCAAAATCTTTGTGATGTGACTCATTATACTAATTGTTCTATGTTGACCACATTCCAAGGTTCCTGATTTCTTTGGGATTGCAATAAATACAGAGTTACATAATTCAGGAGGTATATCTCCAGTATCATATAATGTGTTCATCAGTCTGGTGACTTGCTCTATTCCAAATTCTTCTAAAGCTTTAATCATTTCTGTTGTGATGTTATCTGCACCGGGGGCCTTGCCAGCTTTCATATGCTTCAGAACATTTCGAACCTCCATCTCCAAAATTGGCGGTCCTTCATTATTAAATCTAATATCATACTGTTCGTCTCTGTTATCATCATAAAGGTGTTTCACATAATCTGTCCATACATGATATTCTTCTAAGGCATTGATAATTTCTATTGTGATGCTATCTATACGCGGGGTCTTCCTCAAGTCCCCACTAATTATACTCTTACCTACTTGCCAACCATAGTGGAAATTAACAAAGCTATCCATCAACATTCCAGTGGTAAGACGCCTGGTCCTGACTCTATCCCAGCAGAGATATACAAAGCAGGTGGGTCGGTTCTAATAGAGCAGCTTCACCAAGTCTTTACAAACATATGGGTGAACGAGACCATGCCACAAGATTTCAAGGACGCGTCAATAGTCCACCTTTACAAACGTAAATGAAACCGCCAATTCTGTGACAACCATCGAGGCATCTCCTTATCTCTATTGCAGGGAAGATACTCGCCAGAATTCTTCTCAGTCGTCTCACAGCCCATCTCGACCAAGGTCTTCTTCCTGAGAGTCAATGTGCCTTCATAAAAGAACGAGGTACTGTTGACATGATTTTCGCTGCAAGGCAGCTGCAAGAGAAATGACAAGAACAGAACTCCGAAACGTTCTCCACTTTCATTGATCTTACAAAAGCTTTTGAAATAGTCAGCAGAGTAGGACTGTGGAAGATTATGGCGAAATATGGTTGTCCACGAAAGTTTGTCTCAATAGTGCGGCTATTTCATTATGGTATGCAGGCAAGAGTACAGGAAATGATGAGCTATTTGAGCCCTTTACTGTCACCAATGGGTTGGTCCTGGCACCTACACTGTTCAGACTCATGTTTTCAGCTATGCTGACGAATGCCTTCGAGAATAACGACACTGGAATAGACATCAACTACCGCATGGATGGAAAGTTATTCAGTCTCAGAAGGCTGAAAGCTAATGCCAAAACTAGCAGCGACACCGTCAGAGAGCTGATGTTTGTTGATGATTGCGCTCTATATGCCATCTCAGAGGCAGACATGCATCACAATGTTTCAGCCTTCTCATATGCCTGTGCCAACTTTGGGCTCAATATCAACTTGGAGAAGACTTTAGTTATGTACCAGCCAGCTCAAGGAAATAATCACACCGTACTAAATATCAAAGTGAATGGTCATAGACTAAGTGTTGTGGACAAATCTTGGCAGCACTGTGTCCCAAGCTGCTATAATTGATGACGAAATGAATGCAAGAATCAAGGCCAGCTCGGCGGTTTGGCAGACTGTACAAGACTGTGTGGGCCAGAAACGGAACAGGCCTGCAAACAAAGCTGAAAGTCTACAAAGCAGTCGTATTATCCACTGCTATATGCTTGTGAAACATGGACTGTTTATCAGCGACACGCTAGGAAATTAAACCACTTCGAGCTGCGTTGTGGTAAACGCTCCCAAGGCAGCCAGAGGAAACGCTTTAAATACATTCTGAAGATCTCACTAAAAAGCATTTGAATTCATCATGACACCCGGGAGACTGCTGCCAAAGACCGAATTTCTTGGCGTACGTAATTATGCAATGGTGTAATCACATGTGAAGCAAACAGGACTACAAGAGCTGGCAAAAATAGCTGGACAGAAAAACCACTGCAGGAGATAATCCTCCTGGAACGTCAAGATTGATTGATTGATTGATTTAGGAACCGACATCACAGCATTCGGGACATTCCCATAAGCGCTCCGTCCCCATCCCCAGCAGCCAGCGAACGTCAAGAATGCTTTGCCAACATTGTCAAAGAATATTTCGAGCCAAAGTAGTCCTTATCAGCCATCTTAGAACGCACGGCTCCATACTTTCGACCCCACTGAATGAAATGAATGGTCATCATCATTCTTGATGGACAAACACCAACAACAGTAACAACAACAACAACAACAACAACAACAACAACAACAACAACAACAGTCGTAATCAAGATGGACAATGTAATACAACAACAACGACAACAGTCGTAATCAAGATGGACAATGTAATCACCAAAATGATGTTGAGGTACTAAACAGAACCTATACTGTTGAATGCATGTGAAGCATGAACAATAAGTAGAAGAGACGACAAAATGTATTTGCAGTGGTTGGAAATAAAATAAAATAAAATAAAATAAAGATGCAGTTGAAAACGATTTTGTGTAAGTTATAACTCACAACTACAACACAAAGCTAACATTTAGTACTGAAACTCACATACCCGGCAGGCGTCAGTCATATGGCTATGTGTGAATTGCAGCTTCTACTATAAGACTGAGCATGTAAAAGTTTTCCCAGAGTGTACTGTAGCCGTTTCAATAAGAAGTCTTGTACATGAAACCGTCGTGAATACAGACACTGCACAGTAACGTATCAGGTGCTAAAGAAGTAATTTATTTCTGATATTGTTCAGCCAGTTCTGTCCCCCATTAACTTGTCCTGTACACTTTGCAATGACGTAGTACTGACAACCTCATATTCTACATACGTCAGACATTTTGCAGGGCTTTCACATCATCATCATGTGCCACGCCGATAAGCGTGGGTGGTCATGGTTCGCCATCGCAGACGATCATCACAGCTTTTGATCAGGTCTGTGTTCATATTCCGATTATGCAATGTGGCCACGTCATCCTGGTATTTATCTTTGTGCATTCCCCTTGCTCTTTTCCCATTGATGTTGCCAGTTGTTACAAAGTTTTCAAGTTTATTTCTCATCATAATGTGCTCAGAAATGCTTGACTGCCTGCATCTAATTTCTCTAATCAAGATAAGGTTTTCGCTGGTTATTGAAGGACTTTCATGTAGTAAATGAAAATGAATGCACGAGACTCTCATCAATGAATTGTGAGGCACTGAGCAATGTATGGAAGGCTGGGCAATTGGTAAAGAAATAAAAGAATAAAAAAAACTTACTGGTGTGATTTAAAAAAAAATAAGAATGTTGAGAATAGCGTGGGCATTGTCGAATAAAAGTTGAGGTGTTGACAGTTGTTACAGGTGTTACTAAGAAACAAAAATGTAATCAAATCTCGAGAAAAAACAAATGAATTTTTGGTGCATGCCATTGCGAAGGTAGCCTTTTGCAAAATGAAAGACATAATGACTAATAAAAAGATATCAATAGAAACGAGAAAAAGAATGTTGAAGTGCTACATAGAACCTATACACTTGTATGGATGTGAAGCTTGGATAATGAGCAGTCAAGCTGAAAAACAGCTGAAGGCTGTGGAAATGTGGTTTCTGAGGAAAATGTAAAGAATATGGACAGACAGAAAAACCAATTAACAAGTCCAAGAAAGAAATGAAGATCGTAAGATGATTAGAGTCATTAGACGTAGACAATCAACATGTTTTGGGCATGTTATGAGAAGAAATGACTTGGAAAACTTGGTGACAACTGGCAAGATCGAAGGGAGCAGACCAAGGGGAAGACCGAGAAGTAAATACCTGGATGGCTTGGTCACGTGGCATGGTCGAGACAGGAACACAGAGCTGATCCACGACTCTGGTGATCGAGTGAGATGGCAGAACATGACCGCCCACGCTTATCGGCATGGCACATGATGGATAGATGGTCAGCGGAATAGGTGAAATAGATAAATTACCTTAAATTGGGAGAAGTAGAAGGCTAGAGTAGCAAAGGATGACTGAGAGAGATTTACGTGGACAGTTTAAACTGGCCAAAGGATTGGGGGTGAGGGGGGGGGGGGGGCATTAAAGTAAATAACGATTTAAATATTTTGATTCGAACTCAAGAGAAAACAAATAGACGTAAGTTGACAAACTAGACAACAGAAATATTACAATTCTAGACAAGGTGGAATTCGAACTAGTAGCCTCCGGATGACGGTCGTGCTTTTCTGAAAGAACAAATGCACTTCGACGTCGACCAGACAGCCGTCTTACAATACGATGGCAACAGAGAAAACTCTATATAATCTGAACCGATAGTTAAAAGACGGGTCCAATGTAACCTACTGTCAGAGCTTCATATTTCAGATTTTTCTATTTTTCTTGCTGGCTTTAACCTCCCATAAGAGATTCAATGCACTTAAAACTATGGCTGCAATGGACACGGAGCCGAGAATGCTCTTCACACTATACCAGCACTTGATCCTCTCAGTAACTGATTATGGACTAGGACTGCTCACTGTCCCAGAGAGTCAGATGGTGAAGCTAGAGTGCACACAGAACAAAGCTAAGCGGGTCATTCTGGGATGCACCAGAGACACCCCAGTAGTGTGTATGCGTTACATCCTTGGTTTGCCGACTGTTGCTGGTAGGCTCAAGGTGATGCAGGCGAAGACATACCTCAGAGCAGCTGCAGACACAAATCACCCTTTACATGAGGCGCTGGAAGCAGTTAAGGGTCAGCGACTGCTAAGAGGGAAATCAAGGATGGCTCAGGCGGAGAATACGATCAGACACGTGTGCATCTTGGAGAACATTAGGCGAGGAGAGGTGTGGGTCAGAGTGCCAGCGGAGCAGTCAGAATTGTGCAGAGTCATAATCACATTGAGCCGTGAGTGCAGGGGGTGGCCAGCATGGGCCACGGAAGTGGAAATTCAACAACTAATTCAGGATAATGCTCTCTCACACGGCTCGGTGTCAAGAGGTAGGAGAAGTGCCTGAGGGCTCATAGCAAAGGTTAATGGTCGACGTTTGGTGCAGGAGAGCCTGGCATATGATACCACAACATCTAGCTTTAGGATGATGGTGGAGACGGTCACTGCAGCTTTCCGCTGGATGGAGAATACGACACACACACACACACACACACACACACGCACACACACACACACACACACACTCACATTGTGATTGTAACCGACTCAGAAAGCATGCTGAGGAAGGTGGGGACAGGCATGCTTCGTGCAGAGTGGCTTGCTTCGCTTATGAGGTCACGGGTGGCAAGCATCGCCTGGATCTTTTCTCCAGGGCATGCCGGTGTGCTGGGGAATGAACAGACGGACAGATTGGCTGGCTCTGCAAAACTTGGTGGAGTATTGATGCATGACAAGGCAGACGTGGTTGCGGCCTTGTTGTGGGAGCACGTGTACACCTCGGAGGAGCAAATGGATCACCATGGTCTGGCAAGAATGAGACAGCGAGGAGTGACGAGGGGATCTGGCCAACACTCGACGCTCAGAGGAAAGGCGAGACGGACATATAATCATATTGCTACTAGTACTATTGGTGTTGGAACTCTTCGCTGGCTGCTGAGGATGGGGACGGTGCGCTTATGGGAATGCCCCGAATGCTGTGATGTCGATTCTTAAATCAATCAATCAATCAATCAATCAGCCTCCCAAAAGGAAGCATAGGCTCCCAGTCAACTAACTCCAAGCCTCCTATCTTTTGCCATCCCCCGCAGCCCCCTCTGTACTCTATGCCCTCCACATATGAATCTATGTCTCAAAGGTTACTAGATCTCCCTGATTTATTTTGCTCTGTGGGACCTAGAGAAAGGACATTCTAGTCACACTACTAACGGGTTTTCTCTGTGGGTGTCCTTTCGAGCTGCAGTGCCATTTTCTCGCCCGTTTATTCACTGGAATTTGCTTAATCCTCTCCATATTCTACGAATCAGCGGTTACAGTTCATTAATTTTTGTATTCCCCATTCGAGGCAAACCAACTCACGTCCAGCTCCCCTATCTTTTGCACCTCCCTCAATGCCCTCCCTATATTATTTATGTCTACGTCAATTTCTGCCGGTCTTTCTGGCTGAGGGGTTACACCACTTTCTCCGTAATCCCGTTTATCCACGCAGGGTTCTCGCAGCGAGGCGAGGACTGGAAGCGGTTCGCCCCTCGCTCGTGACTTGCGGGATAGTGAGCCGGCCGCTTAGAAAGCAATGGCAAACTACTGAGTGTAATCTTGCCAAGAAATCAACATACAGCTGAAAGATGCTGATGTTGACAACGATGTCCTGTAAAGGATATGCAAAACATTTTTACGTCAATTTCTCTTCTCCTTATGCTTTATGTGTCCTATTTCATTTGTTCTGTGTGTTCCAGACGCATGGAAATTTCAAAATGGTATTATCAGAATTTCTCTGTATCCTATCCTGTAGCAGTGTCTTTTCCTTACATCTGGATTAACTAGTACTGTATCTGTTGTAGTTCTCTCTGTGAGCTCCACATCGGTGATTCTGTCATACAATTATAATCCTTTTGTTGTGCACATATACCAATGAATGAATGTGTGTAGTTTATTAGTATGTTTGTTCTCCGTGTTTGTGATCCCTAATGTAGTACTGATTTAACATATCGTTGAATGTTTGGTGCTCAGTTTAATTTCTTTTGGCTTCCACAAATTTCCTAGTGGCATGACAGCTCCTCTCGCAGTGTGTTTTATATTGTTTAGCTTCCCGTATATGTTCATCTTTGTGAACATTGCTGCCTAGATAGGGTATTGATTCCGCCGCTTGAAGTGACTTTTTCCACAAAGAGAGATTAGGTTACTAATTACTTGGTTTGTTCTCGTTAACATTGTTCTTTCCTCTATGAATGTATAGACCAACAGTTGTGACTTCTTTTCTTACTGTTTATTAAATCTAGCGTCTGACTTCGTGTTTGTGACAGGAAGAGTGGTCCCATCAAGCTGCTCTACTTGAGTCCACTGAATTGTGTTTCGTCTTATTCTTTTGCCCCCCCCCCCCCACATATTTTGACACTGACCTTGAGCCATCTCACGCCAAACAGTCCTTTCCTGTGCTATAATCTCCAGTTCAGTACGTGTTTCTCCATATCATTCATATCTGTAAATCCCTGTCCGTGTATGTTTAGTTACCCCACTAGTTCGTCTGCCCTGTTGGATTCAGATAGGGGAGTGTCTAGTTAGTAATCCCGAGATGTTCTCCAAGTGGTAGACACAGCGCCAGTAACTCCCCCACCTCTCGTTTCACTGCAGTAAGTTGAGTTACTACCCATGAGCTCTGCAATAGTGATTCTGCCACACCATCTTAGTAACACTATTCTGTGCAGGCACCAGTCAGTGCATGTTTGTAGTCATTCCTTCAGTTGTTCTCCGTGTTTCTGACTGATACAGTCATATTGATTTAACATTTGGAGTTAGCTTCAGTTGTTCTCCGTGTTTCTGACTGATATAGTCATATTGATTTAACATTTGGAGTTAGCTTCAGTTGTTCTCCCTGTTTCTGACTGATATAGTCATATTGATTTAACATTTGGAGTTAGCTTCAGTTGTTCTCCGTGTTTCTGACTGATATAGTCATATTGATTTAACATTTGGAGTTAGCTTCAGTTGTTCTCCGTGTTTCTGACTGATATAGTCATATTGATTTAACATTTGGAGTTAGCTTCAGTTGTTCTCCGTGTTTCTGACTGATAGTCATATTGATTTAACATTTGGAGTTAAATATTTTAGTTCAGTACTAAGTTTAATTTTTTTTGACTCGCACAAATTTATCAACTGTCTGTTCCTCCATCTTCGTCTAGACTGCTACCTATATGGGTGTGACTCTTGAAGTGAGGTTTCTCCAGGGGAGGTCAGTTTGTTATTTGCTTGGTTTAATTTCAATATCTTTGTCTTTCACCTATTAATTCTTTGACCTAACATTGTGACCAACCATCATGTGTGTTTATTTTATCTTGCATCCCCGATTTCATGTGTGACTGAAGTGCAATATCATTGGCAAAGTCCAAATGATCAAGTTGCTTTGTCCATTGAACTGCATGTCTGGTGAGAGCTTTCATTGTTTTCTTTATAATTCAGTCTATAGTAAATTTAATTGTTTTTTGCTCGCTCGCTTTGAACTCAAGCGCAGGGAATACACACTACTTCTAGTGCTGGACTGAAGAATAATAATAATTGTGACAAAACGCATACATGTTTGGCTCTCCATTTTATTAAATAATATAACTGTCAGTTTTCCCCCCATGAAGAACTCGACATTTCATAACTTCAGTAAACTGTATATACTGAGAACAGTTATTGAACGTTCTATAGAAGTAAACAAAGATCTGTATCTTAGCTTTATTGACTACACAAAGGCTTTTGATAAAGTGAGACATGTTGATATGATACCGCACACTTCTGTCACACATCTTTTATCCTCCCACCTGTTTAAAACCCTTGAAGTGACACTGTACAAGTTTGGCTCAGTTTGAAAAAGTTGAGCTTAATGACTGTGCCTCACTTACTGCACGAGTCATGTATTTACAAAATATGTACATGGATGAAATAGGGTTGATAGAATTGTACCCTGATATTACTGAACTCTATATTCTAATAACATACTAATACTAATTCTATACCTATATATTCTAACTTGTTGTAGAAAATCACTCTAATTTAAGGGAAGTAATCTAACTATCTAAAATGAAAATGATGTGAGATGAGTTATGTACCTTTCTGAAAGTGGTGTCAGAAGTGTGGCTTGGACAATTGTTCAAGCTAAAACACTCACCCACGGCTCTGAAATAGTATTATGGTTATATAATCACGGGGGTTTAATTTGTGTTAGTGTGATAATGACGTGTGCAGACTAGGTCGAGTTGCGAGCTGTGCTGTGCCTATCGTGACCAAA
>JACEFZ010016352.1:0-17500 GCA_014155875.1 Cepaea nemoralis
ATCTAATCCAACTGTTCATGCCATGTCACATCTAACCAACTGTTCATGCCATGTCACATCTAACCAACTGTTCATGCATGTCACATCTAACCAACTGCCATGCCATGTCACAACTAACAAACTGTTTATGCCATGTCACAACTAACGATCCGCCCATGCCATGTCACAATTTACTAGTTCCTAACCTTGTCGTGCGACTGCTCAAAGTTGTCCGTCTTGTTGCCCTTCACTGCGTCGTGCGGGTTGAACTGAGCGCCGCATTCTCTGTCAGAAGTCTGGTTGTCTGTAGCTGGCGTGAACACCAGCGACGAGATGAGGTTGCCCCAGATCTGAGCTGAGGGAAATAGTTTCAGTTATAAGAGAATTCATACATCAAGGTTCTGGCAGGCAAAGATCTTGTATCATTCATCATCCGACTGGCATCTTGCCGCCTTGATAGACGATAGTTTGTAAAATGATGTTATAACGCGTCATAACACAGAGCCACTCATAAAGCATGCTGAGGAAGGGGAGGACAGGTATGCTTCGTGCAGAGTGGCTTGCTTCGCTTTGTAGGTCACGGGTGACAGGCATCGCCTGGATCTTTTCTCCGGGGCATGCCGGTGTGCTGGGAAATGAACAGACGCATAGATTGGCTGGCTCTGCAAAACTTGGTGGAGTATTGATGCATGACAAGGCAGACGTGGTTGCGGCCTTGTGGGAGCACGTGTACACCTTGGAGGAGCAAATAGATCACCATGGTCTGGCAAGAATGAGACAGCGAGGAGTGACGAAGGGATCTGGCCGACGCTCGACGCTCAGAGGAAAGGAGAGACGGACATATAATCAGATTGCTACTGGTACTATTACTGTTGGAACTCTTCGCTGACTGCTGAGGATGGGGACGGAGCGCCTATGGGAATGCCCCGAATGCTGTGATGTCGGTTCCTAGATCAATCAATCGATCATAACACAGAGCCCGGACTGAATTTAGAGACCATGTATTGCCCAAGCACCATTATTCCTTTCTCGGCCTCCCTAATTTACAGCAGAGGAAAGGTGACACCAATATGTCTGGAATATGGCGAGCTACACAATCTGCTGGATCAGCAGAGCAATGCTCCGACTGTCCGCCTGTCGGAGATTTCATCCTAGATAGTTGCGGACCAAGGCTTAGAGCCTGATCTGCCCTGCCATGATATGTAATCTTTAAGCTACACATTTCCTCGCACTAGGGTAAGGCTTGTGCCTTCCCAGTTGCACTCCTCCGCCCGAAGCCGTAAGCACAATGGGAATGGTTGAGTTTGGTGAGGGCCGTCCAACATCGGCGCTAACAGAAGGCAGGTAGTACAGTCTGCCACAAGGTAGCTCTGTCGTATCATGAAATGGTTTATCCCAATTGAATATGACAATGGATCTCCAGCAGTTGCTGTCCTGCCCTTTTGTTGTATATTCTGCTGGGTTGTGTCCTAACCGTTTCTTGGTGTATGACTAGATCTGTGATGCCCCAAAATCTGTTGCCTTTAACTGTTCTCTCCCATATCGTGAAGATCAGAAAAGAGATCTCAGCGAACTGAAATTATCGTGCTGAATGGAAAAGAAATCGTGGTGATTGGGAAAATAAATCGTGGTGATTGGAAAAGAAATCGTGGTGACTGAAAAAGAAATCGTAGTGATTGGAAAAGAAATCGTGGTAGTTAGAAAAGAAACTATCTCATCGGACTGGGAAATAATCGTGAAGATAATGACCGATGACAAAGGATTGAGCAATACTCGTGACCATCATCTAGCAGGCCCTCTACAGAGAACGTCGAACAGTTTCTCAATCCGTTTCCGGTTCTGCCTCCTGCCCATTCTTGCCCAGTATCTCATGTGTCCGTCACAGTCCTCTCAAAGCCACTATGACGTTTATTACGGCTTAAGTGTTTCGGCTTTCGGGACATTATGCAGTTTATGAGACAGGTCTCTGTGACATATATGTCATCATCTCGCAGTCTTTTCCAGCAGACGTTGCTAGGACATGCTATCTGAAGAGTAGAGGCTATTAAAAAGCCCGACGGGAGAATTAACGAAACGAAATTTCGTTTCGTTTTAAGACAATTGATTGGCCGCGCCCCGGAAACACAGGCTTAATCTAGACAAAGGCTTGGTAGACAAAGCGGTCTGGTCAATCGCCATGTTTCTCCAATGTTAGAGGGTGACCCATTGTTAATGGGTTAATTTAAAGCCCACTTATTCTCTGCGTTTTAGGTGAGCATTATATTATATACAACATATCATGTTATGTATTAGGATAAATGCTTTGTGGCAACTAATATCATGATTGAAGTTGTGTGTGTGAAAATTAGGAGAATCGCTTTCATTGAAATGTTGGTTTACGTCACACAGCCTGGACATCGCCATGTTGTCCAGTCAGCCTTCATAAAGCTTACAATATAATCTTGCTATGAGTCATTCTTCTGAGATGATTTTGTGAACTTACTTTATTCCTAAATACTTATTTTTCACAACTGGTCTCTGTGTTTAAAGTGTTTTTTTCCTGAGTGCTTATTTTGTATTTCTGCTCTTATGATGGAGAAATATTACTATCTCACATTTGTGTACAACTTTAATATAGGTTGTTAGATAGAGAGAGAGAGAGATATATATTCTCGCTTGACTTTTTCATGCACTTAGGAGTTAATCTTTTGTTTACCTGGTTGTAAATACAAAGAGATTGTCTTGTAGTCTTTTATTTTCATAAATGATGTTATGGGATTTTCATGTGGTATGATATACATAATCTCAAGTGTATGGGAAAAGATTCCCATGATTTCTCTTTTATGAGTATTTTACCTTTTATGCTCATGATTGTTACTGCTTGATGCTGTAATAAATGCTGTTATAAGAATGTATATTTTATTATGATACACTTATCAATGTTTGGGTTGTATTACTAATCTATATCGACCCTGTTCTTCTTCACTCTACATAGGCGCTAGAGATGGCAGTGGAGTATTGGCACTAGTCACCATGCTTGGCACTGGATTTATAGTCAACTTGTTTGGATTTAGAGGCAGGAAACTGGGATATCAGCCTCCTCTAATATTCTACAAAGAGTGCTGGTTACTGCTACTCACCCTGAACCTGAATGTCAATGCCTGGATACTTAACGGATTTTAAATATGCTGAAGTGGATTCCCTACCTCTGGGAACTTACAGACGGTGTTAATCGTTGCAATGTCTGCAAAGACATGAGGCATGCCTGGCCTAGATGGATACAGAGTATAACCTCTTCTAAAAGTCACCGCCTGAGTCCACGTTCAACTGTCATATTCCAGAGGCTCATGGATAGTCTGGAATTCACCATCATTTACCAGTATGGATTTACCAACTGATTGTGTGAACTCCCAGCTTCCTTTGAATCTTCTCATCCATCATATCCCAGACATGGATAATCAAGCACATTACCAACTCCCGTCAATCAAGTCGTATACTTCAGGGCAGGAAGAAAAGGAAAAAAAGCTGGGAGCAGCCACCGTGGTGGAGTTTCGAGGTGGAGAAGGCTTGGGTGGATAAGCGTAGTGCTGTAAGGAGATGGCAAAATGCCAAGAAGAACAGAGCTGGTCATCCTAGTCCCTGCTTGCACTTAGAAAGAGAGATGCACACAAAAGTAAGCTATTTCAAAAAACTGGTCAAGGTGGTTAAAAGCGAAAAATGGGCAGAGGTGTGTCAAAGAGTAAGCACAGACAAGTCACTGAAATTGTTCTGGCGACTACATAAAAGCATGAGTGGTGTAGTCAAGAATAAGAGCATTTCTGACTTCCAAGGTGCTGACCTCATCTGGCAGAGGACTGACGAGGACAAGGGCAAAGCCCTCTTTGAACGCTACCTTGAGCAGAGCAACCAGACAGACATGGGAGGCCGGAATCTGGCCAAGGAGGTCACCTCAGACAGATGCAAGGCCCAGAACACTTCGGATGAAGACACAGTGACAGTGAAAGAAATCAAGGCTGTGCTTCGACGATCAAAAAACAGTGCTCCAGGTCCTGATGGCATAAGATACGACGACATAAATAGGTGCACCGACAATGAGCTAGAGAAACTAGCAGACATGTACAACAACAGTATAGGGAGTGCTAGCATCAAGGAGGAATGGTTACACAGCTATCTGATTCCCTTGCCGAAGCCTGACAAAGACCACAAGAAAATTCAGGGATATCGAATTATAACCATGCAGAATACAATAGGCAAGCTGCTGGAGAAGGTAATTGCCAGGAAAATATCAAGCCAACTAGAGAGGCAAGGTGTTTTCCCACCTACCCTGGGTGGGTACCGTCCAAAAAGAGAAACCTGGACCAATGCAGCAGTCTTTGCCCACGATGTCTATGAAGGTTTCCACTCAGGCACTGAAACCGTTGCTGCAGCGATTGATCTTGAGGACGCATACAACAGAGTACCACTGGATTTTTTAATGTTTCAGCTTCTTGAACTAAACGTAAGTCCATTCCTCCTTAGTTGGATCGCTGCAGCTCTTTTCCAACGGAAAGTAGTTTTTAGATGTGGCAGTTGGACTTCGGAACCAACAACAATATATCCTGGCCTACCACAGGGATCACCATTATCTCCGGTACTGTTCAATGCCTACACAGTGAGAATCACCAGTGAGCAGATCACTGGACCTGGCAGGACATTGTCATATGCCGATGATGTTTTAGTGTATCGTCAGGGTAAGGATAGAGAGGAGGTTGCTGTGGAACTACAAACCGAACTCAATCGCATAAGTACTTGGTGTGATGAAGCTGGGGCAATGGTCAACCCAACAAAGGCAACAGTGACTTGGTTCTCGTTGAATAATCATATTGTCAACAATCCAACACCAACTGTAATGCTGTGTTCAGAGACGGTGGAAAGAACGCAGGCAATGAATTACCTGGGGATACGGTTTGATCGAAGCCTTGCTTATAATGTGCACATAGACCAGGTGATAACAAAGGCCAAGCGGGGTTTGGCAGCGATGCGGGTGATGGCGGCAGCAAACTGTGAGCAGCGCCATCTATGTCTTCTGTACGAGGGGCTGGTCATGTCTGTTTTGGAGTATGCAATGGCAATCCTGACTGTCAGCCATAAGCAGATAGAAAGGATGGAAAGGATACAGAATGAAGCTATGCGCATTATTCTTGGATGTACAAGAGATACAGCATGCAGGGCGATGCGCTACCTTCTTGATTTTCCAACCATTGAAGAGAGAATGCAAGTTTGCAGGGCACGTGCCTACCTCAGAATTAACGCAAACACACAGCATCCACTGCATAGTGAAATTAGGAAGGTGAAGGGCAGCAGGTTAAAAAGAGGACGGTCGTTGATGGGTCAAGCCGAAAACATTCTTCAACAGGTGTGTTCACTTGAGGACTTAGAACCTGGCGAGGAGTGGGTGCAAGTGCCAACAGACTTCTGCACATCCTTTTCAGTTTGCATCCAACTAGATAGAAAATGCAGACAAGAAAATCCGGCTGCTGTTGAGGCTGAAGTACAAGCGTTGATTTTCGTGAATTCGCTAGACAGTGACGCGGTCATCTACACAGATGGGTCGGTCGTCCGACATGTGAGAAGCTCATGAGCCTTTACAGCTCGGGCCGGAGGGAGAATTGTGAAGGAGGACTCTGGTGCTTTCACTGAAACCACAAGTAGCCTGACCATGGAAGTCATGGCAGTAAGTAAAGCAATAACATGGCTCGAGACACAGACATTCACTAGGGCTTGTTTCCTTAGCGACTCAATGAACATGATCAAGAGGATAGAGGAGGGGTCGATCCGAAGAGAATGGTTGCTGCCTCTGAAGCGGTCTCGGCTGGCAAAGATTAGTTTCATCTTCGTGCCAGGGCATGCGGGAGTACAAGGAAATGAGCGGGCTGACAAGCTCGCAGGTGAGGCTACTGTTGAGGGCGGACGCGCCATGGACCAGGCTGACATTCTGAATGCTCTACGAGAAGTGAGACTTTTGCAAGGACCAAGTGATGACTGTGAATCTACAACAATGGCCAGACTGCGAGAGCAGCAAATTAAAAGAGGGGTGGCCAAACAAGAACACTACACAGGAAGCCAAAGAAGATTGATAAACCAACACAGAACTGGCGTCGTTAGCCGCTACACGCTGCGGGATTTGCTGAGGAGGGGATCCGAGCACTTATGGACTGAATGGTCCGATGTGCAACGAGGATGATCTGTCGACTAACTAACTAACTAACTAAGTCGTATATTCAACTGAAGAAAGAATAACCTACATCTTAACCCAGAGAAAGGGGCTGGAATATTCATGCCCAATTCAAGTTAGTTCTGTCAGGAAATTCTAATGGATTATGTGATGTCACTCCTCATCCAAAGAGATACTGAAAGTGTTTGTGCCTGATCCTGATCGAATCAATCACATGGACTCCTGTGTGTCATGCCACGCCAGAATGCTTCAGACTTATTTATACCTGTCTGTTATATCACCCTGGAACGCTCCTAGCCCAGTGACTTAGCAACTGTGACTTGAGAGATTACAGTATATCCACATTGGATTCATATGGATTACTCCTACATGTTTTTCGCGATGGATATATGATCCAGAAGTGAAAGTTCTGTGTGTGTGTGTGTGCAATCCCCAATTTTCTGAATAGGTGGATATATGCAAAGCAGCTGTTTTCCTGGATTATAGAGAGTGTGATTATGGCCAGACTTTTTCTAGTGGATATTGAAGGAGAGGGAGTCATCATCAGACCCCTAGGATATTTCTAGAGACAGATTAGATAGATTTTCTTTATCTATTTCTTTGTATGGATTATTTACTTTGTTTTGTGTTTGACACATGTATTTGATGTGAACCTTTTTTGGGGAAATATTTTTTGGGGACTTCTGTTTGGTTGTATACTTTGTGTGCATTGCCTGAAATATGATAATTTTTCATGTCCATGTCACCATATTGTAGCCAACAGGGTTTGCCAGAACCCAAATGTTTCCACAATACAATTGTTTGTTTGTTTGGTTTAACCAAGCCTTGCAGTTACTTCATTGTTAACCTGTTGTTCCAAAATTGATGTTTATAGTCCAGTTATTGTTACTGTTATGTGATACAGTGAGTTATTGTTACTGTTATGTGATACAGTGAGTCATTGTACTGTTTTTGTCTAACAGTGGCTGTTTTTCCTCTGTCAATGTAATCCAGTTGTTGCGTCTAACATTGGTTGTTGTCCCTCTGTTGTATAATACTGTGGATGTGCATGACAGTGGATACTTGTCATTGTTTATATATATGTGGGAGATTAAATGTGGGGCGGGGCACTTACACATAGACACACCCTCTGGGTAGAGTGATTAGTACTCGGGTGTCTGTGGTAGAACTTCCCGGATCTCCCAGCCTTCTATGGGAAACATTTCTTTTATGTTAGTGTTGAACTTGCACCCTTTTCTGCCTTGTTCAATACTTGGGGGTTACGAGCCAATATATTAATTCCTATAGAGGGCGTGTTTGGGTTTTAGACCCCATTCATACTGAATACCCCTAGCGAAACCTGTCCTTATTCTAATTTATTATATTTACCACCCTACAGTCTCTTTGATGTTCAAAGGCTGTAGCAGGTCAGCTCTTGCACCATATATTCTGAAAACTTCAGTGATATATAAGCTCCAGAGCCATGATTTTCTTCTATATTGCTTGCCAGTGAGTAGCAATCTTTATCTAGTTGATCTATTGTCTTTCGCAGATGTCAAGCTATACTAGCAGTCTTTTACACCCCACATGTTACCTAGCTTCTAGAGAGGAGCGAGTGTTGTAAACGTCTGTGGAGATGGTACTTTGTACCTTGTCGGGAGAAATACTACAATCTGTGCAAGCACATTGGTCGCGAGAAAGACTACACTCTATGCAAATACACTGGTCGGGAGAAAGACTACAATCTGTGCAAATACACTGGTCGGGAGAAAGACTACAATCTGTGCAAATACATTGGTCGCGAGAAAGACTACAATCTGTGCAAATACATTGGTCGGGAGAAAGACTACAATCTGTGCAAGCACAAGTTGGGGATTGAAAGAGGAGAATCTACATCGTAATGCCCAACTTTTCTACATTCAAACACCTATGCAAAGCAAACGATTATAAACTATCTGTCAATACCCATCTCTTTTCCACATAGACTATACACAAGCAATATCTCTGGACACAGGAAAAGATTATCTGGCAATGCCGATCTCCTCTCCATGTTCACTATACATACAGGAAACATATTATTCCTATAGCTATCAAGACCACGTAATATATCCCTCAGCGCCTATCTTGTCTCCACATATACTATACACAGACATATCTATCATCTCTTTTGCTGTCTAGCGAACGATATGTTGCAGTGCTAATGCTCTCTCCTACACACAAGAGGCACCAGTTGTCTTCTCCCTGTAGTTACCAAGCAACAGATCTATATAACAACGCCCATCTCCTCTCCAAGCATACCACACATACCAGAAACACCAGCCACTATCAACCCGATACTCACAGCTCTGGAAGAAGAGGAAGAAGAAGCCAAAAAACATGTTGATGACCGCGTCCTGATCTCTGGAGGTCAGCTTGGCGTACCAGACTCCCAGCTGGGTCAGGTATGTGCACTTGGCTGACCACAGGGGCGCTGCTCCCAGGCCCAGGATGATGGACGAGGGGATCATGGTGCCTGGTTGGCGAGTGTCATAACAGAACATGAGTGGTAATAGAACATGGCTGGTGATAACAGAACATGACTGATGGTAATAGAACATGACTAGTGATAATAGAACATGACTGATGGTAATAGAACATGACTGGCGGTGATAGAACATGGCTGGTGATAGTAGAACATGACTGATGGTAAAATAGAACACGACTAGTGATAACAGAACATGACTAGTGATAACAGAACATGACTGGTGGTAACAACATGACTGGTGGTAACAACATGACTGGTGGCAACAGAACATGACTAGTGATAACAGAACATGACTACTGGTATGAGAACACGACTGGTGGTAACATAACATGACTATTGGTAAGAGAACATGATTAGTGATAACAGAACATGACTAGCGATAACATAACATGACTAGCGATAACAGAACATAATTAGTGATAACAGAACATGACTAGTGATAACATAACATGACTATCGATAAAGGAACATAACTAGTGATAACATAACATGACTAGCTATAACAGAACATGACAGGTGATAACGTAACATGACTAGCGATAACATAACATGGCTAGAGGTAACTGAACATGACTAATTATAACAGAACATGACTAGCGATAACATAACATGACTACAGGTAACTGAACATGACTAGTTATAACAGAACATGACTAGTGATAACATAACATGACTAGTGATAACATAACATGACTACAGGTAACTGAACATGACTAGTTATAACAGAACATGACTAGTTATAACAGAACATAATTAGTGATAACAGAACATGACTAGTTATAACAGAACATGACTATCGATAACGGAACATAACTAGTGATAACACAACATGACTAGCGATAATTCTTCTTCTTCTGCGTTCATCCGGATTTGTTTTTTCCGGATGTGACTGCGTTGTGCCTGTTTACAGCAGAGCTGCGTTCTTGCGCCGTTAGGCCGACACTTCCGACTTCTGCGGGCATTTGTTGACCGGGTTAACCTTCCCGGGGGTGACTAGTGATAATATAACATGACTATAGATAACGGAACATAACTAGTGATAACAAAACATGATTGGTGATAACAAAACATGATTGGTGATAATATAACATGAATGGTGATAATAGAACATTACTGGCGAGTAAGTGTGATAACAGAACATGGGTGGTGAGTGAATATGATAATAGAATATGACTAGTGATAATAGAACACAACTAGTGGTCACAGAACATGACTACTGATGATATAACATGACTGGTGATCATAGAACATGAATAATGAGCGAGTGTGATAATAGAGCATTAATGGTGATAATATAATATAACTAGTGATAATAGAATATAACTGGTGAGCGATTAGTGATAACAGAACAGTAACGTTGATAATAGAACATGACTGATGAGAGAGTGGTAATAGAACATGACTACTGACAATAGAACATGACTATTGATAATCGAACATGACTAGTGAGCGGGTGATAATAGATCATGAATGCATATCGTTAATGTAGTCATTATCAGTGTTAGCTTTGTTGTTATTAATGTCTTCATCACAGCTGACGCTGTCGTCAATGCATTATGATTGTCAAGATTCATCATGATTGTCACCGGAATGATGGTCGACACCGTTGTCAAGGTGGTCATTATGATTGTTGTGATTATAGTCGACGTTGTAATTGTTGTCATGATTATAGTCGTCGTTGCCATGATTATAGTCGTCGTCGCCATGATTATAGTCGTCGCCATGATTATAGTCGTCGCCATCAGTATAGTCGTCGCCATGATTAGTCTCCTCCACCGGCTTTCATGAATACACTGTTAGGCGATTTGTAATGATTACAGTCGTCGCCATGATTACAGTCGTCGCCATGATTACAGTCATGATTACAGTTATTAGTCATGATTACATTTATGATTACAGTCATTACAGTTATGATTATAGACGTTATGATTAGTCTTCACCGCCGTCTTTCATGACTAGACTGTCAGGTGAGTTCTCATGAAGAACTCGACTCTTCCAGAGTTCCTCTATCGTTCTATACAGTTAGTGTGATTCAGTGGGCCAATATGTTCCCAGCCAACGCAAGTTAGCGAGGCAGGCGTTTCGAGAATGTAACCACATCGTGCAGCCAGGGTCGTGTTGAGCGGGCAAAAGAGCAAATTTGAATGACCGTTCGACAAAGTCTCGATAAGCGCCCACTCTCTCTCGATGAGTAGTGGGCTTGCAGTCAGTAAGCTGGTATAGCTTTTCGGTCAGTCTTGCCGGCGTAGCTTGAAAGCTCGTCGGTAGGCGTCCAGTGGTTTTGCATGTATCACCTTGTACCGGGAGGGCGCGCTTTAGCGAAACTACTCTTGGCCTGCGTGTGTGTGAATAGTCCGTCTGTCCGATAGATATCTGGTTGATCCTATCAGTATTCATACGCTTGTCGCTTGTCGATTGTCACTACCTTTGTCTTAAAGCTGAAAATTAAAGGAATTGACGGAAGGGCCGTTTGCACGAGGCTCTAGGCTACCATTTGTATTTGAGAGCCAATATATACAGGGATAACTGGCCTGTGGCAGCCTAACGTCCACTGCATCTGTGTCCGTCTCCAGTCGTCTTGCCATGCTCGCCACAGGAACCAGGTGGACGTAGACGAGAGAGTGAGGTCGACGGAGTTGCGCAGCCACTTCCTCACTATAATCCAAACTAAAGCGCAAGTCATTCGTTCTCCATCAAATCAAAAGATGCAATGAATGAATGGTCCTCATCATTCGTGATGGACGAACATCCATGTTTCTTGGCTGGCTGTACAGAAGACACTCCTGCAGATCATGTTCAGGCGAAGCCTACGGGTGTATTTATCTCGTGTGGTATCCACCGTCCTGGGATAGAGAATGGTCAGACAACAACAATGATAAATTGAACGTTACCTTTGACGGCGTAGAAATTGGCGCACATGAAGAGGATATAGCCGACCATGGCGATGGGGATGGTCCACTTACAGCCCAGCCTGCCGATGACGAAGTTGGGCAGGAACATGCAGGAGGAGATCATGGTCACGTATATGGTGGACATGCTCCAGGCACCCACACCTGGGGTTAGAGTCAAACAAAACAGACAAGTTACATGGTCACGTATATGGTGGACATGCTCCAGGCGCCCACACCTGGGGTTAGAGTCAAACAACACAAACAAGTTACATGGTCACGTATATGGTGGACATGCTCCAGGCACCCACACCTGGGGTTAGAGTCAAACAACACAGACAAGTTACATGGTCACGTATATGGTGGACATGCTCCAGGCACCCACACCTGGGTTAGAGTCAAACAAAACAGACGAGTTACATGGTCACGTATATGGTGGACATGCTCCAGGCACCCACACCTGGGGTTAGAGTAAAACAAAACAGATGAGTTACATGGTCACGTATATGGTGGACATGCTCCAGGCACCCACACCTGGGGTTAGAGTCAAACAACACAGACAAGTTACATTGTGTCGTGCAATGCTCCCTACAGTCTACACTCTCTCTACTGCTGTATCTCAGATACATAAATCAGATATTTCTAGTCTTATCATGATTGCTGTTGTAGGTTTGTGTTACTTTTATTCTGTTCTGGATTGTGCCAGAACTCACTCTGCCCTAGACATCGGCTTCATTAACTTTAGTATGTCTTAGACAGTTGCTACTTTAACTGTCCTAGACACTGGCTACCTCAACTGTCTTTGGTCTGTCCTAGACACTGGCTACTTTAACTGTCCTAGACAGTGGCTACCTTAATTTTTTTCAGGCAGTTGCTATCTTAACTCAATCTTTCCCAGACAGTTGCTGAGACACTCCTGAGAGCTTCACTCAGACATGTTATTGATACAATCCATCTCCTGGAGACTTTACACAGACATGTCATTGACACATGCCATCTCCTGGAAACTTTACTCAGACATGTAATTGAAACATGCCATCTCCTGGAGACTACTCAGACGTGTCATTGACACATGCCATCTCCTGGAGACTACTCAGACGTGTCATTGATACATTCTATCTCCTATAGACTTTACTCTTACATGTCATTGACACATGCTATCTCCTGAAGACTATTCAGACATGTAATTGATACAGTCCATCTCCTGTGAACACACTATCGGAGAAGTTTATGGCTCTAAATCTACAGCAACATACAGAATGCGGGCACTGGAGTTGAAGGTGGCAAAATCTGGTAAAGACATGACAAACAAACAACAGAACTGCAACAAACACTCTACACCGAGAACTTGTTATGGCGGAGTGAAGCACTAAGGGTTTGTCTGGAATGAACTGAGATCATCTACTGACATCTGCTTCAATAGAAGTCCTAAAGAATACACATAGAACTGGGGGGACATTGTGAGTGGGTAAATTTACACGTGGAATAGATTACTAAACAGCAATTACAATGTCACACAACAGCCTACCTTCTTCCTTGTTAAGGCTCGTCTGAAGGTTAGCCATCGAGTTGAAGGCAGTGAAGAGAAACGTGAAGCCCAGGCTTACAACAAACACGTTTTTCAAAATAGTTGCCTTGCTCATCTTAGGCTTGCAGTCTAGGAATGAAACAATGAAGTCTAAACTTGGTGGTTTGTATGTTTATCTTGCTCATCTTAGGCTAGAATTCTAATACAAATAATTAAGCCTGCACTTGATGGTCAATATACAAAGGTCAATTAAAAATGTGACGGTCAATTTGCACGCTTGACTTAAACAGTATCGTGTATATACAAATAGAAGAGGTGAACTGATGGCGTCTTTTCATGGCCCTGTCATACAAGTTCCTCATTGTCAGATTTGTCAGTTGTATACTTATCTAGTGTGAGCTCTAGTTGGCTTACTCTGTCATATTCTTGTCAACGAGTGGAATAAATTCACATGAAAGCATTAAACTTCGTAATTTATTAATATACCCCCCCTCTCTCTCGCTCTCTCTCTCTCTCTCTCTCTCTCTCTCTCTCTCTCTCTCTCTCTCTCTCTCTCTCTCTCTCTCAGTGGGTGAGTGTGTATATGTCTGTGTACTTGTCTGTGTGAGCGAGTAAGAGAGTGAGTTAGAGTGGTTTGAAGAGTAAATGTGTAAGTGAGAGTGTGAGATTATTTGAGGCAGCATATATGTGTGCGTAAGTGTATGGGTAGATGGGTGGGTGTGTGTACGTGTGTCCATATGTGTGTATGCGTGTGTTTATATGTGTGTATGTGGGTGTATGTGTTTGCACGTCTGAATGTGCGTATGGGTGTATGTGTAAGTGTGTGTAAATGTGTGTTTGTGTGTGTGCTTGTGTGTGTAAGTATGTTTATGTTGTGTTTATGTGTGCGTACATGTGTGTGCGTATTTATATTATGTGCGTGTGTATATGTGTGTATATATGTGTATGTATGTGCATATGTTTGTGTGTATGTGTGCATGCAAGCAGTGTATGCGATGGAGTGTGTATTTGTGTGTATGTGTGTGTAAGTATGTGTGTATGGGTGTATATGTGTGTATTTGCGTGTGTATATTGTGTGTATGATCATGCGTGTATGTGTATATGCTTTCGTGTATATGCGAGGGAGTGTGTATTTGGTAGCTAGAGGGTGTGTGTCTGACTGTGTGTGAGTGAGAGTGAAAGAGAGTGTGATATAGAGTGAATGAAAGATGGAGAGAGTGATTTAATGGGTGAAATGGTGATTGCGAGTGAGAGAGAGAAAGAGTGAGCGAACGAGAGAGAGAGAGACAGTGGAAGAATAGATTTATTAGTGTGTGTGTATGTGTGCGCGCATTGTTGTGGGTGTCTATGTGTGTGTGTTGGTGAGAAGAGAGAGAGAGAGAGAGAGAGAGAGAGAGAGAGAGAGAGAGAGAGAGAGAAGAGAGAGATTTGAGCGCACGCATATCATGTAACATGCTATTCCATATTTTGTGTGTATTGTCATGTTCATATTATCATTTTGAATGCCAATTGATGTTATAATTTATTATATGAACACATGTACATCACTGTAGAGTGAGTGAGAGAGTTAGGGAGTATGAGAGAGAGAGAGAGAGAGAGAGAGAGAGAGAGAGAGAGAGTTAATGAGTGTGAGTATGTGTGTGTGTGTGTGTGTGTGTCTGTGTAAGAAAGAGAAAGAAAGAGAGAGAGAGAGAGAGAGAGAGAGAGAGAGAGAGAGATAGATAGATAGATAGATAGAGAGAGAGAGAGAGAGAGAGAGAGAGAGAGAGAGAGAGAGAGAGAGAGTTGAGTGCACGCATGTCTTGTAACATGCCATTCCATATTTTGTGTGTATTTTCATCTTTCATATTATCATTTTGTATGCCACTTGATTTTATCATGTATAATATAACATTACTGTAATGTGAGTGAGCCGGCTTCGTGGCTTAGAGGTTAGCGACTTTTCTCCGTAATCTCATATACTCTCGTGGGTGGCGTGATGACGGTGAGAATCAGCAGTGGTTCGAATCGCATCGGTGACTTACAGGGTATGTGAGCCGGCCGCTCAGAAAGCAATGGCAAACTACTGAGCGTAATCTTGCCAAGAGATCAACATACAGCTGAAAGATGCTGGTGTTGACAGCGATGTCCTGTAAAGTATATGCAAAAAAAAAATGTGAGTGAGAGCGTTAGTGAGTGGGAGAGAGAAAGAAAGAGAGAGAGAGAGAGAGAGAGAGAGAGAGAGAGAGAGAGAGAGAGAGAGAGAGAGAGAGAGAGAGGGAGAGAGAGAGAGGGGGGAGAGAGAGTGTGTGTGTGGTGTGTGTGTGTGTGTGTGAGAGAGAGAGAGAGAGAGAGAGAGAGAGAGAGAGAGAGAGAGAGAGAGAGAGAGAGAGAGAAAAGAGAGAGAGAGTTGAATTGCATCACCAATTTTTTACGCTACACAATGTATATGTACAATTTTTTCTCCATTTCTTACCATTTTTTCGAGAATGCTCATGATAATCGTCAGTGTTTCAACTGTGTGTAAAGTGTGGGAGTTTGTTCTTATTAGTTTCAGTGATTATGTGAGGCATCATGTATGTGTCTAGATGTGAGAATGTGTGTGTGTGGGTGTGTATGTGAGGGATGTGTGTGTGTGGGGTGGGGGAGTGGGGAATGTATGTGTGGAGGGGTTGTGTGTGGGGATTTGTGTGGGTTGATGCGTGATGTGTGAATTGGTGAAGGGATGTGTGGTCGGTGGGGGATGTATGTGTGTATAAGAGATGTGTGTGTGGGTTGGGATACTTGGGAGGATGGTTGGAAGTATGTGGGTGTTGGTGGGTTGGGGGTGTGGGTAGGGAATGTGTATTTGGGTATGTAATGGGTGTGGGGGATGAGTATGGAGTGTGTCTGTGAATGGGATATGTCTGTGTGGGTGGGAGTGTGTGAGTGTGGATGGGGTAAATGTGAGTGGGTGGAGGATGTATGTGTGGTGTGAGGATGTTTGTAGGTGGGGGATGTGTGGTGATGGGGAGATGTGTGTGTGTGTGGGGGGGGGGGTGAGAGATGTGTGGGCGAGGATGTGTATGGGGAATGCATGTGGGAGGATGTGTGTGTGAGGATAATGCGTTTATGGGTGGGGTGTTGTGTGGGAGGGGAGATGTGTGAGGGATGGGGGAGGTGTGGGATGTACGGGTGGATGAAGGGTGTTTGTGAGGATGGGGGCGTGTGTCTGGCTGGTTGTTTGGGGTGTGTTTGGGTGGGAGGGTAGATGAGAGATGCATGTTTGTGGGTGGGAATGCGGATGTGTGTGGGTGGGTATATGTGGGTGATGGGGTGTGTGGGTGGTTGGTGTGTATTTTTGGATGATGAATAGTGTGTTGGTGGGTGAGGATGTGTGTATGGATGGTGAGATGTGTGTGTGCGTGAGTGTATGGCTGGTGAGATGTGTAGTTAAGGGATGTGTCATTAGGGATTGGAGATCGGTAGGGAGGGGGGGGGTTGGCGAGTGGGTGGGTGGAGGATGTGTGGGAGGGTCAGTATGTGTAGGTTGGGTGTGGGTGGGGGATGTTGTGTGTATGTGGGTGCGGGATGTGTGTGTGGGGGAGATTGTGTGGGTGGGGGAGATTGTGTGGGTGGGCGTTGTGTGTAAGTGGGGGATATGTGAGTGCGGGTTTTGTGTGTGGGTAGGTGCGGGATATGTGAGTTGGCGGGAATATGTGTGTTTGGGTGTTGGATATATGGTTGGGGGATGTGTGTTTGGCTGAGTGGTTGGGGGTGTGTGGGTGGGTGGTGGCGGATATGTGGGTGGGTGAGTTGTGGTAGGTTATGGGATGGGTGGAGGATGTGTGCGTGTGGATGGGGATATGTATGAAGGTGGGGGATGTGTGGGTGGGTATGGATGGGTGGATGCATACATGTGTGCCTGTGTTTGTGTGTGGGTGGTTCGGGGATGTGTGTGAGGGATGTGTGGTGGGTGGGAGATGTGTGTGTGTGTGTGTGTGTGTGGGTGGGAGATGTGTGTGTGTGTGAGTGGGAAGATGGTGTATTTAGGGGGGGGGGGTGTGTGTGGGATGTGTGGGTTGGGGATGGGTGGATGGATGGGGGCATGGATGGGGGCATGTATGTGCCTGTGGATATGTGTGTGGTTTGGTGGTGGATGTGTGTGTGTGTGTGTGGGGGGGGGGGGGGAACACGCGGATGGGTAGGGGATGGGTGTGTGGGTAAGAGAATTTTGGTCTCATAACATGGTAACATGCATTGTTTATGCTTACAACATTCATTTGACAATGTTTGTTTTCCTATGTGAATGCACTATGCACTGATGAACGAAAGATGAGTGAATGGAAGGGCCGAATGTAAGACGGGCCTGCGTGCCCAATTTGTTACCCTTCGAAAATAAAGTTCGTTCTCTCTCTCTCTGAGCAGAGCGATAAGAAGGGAAGAATGTC
>JACEFZ010016352.1:20000-61982 GCA_014155875.1 Cepaea nemoralis
AGAGAGAGAGAGAGAGAGAGGCAATAGAACCTTGAATGTGTTCGTAGTGCCATGGGTGTATTCTGGAATAAAGTAAAGCCTGAAGCCATATTGGACATGGTGCTAGATCTATACCTGCATAGACCAATCAGCGCCCGGTCGGTAGATGTCAGTATCACCCGGACACAGTTACATCCCAACAAGATTTCTTGCACCCATTTCAGTCTAGCTGGGCTTGAGGGCCCAGGTCAGTTTCACAAATCTGGTACGACATGGATTCGAACTGATGACCACACGGCCGGCAGGCGAGCGCCCAGCTATTACGCTACCGCTGCTCCCAGTGTATCCGTGACAAACCATACAATCTTGTGATTAACCCACCCCGCCCCCTTTGTTTTCCACCTCACTGTTAGGGGAATGGTTGTTCCATGCTCAGTGTTCGTAGACTTAGATGGTTACGACACGTTAGGAGGATGGATGATGGCAGAATACCAAAAGACATCTTTTTTGGTGAATTACGGATGGATAAGAGATCTCGAGCCCGCTCCATAGCGAAGGAGTTTATGGACGCGGCTCGTGATCCCGTATACCCGCGTCCAAAACAGCTGCGCACAATTTGGCAGCAGACCGCGATGCGTTGGTTTTTACGAAATGGTATGGGTGCCGATCGTTCAGAAAGCAATGGCAAAGTACTGAACGTAAACTTGTCAAGAGATCACAACAGCAAACAATGCTGGTGTTGACTGCAAGGTCCTGTAAAAGATATGCAACAAACTTTTAAAAAAAAATGATATCGGGGTCGGCCTCTACTACGATACAAAGATGTGTGTAAACGGGACATGATTAATACAGGCATTGATAATGTACATTGGGAGGAAGTCACGGCTGAACGTGTTGCATGGAGGGCAAATATTAGAAATGGAATAAAGATAAAGGAGAAAACGATTGCAGACAGATCACACACTCAGCGCGTGAGACGTAAGATGGTGCATGATGTGAAAATGACCATGCGTTCACATGCATCCATTGTGGACGAACATGTACAGCACTAATTGGTCTGATGAATTACACTTGCTACCGCCATGGGTTGTAGTTTCAGCACAATGTAACAAACTATCGTCTGTCAAGACGGCAAGGTGCCAATGAATGGTAGGGGAATCAACCTTCCATTAATACTAAGATCGTTTACCAGGGTTTTCTCCCCTAACTTTATGGGCCAGCTGGTTTATGAGATGACATTGGGAGGGAGATGGCAGTACCGACCCCGCGGAGATATGGGAGGCAGTCTCTGCATGGACCCCGAGGAGAGATGGGAGGCAGGCTCTGCATGGACCCCGAGGAGATATGGGAGGCAGGCTCTGCATGAACCCCGCGGAGATATGGGAGGCAGTCTCTGCATGAACCCCGAGGAGATATGGGAGGCAGTCTCTGCATGGATCCCGAGGAGATATGGGAAGCAGTCTCTGCATGAACCCCGCGGAGATATGGGAGGCAGTCTCTGCATGAACCCCGCGGAGATATGGGAGGCAGTCTCTGCATGAACCCCGAGGAGATATGGGAGGCAGTCTCTGCATGGATCCCGAGGAGATATGGGAGGTAGTCTCTGCATGAACCCCGCGGAGATATGGGAGGCAGGCTCTGCATGAACCCCGCGGAGATATGGGAGGCAGTCTCTGCATGAACCCCGCGGAGATATGGGAGGCAGTCTCTGCATGAACCCCGAGGAGATATGGGAGGCAGTCTCTGCATGAACCCCGCGGAGATATGGGAGGCAGGCTCTGCATGAACCCCGCGGAGATATGGGAGGCAGGCTCTGCATGAACCCCGCGGAGATATGGGAGGCAGTCTCTGCATGAACCCCGCGGAGATATGGGAGGCAATCTCTGCATGGATCCCGAGGAGATATGGGAAGCAGTCTCTGCATGAACCCCGCGGAGATATGGGAGGCAGTCTCTGCATGAACCCCGCGAAGATATGGGAGGCAGTCTCTGCATGAACCCCGCGGAGATATGGGAGGCAGTCTCTGCATGAACCCCGCGGAGATATGGGAGGCAAGCTCTGCATGAACCCCGCGGAGATATGGGAGGCAGTCTCTACATGAACCCCGATAGACTGCAAGTTCTTTTTGGGGCTCCAGCAACTTGAGCGTCAATGCATCGTATTAGATGTACAAACCAAACAACCCATCAGCCAGTTCACTCAATGCACCCACGCCATCAACCAATCCACCCAACTCACCCACCCCATCAATCAGCGAACTCAACCCACCCACCTCATCAACCTGCCCACCCAATCCACCCACCTCAACCAGCCCTAACCAACCCACCCAACCCATCAACCAGCCCACCCAACCTATCAACCAGTCGACCCAACAACCCACCCACCCCACCCAATACATCGGCTCCATCAACTAACCCACCCAAGCCACTCACCCAATCAACCAGTCCACCCAACAAGGCAACGTTAAACCGAGAGTATGTTGCGGATTGAGCCTGAGAGCAGCCGAAAAATATTTTGTTGTGTTAAGTTCGCGACTGTAGACAACAGTGTTCTCTATATAGTTTATCAGAGTAGCAAATATACCCGGGGTAAGTGGGTCGGGAATTGTTCTAGCAAACCGGTAGAGCATTTACTTGATTCTATATTTGTTTTAAAGTATGCTCATGAATAAAGAAATATATGTTAATGAGGAAACATTGGAAGTGGTGGACAATTTTGAATATCTTGGGTCATTGATTACCAACAACGGTGACACAATGAAAGAAATTAAACGGCGATTATCCATTGCTATTCAAAGACTAAAACAACTGAATAAATTATGGAATGGAACAGACAGAACTACAGAACTTAGATGTTTAGGAACATGCATCTTTCCCATTGCAACATACGGCTATGAGACATGGACACATAATAAACAAGCTGAACAGCGCATAAATGCCTTTGAATATAAATGTTATTGACGAGTTCTAAGAATATCTTGGGTAAAGAAAAGAACAAATGCATCCATACTTCAAGAGCTGAATATTGAAGAAGGCTGGCTATTAAAGACGATAAAACAAAGAAAATTGAAATATTTTGGTCACTTGAAACGTCACGAAAGTTTGGAGAGAACAATAATGGAGGGGTATATGCCTGGGAAGAGAGGACGGGGAAGGCCAAAAAGAAGATGGGTGCAGGATGTGGCGGATGATCTCCTGATGGGTGTATCGGACGCGGGACATCTTGCTTATGATCGAGAGATTTTCCGGAAGATTGTTATGGAAGTGAGGTTCTACAAAGGACATGCTACTGAATGAATGAATGAATGAATGAATGAATGAATGAATGAATGAATGAATGCATCAGTGAATCGAGGAAATTGGAGTAAAGGCGCATGTCACAAGCGCTGGAACTTCTATAACCCATCCCCCAGCAGACCTAACGTCATAAGGGGAAGACAACGGCTACGGTAAGAAGGTCACTGCCTAGAAGGAAAGTACTTCTTTGTTCCTCTTCCAAGTACAGTGCACCAAACCAAGTTAGACACCTCAACGGTCAGCATGTCCGGCTTCGTGGCTTCCTCTATACAGATTCCATTCAAGGCAATGCGCTCTATTTACCGCTGCATAGGCTTTTCTTTCCCTAAACATGTTGCCAGGACTGCAGCCTAAAAGCCTGCGATTTTCAACTGCCTTAGGGATTTTTAACGTGCACAACTTGCACACGGTGCGTCCTGTTTTTCGTCCTTATCCGAGAGCGCAAAGTGACCGTGTATAAAGGCATTAGACATTGAAGCCTAGAAAATTACACCAGTGGCACCCGCAGAAGTCGGATGTGTCGGTCTAACGGCGCAGAACGCAGCTCTGTTGTAAACAGGCACAACGCAATCATGTCCGGAAAAAAAGAAAAAAAAAAACTCCGGATGAACGCAGAAGAAGAAGACACCAGTGGCAGAAATTAAGAACTACCTATGGCGAAACAGTTTTGAACAGGAAAGTCACTGGGTGCCTGGGTGTGAGAGTCTATAGAACATAGTAATAGCCGGGAGAAACAAAGTAATAGACTGGGAAAACAGTAGTAGCTGGGAAAAACAGTAATAGCCAGTAAAAACACAGTAATAGTCAGGAAAAACGTAGTAATAGCCCGGAAAAAACAGTAACCGCCAGGAGAAACAGTAACAGTCAGGAAAAACAGTAACAGACAGGAAAAACAGTAATAGACAAGAAAATAGACAGTAATAGGAAGAACAGTAATAGACAGACATAACAGTAATAGTCAGGAAAAACATAGTAATAGCCAGGAAAAACATAGTAATAGCCAGGAAAAAGAGTAGTGGCCAAACAAAACAGTAATATCCGGGATAAACATAGCCAGGCGCTTGCCTTGAACATATTTTGACATGTGTAATGTTTTATGTGTGTACCCGGGGGTCAGCGTGGCCGAATGGATAAAAGCGATATCAAAATTTCGGTGTGCTGATACCGATTTAGCGGGTTCAACCCTTACACCGGTCAGTTGGACTAAAATGCTAACTTCTCGTCCTTAATTCATCCATCCATCCATCCACAATTTGAAACCAGTTTATTTGTATACATACATTGTCCCTTTATTTCACAACATAATTTCCACCAACATTGATGCACTTATCCAGTCGTTTCATCAGTCCTCCCAAACCGGCTGCATAGAACTGCGTGCTCTGTTTTCTAAACCAAGTTTTCACTTTACATTCAACTTTGGCGTCATTCGCGAAATGTCTCCCGCCAAGGTGGGCTTTCAGTGGACCAAAAAGGTGGAAATCTCTAGGGGCAAAGTCGGGGCTGTAAGGTGGATGTTCCAGAACTTCCCACCTTAGTTGGTTAATTTGTCTCCCGAGTTAATAGTGCCGTATGTGGTCTGGCATTGTCATGAAGAAGCAACACTCCCTCTAGTCAGCAGTCCTGGACGTTTTCTTCGAATTGCATCATGCAGCATCGATAGAACTTCACAGTTCGATTCAAAATTCACATTGTCACCTTCCTTCTTGAAATTGGTTAAAAGCACTCCTTTACAATCTCAGAACACTGTCAGCATAACTTTCCCTGCTGATGGCGTAACCTTGAATTTTTGCACACAAGGCGAAGAAGAATGTTTCCATTGCTTTGAAGCACGCTTTGATTCGGGCTGGTAGTCAGCATAAACAGGAAGCATTTCCTTATGAATGTCCTTTGCAGGCAGTACTTTTGACCAAAAAAAAAAAAACAACAACAAACAAACAAACAAAGAACGGACAACAGCACGTTGATTTTTGGTTGTATACTCCGTAAGTACATTCGCCATTTTGTTTATGCGCTGCGCATGCTCATGAGACACCTATCGCCACCTAACGAACGGGAATATGAAGTTTGATGTTGCTGTCACCTAATGACACCTGTAGAAAACACCAACTACATTTACCTGCCATCACACAGAACTGTGTGACTTACTTATTGATTCGCCCGCGTACATGATGATTATTGCTACAGCACTTAGTATCACTGTGTCTGTTATGTCGGGAAGGTTTTGTCGATATAATTTAAAGTCGTTTGCTAAGACAGTCACTACGCTATGTGCATTATTTTGTTTTTAATTTCACCTCACACAGAAACACGTTTTTGGTCTACTCAAGGAAATTGAAATTCGATCTGTGCCGTGAACGTTGAAAAATTCGGTTCTAGTTGTAAGTTGCCAGCTTGCCCCAGCAAAATATGTAGATTTAGCATACTGACAGACTAGAGGTCCTGCCTGAGACCAGGATCTAACCATTAACATATTTCGACGTGTAATATGTTATGTGTACCAGCAGGTCAGCGTGGCAGAATGGATAAAATAGCTTGCTCTTAAATTTTCGGTGTGATGATGCCGAGTTACCGGGTTAAACCCCTTCACTGGTCAGTGGGGCTAAAATGTTGACTTCTCGTCCTTGACTTGGCGACGTAAATTACTAGTACCTCAGTAGTTGGAGTGAGTTCACCTGATGGCGAGGGACACTGGTAATAGGGAAATCCACACGCAAAAGTCGGTCCAGTGCAAAGAAGAAGCATGTATATGGAGTTCAAAGCGGGAATACGCAAACATAATGAATCCGTGTCGAATTGGCTTGGCGTCTGTATGAGTTCCGTACCCCATTTTGTGTGCGCGTGCGCGTGCGTGTGCGTGCGTGTGCGTGCGTGCGTGCGTGTGCGTGCGTGCGTGTGCGTGCGTGCGTGTGCGTGTACGCGTGTGCGTGGGTGTGGGTGGGCGGGGGTGTGGGTGGGGGTGTGGGGGGTGTGTGGGGGTGTGAGGGGTGTGGGGGGTGGGTGTGGGGGTGGTGGGGGTGGTGGGGATGGGTGGGGGTGTGTGGGTGTGTGGGTGTGTGATGTGTGTGTGTGTGTGTGTGAACATAGGGGGTCAAGGTAGTCCTATAGCAGATATTGCCACCAGGGTGTGGAAGTGATATAACATATGAGGTGATGTGAACTGATTGATCTCTTTCTCGCCTTTCCTGCCCAGACAATTCCCAAATATTTTGTAAACGGTCGGGTGCCCATGTTTAGGAGGCAGATCCTATGCCCGGAAGAAAGCGAAAAATAATGTATACCTCGATCAAACAAACACAATAACTGAAAACAAATACCTTCTTACAAATACATTTTAAAATGGTGCATGTCCATTGCAGGTCATTGAGATCAACATTTTCTATGCAATGCTACCAACAGAGAGAAATGACAGAAAGGGTAGTTTTGAATATTTAGGTTCTTTACTGACGAACAATGTAAATGTGATGGCAGAAACTAAGAATAAACACCGTACAAGAAATAAGTTACTTGCATATCTTTACATGACGATGTAATCCACCCAAGTATTTGGCGGTTTGTCATTTACTAGGCAATTTCAATAGTTCGCATTGCTTTTTGAACGTCTGGCGCTCATACAATCTAAACCGACGTAAAGCGCTGGCTTCCAAAACGCTTACGGCTGATCTCAAACTCTCGACTGGGTAATACCCATAATTATCAAACTTCGTTCACAAACCCAAATCCACAGACGCCGACCAATAAGAACTAAAGCTCTTAACATTTGGATACAGTGCAAACCGTTTACGGCGATCTTGGATGTGGCGAATTTCTGTTATGAACTATTTATCCCCGGAAAATTTTCTTCTTTGTCTCTTGTCTCTTATAAGAGGAATTTCTGATAAGAACTTCCTTGGATCCCTGGTGAGTTAGCCTTATCAGGTTTGCACTGTAGATGGTTTTCACACGACAGAAACAGAGGCAGGACATCTAACTTACTGTATAGTTGGTTACAAAGAAAGAGTCTTACAAAGGGAGGGGGAGGCTGAAAGGCGGGAAGATCGATTTCATTGTTCCAGGTTTTATCACATATCGCTCGGTCTCTTTCCGCAGGGCGGACTTAAAAAGTCGACTTAAAAGTCGACAGGGTCGACTTCATTGCACCGCGGTTTTTTCCCATATGGCTCGGTCTCTTTCCGCAGCGCGGAAAGCGTCGCACAAAGCACGAACTCCGTAGCTATAGCGACGACCCACAGGAGTCTCCGAAAAATTTCATTCGTGAACCGAAGGACGCGGCCCGGAATCGAACCACAACCTATTGAGCCCGAGTCAAACGGCTTGACCACTTCGCCACGGAGACTACCTACAGCAATGCGGATTGCCGACAGCGACGCAAAAAGTACCAACTCCGTAGCCAAGTCTCCAAGGAAATTTAACTCGCAAATCGAAATCGGAGTTCGGAATCGAACTCCAACCTTCGGAATGCGAGACTGGCGAGGTAACCACTTCGCCACAGAAAACTCACAGACATTGGGCGAAGTTCTGTGAAACACTGGCTACTAGATTAAACGGTTAAATTATGGGAAATTAATCAAAAGCACAAGACACACCGTCCTTGACATCTTGAAACCGTAATCAGTTTAGCCGTAAATTGGTCCATTGCCATTGCTCCTGTGACAAGTTGCGAGAAAACGATCAAATATAATCAGCGAACTCGTGATCAAACAAACGGATGTTTCTTCGCGAGTTTGGAAGAAAGGGGGGGGGGGGGGGGTGTGGAGGGGGGAGGGGTGGAGATTAAGGATTATCTACAGATGACTAAGGCATCAGAAAACAGGCATCGATTCCTTGTCACATCGCTTGCATTGACTGTCACATTGATTGTCACGTCTGTTTATCACTTCCAATTTGCTCATATGAAAGTCGCCAATATTTTTGTTTGCACTGAATTCTAAATTAGCACTGTATAATTAGTCTTTCGTTGAATTGATTGACCGCATTCTGCTCATATACAAATCACCCAGGAAAATCACGATTCGTTGATTTATTTACTCCCAAACAGTTACATGTCCTTTACAGAACATTGCAGTCAACCCCTGCAGTATGTCGGGATTGTAAAATATACCGGTTATGAGGTCAATAGCAGACGAAGTGGGAGCAGGTGCTTTGATTTTCACAGTGGTATGAGCGATGACAGTGCAGAAAGCAATGGCGATCTACTGAACGTAACATGGCCTCGGCTATCTCACAGCCAATTAATGTTGGGGTTGATTACAGAGACCTGTAAAGGGAATAAAGTCCCATTACGGGAACTGTTTAATGTTATAGTTGCATATCCCTTACAGGACGTTGCTGTCAACATCAGCATTTTACTGCCATTGTTGATGTCTTGGCAGGTTTTACGTTCAGTAGTTTGACATTGCTTTCTGAACCACCGGCTCATATGCCAACAAGTTAAAACCAGCGCGACACAGTCTGCTGCCAAATCGGTCACCGCTGTATTTCGAACGCGGGTAAGCGGCATTGCGAATCTAAAGGCCTTAACGCTGGTGGAGTAATTAATAAACACGAAGAATAGATAGATGAATACATGGAAGACATGGAATACATGGAAGACATGGAAGACATGGAAGACATGGAATACATGGAAGACATGGAATACATGGAAGACATGGAAGACATGGAAGGGCGGGGGAGGGGGGGACTGGAGCTGCAGGAGATAGCAAGAGACAAGACGGCCTGGCGTGGGTTGCATGAGGGACAATGTACAATGGGCAAGAAAGGGCGACAGAAGAAGTTACATTAGCTTACCGTGCTCGTCCATGTTTCCTACGTGGCCAGGTTTCTTGCAGATGTCCAACGTCCGACAAGTAGTGTGCGTGTAGCTTCTACAAACTTTGACAAGCATCAAGCACTGAGTAGATACCTCACTACACTAACGGGCTACATACACTTCACTAATAGATTATCTCGTATACCAAGTGGCAATAAATATCACAACCCTACACAAAAATTTTTTGGTGCCAAACATTTTACACCTGACTTTGCATAAATAACGCCTGCTAAATCCAAATATCACATTTATTTGTCTTCAGCGATCTTGGCGACTTTAGTGGGGAGCAAAGTGATCACCAAGATATAAAAACAATGAAAGAGTTACCAAAGATTTTGAGATGCCCACATGATGGCAGATTACAGCTGGGCCCTTAAGCATGACTGTCAGGGCATATCATATTCAAGGAAGTCCCCGAAAAGAAGCTCTTTGTGTGTTGACTACATATTTTTTTTTTAAATGCTAATCACAAAGTTTTCATACATTTTGGTGTTTCATATGAAGGCAATAAATGCAGATATGAATGCAGATTACAGTCAAAATGCCACTGACGGCACCTAACTCTAGGTTTGTAGATAACAACTGCCCTACTAAGTAGGTCATTCTTAGTTATCTCAAAAACTACAGCTGATAGAAACAAATATCTGATCACATTTTTGGAATCAGCAACACAAAATTACACAAAAAACAGCCATAAAATTTAAGGTGCCAAAATATGTGTAGACCTGTGTAAACAGTTGATAATAAATATACCGTTAAACCAATGGGCAACTATTAACACGTAGAAAACTTCCTTCACTTCCACAGAAACAGTAACAAACATCTCTGTACAATGTACATCTCTTATAATAGTAGTTTTCCTCTCTCTCTCTCTCTCTCTTTCTCTCTCTCTCTCTCTCTCTCTCTCTCTCTCTCTCTCTCTCTCTCTCTCTCTCTCTCTCTCTCTCTCCTTACATCTTGCTTCTCTGTGCCTACCTCGCTCCGCATGCCTCATGTGGTATCACAGGCACTTTTCCTCTCTCTCTCTCGCGCTCTCTCCCCTCTCTCCCGCTCTCTCCCTCTCTCTCGCCCTCTCTCTCTTTCACTCTCCCCCCTCTCTCTCTCGCTCTCTCCCTCTCTCTCTCGCTCTCTCCCTCTCTCTCTCGTTCTCCCCTCTCTCGCTCTCTCTCTCTCCCTCTCTCGCTCTCCCTCTCTCGCTCTCTCTCGCTCTCTCTCTCCCTCTCTCTCGCTCTCTCTCTCCCTCTCTCTCTCCCTCTCTTGATCTCTCTCTCGCTCTCCCCTTCTCTCGCGCTCTCTCTCTCGCTCTCTCCCCTCTCCCTCTCTCTCCCTCTCTGTCTTGCTCTCTCTCTCCCTCTCTCTCTCCCTCTCTCTCTCTCTCCCTCTCCCCATCTCTCTGTCTCTCCCTCTCTCTCTCTATCTCCCTCTCCCTCTCTCTCCCTCTCTCTCTCCCTCTCCCTCTCTCTCTCCCTCTCTCTCTCCCTCTCTCTCTCTCCCTCCCTTTCGCTCTCTCTCTCTCCCTCTCTCTCCCTCTCTCTCCCTCCCTATCTCTCCCTCTCCCTCTCTCTCTCCCCTTACATCTGGCTTCTCTGTGCATACCTTCTTCACGTGTATTGCCAGTGGTTGGATCTTACACAGCCCCAACAACTCGAGCACTGGGCGAGTGGCTCCTGAAGTGTGTTGTGTGACAATCAACCATACTGACTATTTCGTAGGGTACAGTATGCCCCATGTGGTATGTCGCAGGCACTTTTCCTCTCTCTGTCTCTCTCGGTCCCTCTCTCTCTCTCTCTCTCTCTCTCTCTCTCTCTCTCTCTCTCTCTCGCTCTCCTCTCTCTCTCTCTCGCTCCCCTCTCTCTCTCTCTCTCTCTCTCTCTCTCTCTCTCTCTCTCTTGCATATACTTTGCATATGTCCACATACACTAGCATTTTGTCTGTTGAAGTGTATCTATGTATGTACGTGTGTTCACGCACATCAGTCTACCCAGACCTTAAGACTCGTCCCTACAATAACACAATGGGGTCTTGGTTAATACCACCTTCAATTTTACACGCCTCCTACCCCGCCCCCTTCTTTCTATGTGCTCACTGAACCGTAACACCCAGCACCGGATATAACTACACCCGAGATTTTCGTGGTTACTTACAGATCCGTACGTGAGGTGAGTATGCAGATGTTTTTCTCTATTAACATTTTTTCTATTTAACATTTTCTTCAACTAACATTCTTTTCAATTAACATTTTTTTTTCAATTCTCATTTTCTCTTCATTGCTTCAATTTTCCATGCATTTGTTCCTCTCGTCCTGTCATCACCTTCTAATGTAGTCACAGGAGTTTTCCTTGACTGTATGTTGTGTTTGTGAATGTGTTTGTATGTGTCTTAACTCTGTTATGTAAAGCTGCACTACTTTGTGTCGTTTTAACTTCGTAGTCAGTACGCCTGTTGACATCTACTCGCAGTCGGCAGGCCCCAGCCTAAACCCATGCAAATACTCTGATTACAATAATTACCAACCCGAGTTCTTTCATAACAGACAAGTCACCAGGCACTCCTTTTGTAATGGCTTTTTAACACACGGCCTCGTATACAATAGCCACGTTACATGGAACCCCTTTTATAATAGCCAGGTTACATGGAACCCCTTTTATAATAGCCGGGTTACATGGAACCCCTTCTATATTAGCCAGGTTACATGGAACCTCTTTTATAATAGCCAGGTTACATGGAACCCCTTTTATAATAGCCGGGTTACATGGAAACTCTTTTATAATAGCCGTGTTACATGGAACCTTTTATAATAGCCGGGTTACATGGAACCCCTTTTATAATAGCCGGGTTACATGGAACCCCTTTTATAATAGCCGGGTTACATGGAAACTCTTTTATAATAGCCAGGTTACATGGAAACTCTTTTATAATAGCCGGGTTACATGGAAACTCTTTTATAATAGCCAGGCTACATGGAACCACCTTTATAATAGCCGGGTTACATGGAAACTCTTTTATAATAGCCAGGTTACATGGAAACTCTTTTATAATAGCCGAGTTACATGGAAACTATTTCACAATAGCCGGGTTACACGGAAACTCTTTTATAATAGCCGGGTTACACGGAAACTCTTTTATAATTGCCAGGTTACATGGAACCTCTTTGATAATAGCCACGTTACATGGAACCCCTTTTATAAAAGCCGGGTTACATGGGGAATCTTTTTTAAACGCCACGTTACATGGAATCCCTTTTATAATAGCCACGTGGGAAACTTTTTATAATACCAATTTTCATGGGGAATCTTTTAAAATAGCCACATTACATGGAACCCCTTTTATAACAGCCACGTTACATGGAACCCCTTTTATAATAGCCACGTTACACGGGGAACCTTTTATAATAGCCACGTTACACGGGGAACTTTATCTAATAGTCATGTTACACTGGGAACCTTTTATAATAGCCAGGTTACATGGAACATCTTTTATAACAGCCACGCTACACGGAACCCCTTTTATAATAGCCAGGCCCTTTTATAATAGCAACGTTACATGGAACCCCTTTTATAATAGCGAGGTTACATGGAACCCCCATAATAGCCAAGTTACATGGGGAACCTTTCATAATACCCATTTTCATGAGGAACCTTTTAAAATAGCCTCGTTACATGGAACCACTTTTATAATAGCCACGTTACACGGGGAACCTTTTATAATAGCCACGTTACACGGGGAACCTTTTATAATAGCCACGTTACACGGGGAACTTTGTCTAATAGTCATGTTACACTGGGAACCTTTTATAATAGCCAGGTTACATGGAACATCTTTTATAACAGCCACGCTACACGGAACCCCTTTTATAATAGCCAGGCCCTTTTATAATAGCAACGTTACATGGAACCCCTTTTATAATAGCGAGGTTACATGGAACCCCCATAATAACCAAGTTACATGGGGAACCTTTCATAATACCCATTTTCATGGGGAACCTTTTAAAATAGTCACGTTACATGGAACCACTTTTATAATAGCCACGTTAAACGGGGAACCTTTTATAATAGCCACGTTACACGGGGAACCTTTTATAAGGGGCGTGCATTTGAAATCCGTTCGTGCCGCACCGCGCGTAATTTGCGTACGTTGAATATGATCATGTCATAGTCATGTGATAAGTACTGACCAATGAATAAAAGAGCACGTGCTTATCGTCCCATGATGCATAGGTTTTGTTTCTGACCGTTGAGAAAATGGCCGGGTTGAGCCAAATCCGTCCAAAAAAGCTCAAAGAGCGGTGATTCAGTTTCTTTCATTTGATGGATGTCGACCAGTGGACATTCATCGAAGAATGCAGGCAGCGTAAGGTAACAAATGTGTATCGAAGACAACAGTGACAGTCTGGGCACGAATGTTTCGGAAAGGACGTCAGTTCACCACAGATCTTTGACGGCCGGGTCAAGCGCAAATTGTTGCAACAGAAAAAAAAAAACCATCGCCAGAATTGATGCAGCAGTACAGATGAACCGTTGTCGAAGCATACGTTCGCTAGCGAAAGAATTTGATGTGTCAGTTGGGGCAATTTAAAATGCCGTTCGTAAGAAACTGCAATATCGGTTCACAGTGGGTACCACGGATGTTGACCGACCACCAAAAAGAGGCACGTATGGGATGGTGTTTAAACCACTTGCTGCGTTACAGAGTGGAGCGTGAAGAATTTCTCTTCCGCATAGTGGCAGGCGATGAATCATGGTGTCACCACTTTGAGCCGAGCAGCAAAAGAGAGAGCATGCAATGGAAGCATGCTGGATCATCACAAGCCAAACAATTCAAGTTACAGGTTTCCGCTGGTAAGGTTATGCTGAACTCATTATTTGGCTATTGTTGGCCGACATGAAAGAACCTGGTGTCAACATAAAATCTACCCACTACTTGCAAACACTAGACAAGCTGCAAAAATCCATCAAGAATAAACGCCGAGGCATGCTTTCTCGCGGTGTGATTTTGTTGCACGATAATGCTCGTCCGCATGTCGCAAAGATTGTGCAGAAAGCATTAGCAAGGAAGAAGTGGGAAATTCTGCAAGATCAGCCTCTAGTCCTGATTTGTCACTTTGTGATTTTCATTTGTTCGGACCTCTAAAAAAAGCTCTCAACGGGCAACGATTTCACACAGATACAGACATAATGAACGCGGTAAACACTTGGTTCAGTGAGCAACCACAATCCTTTTTTTTGCGGATGGCATTCGTCGCCTACCTAAGCAATGGGATGCTTGCCTGAATGCCTACGGCGACTTCTTCTGACCAACCCATGGAGCATAATTCATTAAAAATGAAAGTTTTGTTTAATTCTACCACACCTGTTAATGTTTCTTTCATGCTTTTGTAATAAAGCCATTGGAACGGATTTCAATTGAACGTCCCTAATATAATAGCCAGGTTACATGGGGAACATTTTATATTAGCCACGTTACACGGGAAATCTTTTATAATAGCCAGGTTACATGGGGAGCCTTTTATAATAGAAAGGTTGCATGGAACCCTTTTTATAATAGCCACGTTACACGGGAACCTTTTATAATAGCCAGGTTACACGGGGAACCTTTTATAATAGCCAGGTTACATGGTGAAAAGTTAGTTGCATATCCTTTACAAGATGTAGCAGTCAACTCCAGCATTTTTTGGCTTTTTTGTGATTCCTGGGCATGTTCCTGGGCCCAATCCTGGACATTAGTTCGCCATTGCTGTCTGAAGTACGGGCACTCATACCATTGTATGAAATCAACGCAAGGAGGTCTGCTTCTACATTTCCAGCAGCTATGTTTCGAACGCGGTATGCAGTATTGCGAATTACATTCGTAAGTCCATCGCCACAGAGCCGGCAAGTTACATGGCTTTATAAGTTTTATAATAGCCAAGTAGCCAAGGACCCGCTTTTATAATAGTCAAGTAACCAAGGACTCAGTTTTATAATAGTCAAGTAGCCAAGGACCCACTTTTATAATAGTCAAGTAACCAAGGACTCACTTTTATAATAGTCAAGTAACCAAGGACCCACTTTTATAATAGTCAAGAAACCAAGAACCCACTTTTATAATAGTCAAGTAACCAAGGGCCCGAGAGAGAGAGAGAGAGAGAGAGAGAGAGAGAGAGAGAGAGAGAGAGAGAGAGAGAGAGAGAGAGAGAGAGAGAGAGAGAGAGAGAGAGAGAGACAGAGACAGAGACAGAGACAGAGACAGAGAGAGATAGACCGAGCTATATGGGATAAAACCGGGTGCAATTAAATTGATTCTCTTGTCTTGCCATTCTTGATTAGATACTAGTTACACAGAAGACATGATAGCGTTTTCTTTAATCAGAGTGGATGCTTTTGTTTCTCGGTCACCAGTAGTTCCTGTTGTAACATCTCTGCATGTTCCCCTATCTTTATCTACATTGCTATCTAAATACGTGGAGAATTTTTATGCACGTTAAAACTCCCGCGGCCTTTGGAAATCGAAAAGAGCAGGCTAAAGAGCAACATTTCAATTAATGAAACCTGCCCACAAAAGAATATACGTAATTACGGTATATATATATTTTCAGCTCGCCGAGGCCTCGAAGTTCGTGCACTATGGTGAAATTATCAATATATACTCTATATGAAGAGACTGCACCATTTAAGAAGATACCGGTGTGCAGAGAAACTGATCCTTTATAGAAATCTACACTAGCTTTGGCCAGTCGGGTTGAATAAACACTATTAAACAATAAATGAGAAAGAAACAATTCTACAAATCTTGTGAACAATGATGGCCTGTATCGTGTCTACATTAACATTCACAAACAGATGCAAATTAGAACCCATTGTATACCAACTCTCTTACATAAATGTATTACTCTAGTCTGCCCTACAACATTTCCAATCAATCAATCAATCAATCATGTGCCATGCCGGAAAGCGTGGGTGGTCATGACTCGCCATTTCACTCGATCACCAGAGTCGTGGATCAGCTCAGTGTTCCTGTCTCGTCCATGCCATGTGGCCAAGCCATCCAAGTATTTTCCTCTCGGTCTTCCTCTTGGTCTGTTCCCCTCGATCTTGCCAGTTGTCAATAAGTTCTCCAATCCATTTCTGCTCATAGCATGTCCAAAAAATTATGACTGTCTTCGCCTAATTTCTCTAATCAGTTTACGATTTTCATTTGTCGCCTGTCACCAGAATTACACTTCTATATTGGAAATATAGTGGTGCGCACTAGAATATTTCCAATACAGAAGTGTAATTATGGTGCGCACTAGAATATTTCCAATACAGAAGTGTAATTCTGGTGCGCACTACACTATTTCCAATACAGAAGTGTAATTCTGGTGCGCACTACACTATTTCCAATACAGAAGTGTAATTCTGGTGCGCACTACACTATTTCCAATACAGAAGTGTAATTCTGGTGCGCACTACACTATTTCCAATACAGAAGTGTAATTATGGTGCGCACTAGAATATTTCCAATACAGAAATGTAATTCTGGTGCGCACTAGAATATTTCCAATACAGAAGTGTAATTATGGTGCGCACTACACTATTTCCAATACAGAAGTGTAATTTTGGTGCGCACTAGAATATTTCCAACAGAAAAGTGTAATTCTGTGTGCATTTGAATATTTCCTACCTGAATGTATAACTCTGGTGTACGTTAGAATATTTCGTATATAAATGTATAACATTGGTGTGCACTATAATATTTTCAATATAGAAGTGTAATTCTGGGTGCACTATAATAGTTCCTACACATATGCATAACTCTGGTGTGCATTAGAATATTTTCTACATAAATGTGTGGCTCTGGTGTGCACTGGAATATTTCCTACATAAATGCATAACTCTGGTATGCACTAGAATATTTCCTACATAAATTAATAACTCTGGTGTGCACTAGAATATTTTTAATATGGAAATGTAATTATGGTGCGCACTAGAATATTTCCAACAGAAAAGTATAATTCTGGGTGCACTAGAATATTTCCTACATAAATGTATAACTCTGGTGTGCACTGGAATATTTACTACATAAATTATAATTCTGGTGTGCACTAGAATATTTCCAAAATAAAGCATAACTATGTGAACACTGGAATATTTCCAATATAAATGTATGACTATGAGAGCACTGTAATATTTCCAAAATAAATGTATTATTATGTGCACACTGGAATATTTCCAAAATAAATTAAAACTATGTGCACAGTTGCACATTACCAGTATAAATGTATAACTACGAGAGCACTGGAATATTTCCAACATAAATAAAAGAAATAGCAACACTTACATTTGGCAGTTTAGTCTTGGGCTTTTATTTTGTCCTTCGCTGTCAGCCACCACTTCGCATTAGAAAATGAACTATCAACACTACCACAACACACAGGCACAGCCGAAGCTCTGGTGGACTAGTCCCTGTTTCGTCTCGTTTCACTTCAAGAAACGCGGAAACAAACGGAAACGGGCAGTCAATGTATGCTGTTTCGTACAGGCCCAGGGACAGACAAATACTGAAACATGCCAATTTAAACGCTTCGTGCTGATAGACAAACTTAGCGCGGAGACTGTTTTAAGTATGTCACCACACCAGGGTCGGCCAGACGCTACTACTGATTAACATAATGTTGAAGATTCTATTGAGGGAGCGTATCTTCCCACGACTATCCGAGTTGGAAAAAAAAATGGTTATTGGGCCCAATTTATTTGGTTTATAATTTGGTGAGAAACGTGCATGCATTTGATTTGTTTGGTTGTTTCGGGATTTGAGGTGGAAAGATTGAGCACAACCCATTACTTGCAATGCTGATCGTATTCAGGTACGAACCTTATGCCTTGCCCACGTCTGATTGGAAGCATTAGATTCAAGTTTGGCATCTGAAGTTCGATCCGAGGTCCAGTCAGGGATATCCACTACTGACAGGCTCAAAAGAGAGCGAAACTCTAGTCTTGTGCTTTCTGTAAGCGCCAAACAATACTATGTGTGTTTATTTATGTAACTGTCTCAGTGGCCTCAACAGATTCCTCAACTGATTTCCAATCAGACATTGATAAGGTACAGGTATTTATTCATGTTCTTGTTCTGTCCTCTTTCCCCCCATGGAGCATAGGTACTCAGCCAACGCAGGCCAAACAGGTCGCATCTTTCGCTGTCTCCTGCTGCTTCCTCCATGTCGTCCCCATATTGTTCATCTCCGTCTCTGTTGATTCTTTTCACATCTTTAGGTCTTCGTCGATTTCTTTTGCTCTGCGGGGTTCAGAGAAAGGACTTCCTACTTATACTACCGGGTGTTTGTAAAGTTTCTCTTCACTTTATATGTAGAATAAGTTCGAAAAATGATGTCGTAAGCCAATGTGCTAAAAATTCATTACATTAGTTATAATAGTCACTGCTATGGTTTAACGCTGTTTTGGGGAAGCTAGAATGTAACAATTCATTGTTTGGAGGGAAAGAATTACTCAGCAGACGACAACCACTCGCTGCATATTGCTTCACGATGGACTGTGGAGCTTATTTTCTTATGACATCATTTACTTCATTTTTCAAATTTGTTCTACATACAAAGTGTAGTGAGACTTTATAAACACACGGTTCTGTTAGCATGCTTTTTCAGTGTGTCCTATCCAACGCCAGCGTCTTTCCCCCGCGTCTTTCCTCCACCTCTTGATTCACTGGAGCCTGTTATCTGTTGGGATATCAACATTGCACTCCGGACAAGTCATCAAGTGCTCAGATCCCACCACCCCCCCCCCCTCCAAAAAAAAACAAAACAAACAAACATATACATCAGCGTCCGGGGGCCAATATTGTCAGTTGTGTATTGGTTGACGAGGCCCCTCGTTCTTCCGATGTACCTCTCGTATATAGCCATGACATTTTTGTCTTCCAAGTATTTCTGTCTAGACAACGATGTGGATTCACTGGCGTGAACGTCTTGGCTCTTGACATTTCTCTAATGACATTAATAACATCGGCACGATCCGTGACCTGGCCATCTGCACAGGATGCAGAGCCAGCAATCAGCTCGTTCATGTCCCTCAACCCACGCATCTCCCGGAACGAGGCTGAAGATGACTCTATGGACAACAGATCTGAGTAGTCATTCAGTGCTGGAATCTTTCTAGTTTTCTACCCCAGCTCAGGATAAAAATGACTCCGTCAAGCCATCTGAGGCCTTCTTTCTGCCCAAGCACAAACTAATGGATGTGTGTAGTTTATTAATAATTGTGTAGTCGCTAGCCATGTTTCTTATTCATACAGTAGTACTGCTTCACATTACAGTTAAATATGTTTAATTATTTGTGATCTCTTTCATGTATGTGGTCAGACGCCCTGGGGAAGGAGTCACTGAAGTTTCAGAGCCTGTGGCAAGCACCTTTCCTTTAATTCCCACCATGGTTCGTGAGCAGTATTGTCTCATCGTCATCATGTGCCATCTTACACGACTCTGACTCAGTGACTTCTGAACCGGGCACCTCATCATCGTCGCGCTGCCAAACAGGTCAGACTAAGGTAAAGGTACGAGAGACTGTTGCTGAGATGTAAAGTGTTAGGCTTTACTCATTCTAGGACTCGACATAGGAGATGGAGTAATCAGTCCCCTTCCTCGCCGCCTGTCCTTCCTAGTAACATCGAAGATTATTTGATGAGGCTGTGTAGACCCCAATGACGAGCTGATCGGTAACAATAATACAAGCACTGCTGAGAATCTACCAACTCTATGCTACCAATGCCAAACCTGGACAATGGCAGAAAAAGAGAAAAAGAAAAATCACACCAACAGCAATGAGATTCAATGTATCAAGAAGAGATCAGATCAGAAATGAAGAAATCGGGACTAAAGCGGAGCTTATAGCTGCACTAGGTGTTATTACAAGGCAGCAAAGTCAAATGGTTTGGCCATGCAAGTAGGTTACCAACTAACAGTATACCACACTCCCGTGTGTTGCCGGGGCCCATAAGGGAAGCAAAGAATTGCAACACTGTAGCCTACCACGCATATCGTAAGAGGCGACTAAGGAGGTTTGATGGTTCCGTCGCCCTGCTACTGAGTGAGTGCGTGGCGCGACACTGTGAGCTGTGGGTTTCGTGTGAAGTGCTTTTGAATCTGCCCAAGTTTTTATTTTTGGAACGTGACTGCATGTTCGGAGCGATGGCAAGTGGCTATGTCCCAGAGTTGACCAGTTTTTGCCTTATGCAGAAATGCGTGGCTGCTGGGCTTCTGGTTGACTGCCACTGCCGTCGGTGATGAACTGTATGTTCGTGGACTGTGTAGGTGAACATCTAGGAAACATCCAGGTAGGAAAATGACTGCCGATTCCATCAGAGATGAATTGGGTGTTTCGTGGGGGACTGGTGTGTTGACATTCTGGCGGCGGCATTATGCACAGTGTATCTGTGCGGGCTGTTGTTTGTCGAGACTCCTGTCTTTTCCACTTTTCACATTGGGCAGTGGGGAGCGTTATGTGTGATATTCACTGGCACAGGAACGGAGCATAATGGGGACGACCCGTTGCTGTGAAGTTGGAACTGCGACTAACTAACTAACTAACTAACTAAGTATACCACAACAAGCAATGATGTACATACCAGATGGACGCAGAGGAAGAGGCCGACCACGTAAACAATGGACGCAGGGAATAACAGAGTCCATGGGAATATCGATACATGAAGCCCATAAGCGGACACTCTCCCGCTGTTTATACTTTACCTCGATAACACAAGGTACAAGAGGAACATGATGAGATGAGATAAGATGAGATGAGATAAGATGATGAGATGAGATGAGATGAGATGAGACTGCTGAGAACTGAACCTGGTCTTCTAGCTTGACACTAACCACTGTGCCTAGTAAATCACAGTCAATACACTCTAGGGTTGACTGCAACGTCATGTAACTTCTGATGTTTTTCTTATCTTTACCCAAACCCGTTCAAGCCCAGGTAGCTCTTCAAGAGTAAGCGTCCAGCAGTAACTCCAAGACTTAGTTATATTCCCAAAAACCAACTTCCCCAAGAGGTTAAGAGTATTCGGGAGGATCTAAGTAAACATCAGCCTGGTAGATACGGCCTGGTCCAGTGAGAGGCCGAGACTAATCCATTTGCTTTGTGCACGCCCGTGTGGCTCCTCTGCTTAACTTGTTAGTCCTGTTTTCGTTACTGATAGCATTCTGTGGTTGACAGGCCGCTTTTGTGTTTGTTGTAGGAGTGAAGACGATTATTATGGGATCAGTACCGCACAATACAACAAAGTAGGCCCCTGGTAGGTATTACTGTAAAAGGGGTGAGGGAGGTTTCCCCGGGGGATGCGGTTGGGAGAGGGGGGGGGGGGGGTGGCGTAAGGTGACAGACCTTCATATATAACTTCTTTACTTGATCCTCTTTATTATTTTTGCTGCTGATGCCCTCCGCCTTTTCCTCCTCCCGTCTTTTTCTTCTTCTTCGTATTCTTCTTCTTTTACTTACTCCTCCTTCTTCTTTATATTCTTCTTCTGTCTCTTTCTCCTCCTCCTTCTCCTCCTCTTTTTTCCCTCCTTCTTCTCACCCTCTTTCCTCCACTCCTCCTGTCTTCTGCTTCCTTCCCCTCCTTTTCTTCTTTTCCTTTCTTCCTTCGTCACTTCCTTCCTGGTTTTCTTCTTCTTCTTCTTCTTCTTCTTCTTCTTCTTCTTCTTCTTCTTCTTCTTCTTCTTCTTCTTCTTCTTCTTCTTCTTCTTCTTCTTCTTCTTCTTCTTCTTCTTCTTCTTCTTCTATTCCTTCCCTCCTTTCGTTCCTTTCCTTCATTCCGTCTCCCCTCCCCCTCTTTATTATTCTTCTATATATATTAACGATCTACCTTTGCATCTTTCGTCGTCCTGCGATCTATTTGCAGACGACTGTACAGTGCATTCAAACGCTGAAAACTGTATTTTGCTGGAGTCGCCTTTGCAACAAGAATTAAATATTGTAGTTAGATGGATCCTTCTTCTTCTTCTTCTTCTTCTTCTTCTTCTTCTTCTTCTTCTTCTTCTTCTTCTTCTTCTTCTTCTTCTTCTTCTTCTTCTTCTTCTTCTTCTTCTTCTTCTTCTTCTTCTTCTTCTTCTTCTTCTTCTCCTTCTCCTTCTTCTTCTTCTTCTTCTTCTTCTTCTTCTTCTTCTTCTTCTTCTTCTTCTTCTTCTTCTTCTTCTTCTTCTTCTTCTTCTTCTTCTTCTTCTTCTTCTTCTTCTTCTTCTTCTTCTTCTTCTTCTTCTTTTTCCTCTTCTTCTTCTTCTCCTTCTTCTCCTTCTTCTTCTTCTCCTTCTTCTCCTTCTTCTTCTTCTTCTTCTTCTTCTTCTTCTTCTTCTTCTTCTTCTTCTTCTTCTTCTTCTTCTTCTTCTTCTTCTTCTTCTTCTTCTTCTTCTTCTTCTTCTTCTTCTTCTTCTTCTATACCTTCCCTCCTTTCGTTACTTTCCTTCATTCCGTCTCCCCTCCCCCTCTTTATTATTCTTCTATATATATTAACGATCTACCTTTGCAGCTTTCGTCGTCCTGCGATCTATTTGCAGACGACTACACAGTGCATTCAAACGCTGAAAACTGTATTTTGCTGGAGTCGTCTTTGCAACAAGAATTAAATAATGTAGTTAGATGGAGCTATGCAAACCGTATGCAAATTAACATCACTAAAACAAAATCTGTTATTAACAACCAGACAACGACTTCAAACTCTAAATTCACACACATCACTTCAACTTCACATCGATAACATGCCAATAGAAAGTGTAATTGAGCACAAAATATTAGGCCTAATCATTGATAGAAACCTAATCTTTAATTCCCACGTTCAAGCGCTCACTAAACAAACAGCAAAAAAGTCTACCAACTACCCAAAATCAAAAATTTCCTTGATGCGGACACAAGGAAAATATTCTATACTTCTCATATACAGACACATTTTGACTACTGCTCTACAATCTGGGACGGTTGTTCTAATTCAAGCACCAAACGACTTTACTCACTCCAGAAACGGGCCATGAGTCTAATTTATAGCAAACATTTATCTGACAATCCTAGCCTGCATAAACGCCTTCAGTTACTACTACACCGCAAACACCTGCTTTTCAATAAGTCTAAAACTAATTCACAAAATCCTACATCGGAATGCCCCAAATTACCTTTGGTCATTGTTTAAATATAATGCTAGACACAGTAAACGATTAAATATATTACACATTCCAAAGCCTAGGATTGACTTATACAAAACAAGCTTAACGTACTCTGCAGCTCAGCTGTGGAACAATCTTCCACTAGAAATCAAAGACATCACCAATCCCTATACATATATTATACAAATTATTCGAACACTATCTCAGTACGGATTATCTTCCCCCTTAATAATACAAATAATAATAATAATAATAATAACAAAACCCTAGTATAACAGCCAGTCCCATTTTGGTAGGCCAGTATATTCCACATGGCTAATAACAAGTGTCATACCATCAGCTAATATTACTAAGTCGTATAGTATTGATGTTCGCATTTTGCCCATGCCTTTATAATGCATAACTTTTATATTGTTGCTGTTCTCTGATAGCCTTGAATGATGTGTGAATGAAATAATGTATGAAAGAGAGTGATAGAAGGGCAGAATGTTAGACGGGATGCGTGCTCAATTCTTAATCCTTTGAAAATAAAGTTCGTTCGTTCGTTTTGTCTATGACCTCCGATGCAGGCATGTCACCCAGCTATCTCATGCAAAGTAACCATATCCTTATGCTATCTCCTGTGCCCCTACTGTCTATTTTTCTAGGCCATGTGTAATATGAGAATAGTTACTTTCCTCTCATCCGTTCCTTTCCAAAGACATTTCCTGTAATCACTTACATGACTGCAGAAACATCTTAGGTCTGAAACCTCCCGTCTCCCAACCCCAACTAGAGAGAGATACGTGTATGTATTCATTACGAATGTAGTTACGAAACGTTCCTTTGTACATCCTTAACCTTTACCCTTTGACACAGTAAAGCATGTATAATTAGCGACCTGGCTTGTCGGGTCACGTTTTCGGTCAACGGTTAAATTCCTTTATCTCTACACGTTTGATAAGTCGCTACACAGGAGCTGAGGGAATGGGGGAAGTGGGGGGGGGGGGGGGGGGAAATTCTATTGTCTACTGTCAAAATGCGACTGACAACTAACTGTTGGTGACTATCTACAGAAGCCCTCCTCCTCCTCCTCCTCCTCCTCATCCTCCTCCTCCTCATCATCATCATCATCATCATCATCATTATGTGCCTTCCCAAACGGCATTGGAGTTGACGTTTCTTCTTTTTCGTTTTTCATTCGCTGGACATTGATTGTCAATATTTGCATTGTTGTCTCTTGTAAAACAATGTTCTTTTTTTTTTTTTTTGGGAGTTCACTCAATGGTCTATAGAGTATATCCTCCAATGTTGTTTCTCTAGGCCAGAAGGTTTGCCTAGATATGCCGTATTCGAGGCAGTCTTGAAGTAGTTCATGTTTATCCACAGATCTCTGCCTTGCTCTTTTGGATAAACTCTATTGATGACATTCCCACATGCCACCGTCTCAGTTCAACCAGCATCCTCTAATCTGTACAATTTCATGAAATCTAGGGAAGATAGTGTAATGGTTTCCCCTTGACTTCCACATACACAGAAGTCTTCTATCTCTGCCATTGACTGTAATTTCCGACTTCCAGGACAAGTGAGTGTCCTGCTGTGCTCAGCTGCCGAGTTATTGTCCTATTACCCCGGTGGATACTCGGTCTCAGAGCTACGTTTGCCACACCATGGTGTTGTTTTTAATGTTTTCGCTCGCTTTGAACTCAAGCGTAGTCCATACAAGTGCCACTACTTGCCACTACTGGAAAGCACACTGAACTGATTTTTGCGCGTGGATGAGCTTTCCCTATTATCAGTGTTTCTCGCCATCAGGCGAACCCACACCGATGTCTGGGGTACACCATGGTGTATTTCCCATTCTCTACCAGTTGAGATGTTCACTGACTCCAACTATGAGACCTTGATGCCATTTCTCAAACTCTTCGGCACTTCTTGAGGTATGAATGAAATTAGTGGAACTGCACTAAAGCTGTCGAAATGTAAATAATACTAAAGGACGAGAAATAAAGCAGCTTTACAAAACACAGGATTTTGCGGCTACAGGACTTCATCAGCAAGCTGTGCCGCAGTTCAAGCATTTGTTTACCTACCTGAGCTATACTAACAACTGCTCTAACTGCAACAAGCAGCGGTTAGAATAGATGGCGAAACATCAGATTGGTTTGACATGAAGCAAGGTGTCCGTCAGGGCTGTGTGCTTGTCACAAAATGAAACCGTGTGTTTATCCGGTTGATTATTACAGAGGATTTTCGGATTAAGCGGACGATCGACCAGCGACATCTATTTGTACTAACAGAGTAAACACAGCTGTACAGGTTACATCGTGTCAGCCCATATACACATTTGGTGGTGAGTGAGTAAGGAAGTGGATACACCGAGTTGGCAGTTCATTAACAGTTGGAATCACATATATTGTCACCACGGAACAGAAGAGTGACAAGTTTGTCAACATTTGAATGCAGATGGAAGCCGTGAGATCACAGGGGCAGATGTAAAACGGAAGTACCTAGTACGGAAAACAGTGCATCTGTCAATTCTTGGTTTCCGGAACATCAAGATGATTGGCAGCTTGGTATCGAAACTCTTTGTTGGGAGTTTACAGAAACTAGCTGGCTTGTTTTGAGAATCTAGGCAATTACTGACAACTTTGACAGGATTTAAGCCAGGAAAATAGTTCTTGACAGGGGATGATTTGCCACTGTGCCACCTGTGTGGGGGAGTAAAGGATAACGTCACGTGGACAACTTTGGTAGTTTGCCATATAAACTCGAGTTGAGATCAACTAGGGTGGACTTGAATAATGCTCTAGTCAGAGTGCCAGGGCACTGCAGTGCCAGTGGAAATAATATCTACCGTGTGTTAATTAGTGACTTAATTTTACACGTGCCTATATGGCAGATGTAGATATGATTTATAGGACTGCAGTAGTGCCATTTAAGGTTCCCTACCAGATCCAAGGAAACTCAACAAGTTTTAAAAAAACCCATTCGGAAGAACACCCGTTCAACCATCAATAAAGTGCAGACAGAACGTAACTGAAAGCTAAAAGCAGGTTGATTCACCAAAGTGAGTGATGCAGTACTGATGCACCACACATCATCAGACAGTGGTGGCGGGCTGAAGACATTGGGTCTAATAGTTACCTAGAGTTATATAATCTCGTGTAATAGAACACATGACATTATATGTGAGGCTGGATAGACACGAGTGAGGATCAATCCAGTACAGTAACAATTAACATTAGTAAGTAGCCCTTATGAACTGAGTGGTTCGATGTGCAACGAGGATGATCTGTCGACTAACTAACTAACTAACTAACTGCGTACACACTGCAAAAGACTTGTGCAGTTTGTTTAGGAACATTAGGAACGGACATTGTGTAGAGTGCAACCGGTCCCTGATTAACTCTTAATACCACCGGTGTCTATTTCGGATGTTCATGAAATTGGATTACCAGAGGTCTACAGAGGCAAAGCATTATCCGGCAAGATGGTTCCGGCAACGGGTGAGACGTACTTGTTCTGACGTAACGTGCTGTGGTCTATCTTTGCTGTGATCAGCTGACTGAGTTGATGTCTGAGAGACAGAGTCTACACACTTTATAGAACACGTCACACATTTTCTTCGCATACACGTCTCATACACGTTACACTTTTATTTTAATAAATTACTCTTTATTAATTTCTAGAAGCAAGAGTTGTTGAGTATGTTGCGTTGGGGAAGTATGAGAAGGGGGCATAGTACGACAGTGTGAGAGTGATAGGAAAAGGTGTCCATAGGCTGATGGAGTGTGTTGGACGGAAGCTGGTGGATTCTCCAGAATATTGAGGGGGAAAAAAAATAATATTATAATGTGGGTGTCGGATCTCCTCACTCCAGGGACGACACTTTAAAGGAGGACACGACATTATTGGGGGCTCGTAAACGTGATATTTGGACAGCGGGATCTCTCGTAAACGTGATCTTTGGACAGCGGGATCTATCGTAAACGTGATCTTTGGACAGCGAGATCTCTCGTAAACGGGATCCTTGGACAGCGGGATCTCCCGTAAACGGAATCCTTGGACAGCGAGATCTCCTGCAAGCAGGAACCTTTGACAGTGGGATCTTCTGACAACGGGGTCTTTTGACACGGGATCCTTAGTTATAGGAGGGAGATATCAGTTTGGAGAATCCAGCTAGAGTGAATGTGGATAGGGGTTAGGACTAATATCTTACCTGTTCACACTTCACACGTCTGCATAGGTCTGTGGTCCTGATTCTACTCTTGTCACTGAGTGAATGTGCTGTGTGTGGTAATATCTAGATTTATAGTACTTGTTCATATATCTGTATAGTAATTTGCAGTTATATTGTACTAGACCTGCTAGCTGACCTCTCTGTATAATGGCCACCCCTAAACTTAGCACCGCAGAATTAAAGGCAAGGGGGGAAGAAATGGGATTGGCTGGGTCTGCTCTAACGGATTACATACAGGAAGTGGAGAGAGAGTATCGTCAAGCAGAACGGGAAGATCGAAAGGCCGAGTTGGAATTGAGAAGGATGGAATTGGAAGCTGAGCAAGCAGCTAGGAAATTGGAAGCTGAGCAAGCAGCTAGGAAATTTGAAGCTGAACAAGCAGCTAGGAAATTAGAAGCTGAACAAGAAGCACAGAAAAGGGAGCACGAGTACCGGATGAGGGAACTCGAGTTGAAGAGTCAATCTAATGGAGAAACTGAGGGAGCAGTTGGAGGTTCCTCCATCCCAGGATCAACACCAGTAGGTGGACATGGGTACCATGCTATGAAGTTTCCTTTAGCGGTCTACGAGGAGGACAAAGAGAAGATTGACCAATACCTTCAACGCTTCGAGGCTATGTCAGTTGCTATGGGTCTGGAGCGTAACAAATGGAATCTTAAGCTATCCCAGGGATTACGCGGGACGGGATACGAGGTTTATACTCGCCTGCCACCAGGACATGAGAACAATTATGATGAGTTAAAGACGGCTCTGCTGAAACGATTCGAGGTTACGTCACATACCTACCGGAAAAAATTTCGAGCAGCGAAACGAGAACCGGGAGAGTTGTTTGCCGCCTACAGTTTGCGTCTTAAATCTTATCTCCATAAGTGGATGGATTTGGCTGGGTTCGCACATGACTATGAGAGTCTGGAAGAGCTCATGGTGGTCGACCAGCTGAAGAAGCAAATGTCTAAACCTCTCAGGACGTTCCTGGGAGAACAAGGAGCGGAACGTATTGACCTCGTGAATAAATTAGCAGAACGGTTCGTCGAGGTACATGGGGAGGCAGGGGAAAACCTTTCAACCAACACCAAAAGTCAAGAGAAACATGACAAGAAGAAAGCCAAAAACTCAGGAACCAAAAAGTGGGAACCTTATGTGCAAAAATCAGAGGATAATTCAGAGAAGAAGAAGGAGGGAAGCAAGAGCACTTCAAGCTCTACACCTAAACGACCGTGGTCGGAGAAGTGGTGTTCAATTTGTAAGTCACCCTCTCACAATACGAGGGACTGCAAATCGAAGGCTAAGAACCCTCACTTTGCAGCATGTCAAGTGACTTCCAAGGAGGTTGTCACGGAAAATGCCAAGGTCAACAAGGAAGCTCGCCACCAGGAGAGCTCATTCAAGTCCGACAATAGAAAATCTAGGACAGGGAAATGGTGCAACCAATGCAAGTCAAACACGCACAATGCTATTGACTGCAGGGGAAAAGTCAGGAGACACTCAATTCGTCGTGTGCTCAGGGAAACCTAAGGTGGAGCCCACCGAACAGGTCGAGGCCGAGGAAGAGACTCCAGACCAGGAAAAACCACCTGTAGTGGAATTGGTAGAGGTTAACGGTCGTCAAGTGGAGTGTTTATACGACACAGGACTGGACGGGGAGGCCGTGATTTCTGCGGATCTGGTACATCCAGAACAATTCACAGGTGAAACATTGGATATACAGCCTGCACAGAAGAGTGCTGTAACCATGAAGTTGCCCATTGCTAATGTGGAGATTCGGTCAAGGTACGTCACCGGCACCATCAAGGCCGCTGTATTGACCGATCCCATTTTTCCAGTCATCCTAGGTTGCCGGTATGTCTTTCTGGGAATGCCCAGGGAGCCAATCCATATGGGAGCAATGCAGACTCGCTCTCAGACGAAAACGGAAGAGGCAGACGCAATTGTGACTAACCCAATGCCGGGGGAGCTACGAACTGCCCAGAGTGAGGATGATACTTTACGTCCTTGCTACAAAAAGCTGCAGAAAAGTGCTGATCCACCAGGACGGGGGCAGTACTACATGAAGAATAGGATACTCTACAGGAGAGCAGGAAGGGGAGACAACCTATACGGTCAGTTGGTCGTCCCGAAAGCTCATCGGTCCCAGATTCTTCATATGGGGCATACCATCTCCTTTAGTGGACACATGGGTATTGCCGCCACCATGCAGCGGATTTCCTGCCACTACTATTGGCCGGGAATGACAGATGATGTGCGTCGGTATGTGAAGTCATGCCCTGAGTGCCAGAGGGTGGCACCGAAACACTGGACAGCACCGGTGATGTTGGGTGAGATGCCCATCATGAACTCTCCTTTCGAGAGGGTAGCCATCGATATCGTGGGTCCACTTCCCAGGACTAGGAAGAGGAACATGTATATACTCACAATGGTGGATTGCTGTACAATGTGGGGTGAGGCTATACCGTTGACCACGATTGACTCGAAAAGAGTGGCGGACGCACTGATGGAGGCCTTTACCAGATTAGGCTTTCCGGATCAAATTCTGACGGACAATGGATCTCAGTTTTGTGGAAAACTCATGGAGGAGGTATTTAGGGTGTTTCACTCTAACCACATACATACCAGCCCTTACCACCCTCAAGCCAATGGACAAGTAGAGCGTTTCAACGGCACGTTGATGACAATGCTCAGGAAACTAGCGCAGGAAAAACCTGATAGGTGGGATGAATATATCCCAGCAGCACTCTTTGCCTATCGGGAAGTTCCTCATGGCTCAACAGGACTACCACCCGCTACGTTGCTGTTTGGTCGTCCAATCAAAGGACCGTTGGAAGCCATGTTGAGGAGTTGGACTGAAGAGGGGACGTCAGAAGAAGTGATCTCATCCTATCAATACGTGGAGGAACTGAAAGAAAAACTCCATAAGGGATGGACTCTGGCAAATCAAAACTTGAAAAAGGCCAGGAAAAGACATGCGGCTTACTACAACCGTAGGTCTAAAGAAAGATCTCTAGAGGTAGGAGATAAAGTCTTGTTGTTACTCCCAACGGGAAACAACAAACTGAAGATAGGTTGGCAAGGACCATTTCCCGTGGAAAGGGTGATATCCAGAACCAACTATCAGATCCGGATCCGGGGAAAGTCGAAGATTTTCCATATCAATCTCTTGCGGAAATACGAAGAGAGACCCGGAGACAAGGCAGCTCACCTCATGGCAATGGCAGTTGCAGTGGAGACAGAAGTGGGAACCAGCGAGGGCAGGGAATATCCCTTAGTACACCAGGAAACTTATAGGGATGTGCAAGTGAACCCTGATCTGACCTCCCAGGAGAGGGAAAGGATAACCCAGGTTCTCAAGTCTCATAAGGAGATACTGACTGATAAACCAGGACGAACGAGGTTGGTTGAGTTCGAGATGACTTTGACCACACAGGAGCCTGTTCGCCAAAAGGTTTACCCAGTGCCATTCTCTAAAGAAAAGGCCCTGGAGGAGGAAATAAAAAAACTGCTGGAGGATGACGTGATTGCACCATCCACATCCCCATACAATGCGGGGGTAGTTTTGTTACGCAAACCAAGTGGAGAACACAGGTTGTGTATAGATTACCGACTTCTGAACAGTCATACACAGTTTCAGGTGGAACCTTTGCCGAATCCAACTCAGTTATTCGCTAGGCTCCATAAGGCTCGGTACTTTTCAAAGGTGGATCTGAGTCGGGGGTACTATCAGATACCAGTCAAACCGGAGATTCGACCACTGTTAGCTTTCAGTACACCCAGTGGACACTACGAATTCAAGGTCATGCCCTTTGGACTCAGCAATGCACCTAGTGTGTTTACACGCATGATGAGGACTTTACTAGATCCGTTACAGGATCCGTCCATCATCTCATTCATGGATGATATTCTGATTTCCAGTGACAGCTTGGATGACCACTTACAATCCTTGGAGAGAGTGTTTAATAGACTCAAGGAAGCAGGGCTTACTGCTCGTCCAACCAAGTGCATGATTGGTTACCAAACTCTGGAATTTCTAGGTCACACCATCACTCCAGGACACATTGTCCCAGAAGAGAAGAACCTGGAGAAAATCAGAAATGCACCAAGGCCAAAAACGAAGAAGGATGTGCGATCTTTTCTCTCGTTGTGTGGGTTCTACCACAAATTTATCCCACATTTCACTGAACTGGGAGCTCCGTTGACGGAAACCTTGAAAAAGGGATTACCGGATCAAATCATTTGGACACCAGAATGTGAGAATGCCTATAGTCAGTTAAAGGAGGCCTTGGTCAGCAAACCTGTATTACAGCTCCCTGACCTTTCCAAACCATTTGTGTTGAGAACGGATGCGAGTGCGATTGGAATTGGAGCCGCTTTGTTACAGGAAGGAAAAGACGATGCTTCGGTTTTGAAACCTGTGGCATACGCAAGTAAGAAACTTCTACAGGCGGAGAGGAATTATTCAACCGTCGAGAGAGAATGCTTGTCCCTCGTATGGGCAGTGCAAAAATTTCAGCCATATTTGTATGGAGTTAAGTTTCGGGTCCAGTCAGATCATCAGCCCCTGATGTTCCTGGCTACTTCTCAGAAGCTCAACGCACGTTTGATGCGGTGGTCGTTGTTACTTCAACCGTATAATTTCACAGTAGAGTACATTCCTGGGAAGGAAAATGTTGGAGCGGATTTCTTGTCAAGACACCCAGCTCCTGAAGAAGAAGAATGAATCATCTGGATTAAACTCACGGTGGAGAAGAGTGAGATGGACTACTCTCTTAGGAGGGGGCCTATGTCACAAAATGAAACCGTGTGTTTATCCGGTTGATTATTACAGAGGATTTTCGGATTAAGCGGACGATCGACCAGCGACATCTATTTGTACTAACAGAGTAAACACAGCTTGTACAGGTTACATCGTGTCAGCCCATATACACATTTGGTGGTGAGTGAGAAGGAGATGGATACACCGAGTTGGCAGTTCATTAACAGTTGGAATCACATATATTGTCACCACGGAACAGAAGAGTGACAAGTTTGTCAACATTTGAATGCAGATGGAAGCCGTGAGATCACAGGGGCAGATGTAAAACGGAAGTACCTAGTACGGAAAACAGTGCATCTGTCAATTCTTGGTTTCCGGAACATCAAGATGATTGGCAGCTTGGTATCGAAACTCTTTGTTGGGAGTTTACAGAAACTAGCTGGCTTGTTTTGAGAATCTAGGCAATTACTGACAACTTTGACAGGATTTAAGCCAGGAAAATAGTTCTTGACAGGGGATGATTTGCCACTGTGCCACCTGTGTGGGGGAGTAAAGGATAACGTCACGTGGACAACTTTGGTAGTTTGCCATATAAACTCGAGTTGAGATCAACTAGGGTGGACTTGAATAATGCTCTAGTACAGAGTGCAGGGCACTGCAGTGCCAGTGGAAATAATATCTACCGTGTGTTAATTAGTGACTTAATTTTACACGTGCCTATATGGCAGATGTAGATATGATTTATAGGACTGCAGTAGTGCCATTTAAGGTTCCCTACCAGATCCAAGGAAACTCAACAAGTTTTAAAAAAACCCATTCGGAAGAACACCCGTTCAACCATCAATAAAGTGCAGACAGAACGTAACTGAAAGCTAAAAGCAGGTTGATTCACCAAAGTGAGTGATGCGTACTGATGCACCACACATCATCAGACAGTGGTGGCGGGCTGAAGACATTGGGTCTAATAGTTACCTAGAGTTATATAATCTCGTGTAATAGAACACATGACATTATATGTGAGGCTGGATAGACACGAGTGAGGATCAATCCAGTACAGTAACAATTAACATTAGTAAGTAGCCCTTATGAACTGAGTGGTTCGATGTGCAACGAGGATGATCTGTCGACTAACTAACTAACTAACTAACTGCGTACACACTGCAAAAGACTTGTGCAGTTTGTTTAGGAACATTAGGAACGGACATTGTGTAGAGTGCAACCGGTCCCTGATTAACTCTTAATACCACCGGTGTCTATTTCGGATGTTCATGAAATTGGATTACCAGAGGTCTACAGAGGCAAAGCATTATCCGGCAAGATGGTTCCGGCAACGGGTGAGACGTACTTGTTCTGACGTAACGTGCTGTGGTCTATCTTTGCTGTGATCAGCTGACTGAGTTGATGTCTGAGAGACAGAGTCTACACACTTTATAGAACACGTCACACATTTTCTTCGCATACACGTCTCATACACGTTACACTTTTATTTTAATAAATTACTCTTTATTAATTTCTAGAAGCAAGAGTTGTTGAGTATGTTGCGTTGGGGAAGTATGAGAAGGGGGCATAGTACGACAGTGTGAGAGTGATAGGAAAAGGTGTCCATAGGCTGATGGAGTGTGTTGGACGGAAGCTGGTGGATTCTCCAGAATATTGAGGGGGAAAAAAAATAATATTATAATGTGGGTGTCGGATCTCCTCACTCCAGGGACGACACTTTAAAGGAGGACACGACAGTGCTGTCATCCTATTTGTTTAACCTGTACGCCGAAAATATAATGAGAAATGTAGGTGGTCATGAAATACCAGAGAATGGATATGCTGATGATACAGTATTACTATCCACATCACAGACTGGTATAGAAAACATAATAACCTCAACCCAAAGAAATAGTGAAAATCACAACGTATATCTTAACATAGCAAAAACAAAGATAATGTATACAGATAGAACTACTATGGAGAAAGAAATATATGTTAATGAGGAAAGATTGGAGGTGGTGGAAAATTTCGAATATCTTGGGTTATTGATTACCACAATGAAAGAAATTAAACGACGACTACCAATTGCTCTTCAAATACTAAAACAACTGAATAAATTATGGAGTGGGACAGACAGAACTACAAAAATTAGATTTTTAAGAGCATGCATCTTTCCCATTGCAACATACGCCTGTGAGACCTGGACACTTACTAAACAAGCTGAACAGCGCATAGATGCTTTTGAATATAAATGTTATAGACGAGTTCTAAGAATATCTTGGGTAAAGAAAAGAAAAAAAAAATGCACCCATACTTCAAGAGCTGAATTTTGAAAAGGGTTGGCTATTAAAGACGATAAAACAAAGAAAATTGATATTTCGGTCACTTGAAACGTCATGAAGGTTTAGAGAGAACAATAGTGGAGGGTATATGTCTGGGAAGAGAGGAAGAGGAAGGCCAAACAGAAGATGGGTGCAGGATGTGGCGGATGATCTTCAGATGGGTGTATTTGCATCATCTATACCTCTGTGTAACCCTTTGATTATATAGAATGTCACCCGGGAAGGTTAACCCGGTCAACAAATGCCCGCAGAAGTCGGATGTGTCGGCCTAACGGCGCAAGAACGCAGCTCTGCTGTAAACAGGCACAACGCAATCACGTCCGGAAAAAAACTCCGGATGAACGCAGAAGAAGAAGAAGATGGGTGTATCGGACGCGAGACATCTTTCTTGTGATCGAGAAGTTTTCTGGAAGGTTGTTATGGGAGCGAGGTTCTGCAAAGGACATGCTACTGAATGAATGAATAACTACATTCTATCTCATGAAGAACATTTCATGCAGTAAGTCCTTGTCATAGGATGTTAGAAAAAGAATTCCCGAATGTTGCATAGAACCAATTTTAACATACGACTGCGAATCCTGGACAATTAGTAAACAAGCGAAAAACTCACTGGAGGCTTTGAAGATATGGTTTAATAGAAGAGTGCTGGAATGTCCTCTGACATCCAATATGAGCGATCTGGACATTTTGAGGAAGGCTGCACAGACAACTTATCACAAACATCAGAAAGAGGCAGTCTTTATTTTGTGGGTCATATAATGAGATCTTTATGTTGTGGGTCATATAATGAGATCTTTATTTTGTGGGTCATATAATGAGATCTTTATTTTGTGGGTCATATAATGAGATCTTTATTTTGTGGGTCATATATGAGATCTTTATTTTGTTGGGTCATATAATGAGATCTTTATGTTGTGGGTCATATAATGAGATCTTTATTTTGTGGGTCATATAATGAGATCTTTATGTTGTGGGTCATATAATGAGATCTTTATTTTGTGGGTCATATAATGAGATCTTTATTTTGTGGGTCATATAATGAGATCTTTATTTTGTGGGTCATATAATGAGATCTTTATTTTGTGGGTCATATAATGAGATCTTTATGTTGTGGGTCATATAATGAGATCTTTATTTTGTGGGTCATATAATGAGATCTTTATTTTGTGGGTCATATAATGAGAAGAGAAAAGCTGGAACATGTTGTGACAACCGGACAGATTTATGACAAGAGAGATGGAGGAAGATAGCCAGAGAAAACTCTTCACAGTATTGTGCCATGGCAGGGAAGGGAGTCAACCCATGAATTGATACATGCTGTTAGAGATCACAGATGTGGGGGAACATAATCGCACACGCCGGTCGGCAAGGCACTGGATGAAAACATCCTGTGATAACATAAGTACTTTCAAAACATCTTGTGATAACATCAGTACTTTGAAAACAACCTATGATAACATCAGAACTTTGAAAACATCCTGTGATAACATCAGTACTTTGAAAACATCCTGTGATAACATCAGTACTTTGAAAATATCCCGTGATAACATCAGTACTTTGAAAACAACCTATGATAACATCAATACTTTGAAAACATCCTGTGATAACATCAGTACTTTGAAAACATCCTGTGATAACAACAGTACTTTGAAAACAGCCTATGATAACATCAGTACTTTGAAAACAACCTGTGATAACATCAGTACTTTGAAAACAACCTGTGATAACATCAGTACTTTGAAAACAACCTGTGATAACATCAGTACTTTGAAAACAACCTGTGATAACATCAGTACTTTGAAAACTAGATTGTTTAATCTCCCCCGCCCCGTCTCAAAGACTTGGTTCCTGCCCCCGGTGGATGATCCATGTTTGCTGTTAGGTCGTGAAAGTCTCTCGGGCTGCATGGTCGGATCAAAGTACAGCGGAACCACACCGTGATCTAGGCCAGAAGATATAGACGAGATCCGAAACCAGGATTTGAACAAGAACACAGCATTTAGAAAGTAAGGTGGCTAGAGCACAACTTGAAACACTTATATTGGTAATGACTGCATGCCATGGTCCAGATAAGGACTTGGACCAGTTATGCCGTAATCCAGGTTAGATGAGGTTAGAGGTTATGGCAGTGTTCACAAACTGGACACCTGGATCGTGAAAAGTGGATACTTTTCACGCAGCGTGAAAACGCTGGGACTCGCTTTGCAGCTCACGGGAAGCGAATCCGAACAAAGGGATTCAAGTTGTGGTTGTGGTCGTGGACGCACCACGTCTAGAAGATAGGCACGGCTTAGACTGTGCCGCCTTTTATTATGTTTGTGTAGCAATGTAGTGTTTATTGTAATATGGAATATATGATGGTGTATATGATATGTCCATGTTACAGTGGCAGGATGAATATAGTAACATAAAATCTAACTCTGAGTTTGAGTAACATTTCTACAGGAGAGAGAAATTGTGTGTAATAGTAAGTTGGTGTACTTTGTGTGGAATGGCAGAATCTAACGACCAGCAAAGTAATGTGTGGAGAAGTAACCACGGTGGTGACTGGATGATGATGAAATTATCAATTAAGATCCTTAGACATCAGATCTGTACACCAAATAAACAGTGGCGGTTACAGTTGCTAATTACCAACCAGCGTCAAAGACATACGTAAGAGCTCAAAGCTAAGAAGAGCTAAATAGAGCTAAAGAAAAGGGCAAGTAACATAACGATCTAGGAGATCAGACAGAAGAGACACAAACACTATAAATAGCTATAACGGGACACACTCGTGACGACAAGGAGGGCAACGAGTGTACGTGAGCTGGGGTTACCCAAGAGACTGGGAAACCCGCATCACGAGAAGTGACCATGTAACTCTGGTTACTATAACTAAGTGACCAGCGTGCTGGAACTCCAAGCACGTAAACTAGCGGATGCACGGAGAGCTAATTGCTCGTGGCTGAACACGCCACAGGAAGCTTGTTCAGACAGAGACTCGACGGCGTAGGGAACAGACTGTATATCCGCTGTGGATACTTTGTTGTTAAGAAGGACAGTATCAATAGTTAGGACTTAAGCTTAGCTTCAGTAGTTATTATCATTAACATCATCTCCTCATTCCATCTTCATAACATACTATGATGTTTAATACCGATGTGGTATTCCGCTCGTGGAGGTCATGTACGATCAGCTCCGAATAAAATGTATCCTTTTGCAAACAATACGAGTTGTCACTTTCGTGTGGTGCAAAAGTAGGGAATCCTTGTATGCCTGTCGCAAGTGAGTTGCTGACAGTGGAGAAGTAACCACGGTGGTGACTGGATGATGATGAAATTATCAATTAAGATCCTTAGACATCAGATCTGAACACCAAATAAACAGTGGCGGTTACAGTTGCTAATTACCAACCAGCGTGCGCCCTGTACAACAATACGTTTCCAGCCACGCCAAGAGCGTGCCAAAATATAATTATCAATAGAGGTACACAGACGCCCCGTGGCACTCTAGCACATGAGGTATTAGAACACGCATCCAACAATATAAACGCTTACCAGATCTTCCTCATCTTCTTCCTTTCTTCTCCTCCTCCATCTTCAGCTTACTAATCTTCCTCCTCCTTCCTTCCTCCTCCTTCCTCCACCTACTCCCTCCTCCTCCTTCCACCTCCTCCTCATCATACTCCTCCCTCCATCCTCCTCCTCCGTCCTCCTCTTGCTCAATGTGCCTTCTTCTTCGTTGTCTTGTCGGTTTCCCAGTTGTGCCACCAGTCCCACTAAGCATACAAGGAATGCGACCATATAAATAATTCATTCCAACTATTCCACGCGAGATAACTGTATTTTACAGAGATTTCACCCAGTTATCACCCTTATATTAGACATTTCGGTTGGTTTCGGTCTTTTTGTCTCTGTCGCTGTCTCTCTCTCGTGTCTCTGTCGCTGTCTCTCTCTGTCTCCATCGCTGTCTCTCTCTGCCTCTGTCTTTGTCCCTGTCTCTCTCCGTCTCTGTCTCTCCCCCTCTCTCTTTCTGTATCTCTCTATCTCCTACTCTGTCTTTCTATCTTTGTCTCTGCCTGCCTTTTTGACTGTGTGTCGCTCTCTGTCCTCTCTCTGTCTCTCTGTTTTTGTCTCTTTATCTCTGTCTGTTTGTCTATCTGTCTGTCCTACTTGTAATGGTATAAAGCAACGGTTCCCAAAGTTGGCAGCGTCAAGCACCCTTCTTCTCTGGGCATCATCCTGCACCATGAGGGTACCTGAGTTTTGAACCAACAGTGCAATTAGTGCCAAGAAACAGCTGTGTATGGGTGTGTATGTGCAGTCGCACGTGTGTTTTTATCTGTATTTATATGCTTGTCTGCTTGTATTCGTGTATGTGAATATATATATATATATATATATATATCATATATATATATATATATATATATATATATATATATATATATAATATATATATATATATATAATATATATATATATATATATATATAAACGCCGGCATTGTGACTTAGTGGCAGTGATCGCATTCCACAATACTATGTCGAGTGTTCAAAACCAGCCGTGGATGATTTGAAAGCGTTAATCTTCTTGGTATAAGCGTCGGTCGTTCAGAAAGCAATGGCAAACACATTCATTCATTCAGTAGCATGTCCTTTGCAGAACCTAGCTCCCATAACAACCTTTCGGTAAACTTCCCGATCACAAGCAAGATGTCCTGCGTCCGATACACCCATCTGGAGTCATCCGCCACATCCTGCACCCATCTTCTCTGTGGCCTTCCTCTTCCTCTCTTCCCAGGCACATACCCCTCCATTATTGTTCTCTCCAAACTCTCATGACGTTTCAAGTGACCAAAATATATCGGTTTTCTTTATTTTATCATCTTTAATAGCCAGCCTCTTCAATATTCAGCTCTTGAAGTATGGATGCATTTGTTATTTTCTTTACCCAAGATATTCTACAACCCGTCTATAACATTTATATTTAAAGGCATTTATGCGCTGTTCAGCGTGTTTAGTAAGTGTCCAGGTCTCACAGGCGTATGTTGCAATGGGAAAGATGCATGCTCTTAAAAATCTAATTTTTGTAGTTCTATCTGTCCCACTCCATAATTTATTCAGTTGTTTTAGCGACAAACCACTGAACGTAATGACTGCCCAGGACATCAGAAACTTCCAACAAATGTTGCTGTTGATTATGATGTCCTCTAAACGGTGAATACAACAGACAATGAATGAGATTTACTAACAGAATTGGATATACCAAGTTCAAGTGAATGAATTCTAATAAACAAGAGACAGTTTCAGACAGACAAAGATGCAGTACGAACAGCTGAGGGAGTCAAATGGATGTCAAACATAGGAATTCGCAGCTTCCGAATTTAGCTAACATCACTGACCGTCTGCCCCTGCCGTCCATCACTTATTGGGTTTCCCCGATGGGAAAATCCGGCCAGAGGAAAGTCCCGGAGGGACACTCGTCGTCGTGTCCAGCCTGGCGTGACAGCTCCTTCCACGTTTGATGAGAGTTAAAATGGCGGGTGAAAGGTATTTAACGCGCAATCCGACCCCCGCGTTGGTCAGTTTATCTTGGCCCATTCTCATCATCATTAAGTGCCATGTCGATAAGTCTGGAAGCATTGGTAGCCATAATTAAAGATCCCCTCGGATAAGATCTGTCATTTTCTAGCCCAGCCCCTGTCCATATTTATCAATCATGTGTCTCACTCTTAGATCTATATTTATATTTCTGTGTACTTTTATTTTATTTTCTCATTTTCGTCTTAATTTCCCTGCCGGTCTTCAATTCTGTAGTTGGGTCTCTATTCTTTTCTATATTTTACGGTTAATCTTTCTGATGTAAAATGCGTCTTTCTGTCTTTCTTTCCTTTGCCATTTATGATCCCGATTGTCCCCTAATTTATATATTGTTTTCTGTTTTGCAGCAATTCTGTTCTTTCTTAAATAAAAAATAAAGACCCTTTGACACACCCTAAGACGTATTAGCCAAGTGTTGTTAGACACATATTTTTGTAGTTGCTTTGTCCATCAAGAATGATGATGATGACCATTCAATTCATCCAGCGGGGTTGAAAGTATGGAGCCGTGAGTTATAAGATGGCTGATAGGGCCTATTTTGGCTCAAAATGTTATTTGACAATGTGGGCAAAGAATGCTCTATGTTCCAGGAGGAGGAGGATCTCCAGCTGTGGTTTTTCTGTCCAGTCTTTTTTTCCACATCTCTTGCAGTCCTGTTTGCTTCACAAGTGACTGCACCCTTGCGTAATGATGTACGCCACGAATTTTGATTTTTGGCAGCAGTCTCCCAAGTGTCATGGTGAATTCCAAAAGCTTTTAGTAAGATTTTCAGAGTGTCTTTACAGCGTTTCCTCTGACCGCATGTTAGACGCATATTTTTATAGACCGGTCGGCACTCGTGTGTGATGTGTTCATAATCAAGCCGGCCGCCTTTATTTTGGCCGGGCGGAAGGTTTAATGCACTTGCTTACACTTCCTCTGGGGGCCGCGGTAGGAAGCTCATTACTCACGTTGGTCAGTTGGACTTAAATGTTGACTTCTCGTCCTTGACTTAGGGACATAAATTACAAGTACCTCAGGAGATGGAGTGGGTTCGCCTGACGGCGAGGGACACCGGTAATAGGGAAAGCTGGCCCACACGAAAAAAATCAGTGCAGTGACCTCACTAGTAGTTTAAACAGCAGCAGCAGCAGCAGCACCACCACCACCACCACCACCACCATTACAACCACCACCATCACCACCACAACCATTACAGCCACCACCATCACCAGAAGAAGAAGAAGAAGAAGAAGAAGAAGAAGAAGAAGAAGAAGAAGAAGAAGAAGAAGAAGAAGAAGAAGAAGAAGAAGAAGAAGAAAAAAGAAGAAGAAGAAGAAGAAGAAGAAGAAGAAGAAGAAGAAGAAGAAGAAGAAGAAGAAGAAGAAGAAGAAGAAGAAGAAGAAGAAGAAGAAGGAGGAGGAGGAGGAGGAGGATGGGGAGAAAGGAGGAGGACGAGGAGGATGAGGAGGGGAAGGAGGAAGAGGAGGAGGACGATGACGACGTGGAAGAGAACGTATGCCCTACCTCCTGCAGCCGGTAGTTGCTGACGTGCAGCTGGCCTACCGACCAGGCCCAACAATGACAGGTATGATTTAACAGACCGCGTGCTACTGTGCCAGGAAGACGCGCTAACTGATATTACTGAGTCTGCCAAGGGAGATAATTTTGCTCAGCTCTGAGATATTTCCATTAAACGGTTGTGGGAAATTGGTCCCAGGGGGAATGGTGCTGAAGGCAGATAGATCAGTTAGCTCCAAGCTTTGATACGAGATGTCACCGTAGGAGGTTAGAGGTCGGCCTCATCATCATCATGTACCCAGGAGACCGGCGTAGGAGTTTATGGTGTTATAGTTCAAGCCTATTTATACTATTCCTCTATGCCACAGTCTCAGTCCTCTCAACATCATTGCCTGCCCC
>JACEFZ010016353.1:0-24909 GCA_014155875.1 Cepaea nemoralis
AAAGGGGGTTAAAAAAGTTACTCACAAAGAGAAATGATTATTCGCATCAGAAGTAAACAGTCCACATTCTCTGGGCGTGTCATGAGAAGGGGATAGCTGGAGTATGTCCTCACAAACGGGCAGGTTGGAACGGAGAAGAGGCAAAGGGAGACCATGAGGGAAGATACTGGACAGTTTGACTTCATGGCGTGGAGGAACATCCGTATCAGAAATTTGTGGCTGCACAAGAGAATGAAAGGTATGGACAGACATGATTACAAAAGCCACGCAGCATAGACAGTAAGAAGTTGTCCATTGCTTTCTGAACGGCCGACAACCATACCATTGAAATCAACACAAAGCGATATTGCTCTCTAATGAACTGCTGCTGATTTCGAACCATGGACTCGGTAAGTCGGGGGACTGTGAAACTGCTTTTACTAACACCCCCCCCCCCCCCCCCCCCAAAAAAAAATAACCACAGACGCGGGCAACAAACATTATTGTTCGTCGGTGTTTTGCCGAAACCATAGCTGAACCCGGGATCTTTAGATCTTCAGTTTAAAACTCTCCCAACTAACAGTTCTGAAATACGATGTATATAACACATAAGAAGTAAAATATGGCATAAATAAGATCTAACATAAGACATAAATAAGGCGTTCAATCAGACACAGATAAAGCGTTCAATAAGGCATAAATAAGGCGTTCAGTAAGACATAAATAAGGCGTTCAATAAGACATAAATAAGGCGTTCAATAAGACATAAATAAGGTGTTCAATAAGACATAAATAAGGCGTTCAATAAGACATAAATAAGGCGTTCAATAAGACACAGATAAGGCGTTCAATAAGACATAAAAAAGGCGTTGAATAAGATATAAATAAGGCGTTCAATAAGACATAAATAAGGCGTTCAATAAGACATAAATAAGGCGTTCAATAAGACATAAATAGGGCGTTCAATAAGACATAAATAAGGCGTTCAATAAGATATAAATAAGGCGTTCAATAAGACGTAAATAAGGCGTTCTTTAAGACATAAATAAGGCATTCACTAAGACATAAATAAAGCGTTCAATAAGATATAAATACGGCGTTCAATAAGATATAAATAAGGCTTTCAATAAGATAAATAATACGTTCATTAAGATATAAATAAGGCGTCCAATAAGGTATAAATAAGGCGTTAAGATATAAATAAGGCGTTCAATAAGATATAAATAAGGCATTCATTAAGATATAAATAAGGCGTTCAATAAGTTATAAAAAGGCGTTCAATAAGATATAAATAAAGTGTTCAATAAGATATACATAAGGCGTTCAATAAGATATAAATAAAGCGTTAAATAAGATATAATTAAGGCATTCAATGAGACATAAATATGGCGTTCATTAATGCATAAATATGGCGTTCAATAAGACATAAATAAGGCGTCAAATAAGACCTAAATAAGACTAAATAAGACGTAATAAGTAAAATAAGAACAATATAAGATGTAATAAGTAAAATAAGAACAATATAAGACGTAATAAGTAAAATAAGAACAATATAAGACGTCTGAAGCATTAGGCTACATTTGTGAAAGTTTGCTATGTTTCGGAAATTCTAGTTCTGTTTCTGAATGTGGTAAACGAAGTTTTAAAAAAGTAACAAATCGAGTGCGTTAGCGAATTTCATAGTGAATTGCTCTGATGATGTCACGATCACTACCGGACACGGGTTCGAGCCTTTGCTTGTCGCCTGCGAAATTGAGAGAATGACGGCACATATTCTTCCGCGCATTAAACAATAAATTATCATGGCGCTATCACATCACCGACCCATACAAGAAAACTGCTTCGGGACTATTTTTTTTTCCCCTAAAATATTGTTAAATAATAGAAAAAGAATATTCCAGAATGATGTAATGTGAAGGAAGCTTGCTGCTTAGGGCAATTTCTTCTGGTGGAAAATTAATCGAACAGGACACAAGGTCGCATCACATTTCGCAAACTTTGTTATGGCGTGGAACTTGCAAACATTCAGTTTTTGTCCCATGTTGCAATACATTTTCTAAAAATGAGCATTCGAAGATTTAAGAATGGAGTATTTTGTTAAAATAGCTGAATGTTTGGGGCATTTACGTTTGATTTGACAGACCCGACTTCGGACAATTTCGAACACACACAAAACAACAGATCCACCCGCTATAATTGGAGTTGTACGAGGGGTATTCAAATGAAAACTTTAAAAGTGTTATAGAAATTACAATAACCATGTCATTGTGTTGTAACCGGTCAATATTGTTATTAAGGATGTCAAGAGTGTTAAGTACGTGACATTACGGTGTAGACGAACACGGTGACGTTCTATCACAGATAAATAATGTGATATGGACAGCTGTAGGAGCTAACATAGGGTATGAGAAATTGAAATAAACCAACATAGGAGTGGTGATGTGAGCCGCTACACGCTGCGGGATTTATTGAGGAGGGGATCCGAGCACTTATGGACTGAATGGTTCGATGTACAATGAGGATGATCTGTCGACTAACTAATAACTAATTAACTGGTTAGGAGCCTAGCTCCATTTGGGAAAGACGCGAGGGCTTTAAATCAAACCCTAAAATATATATTTTTGTGTGTGAATATATTCTGAACAAGTAAAGAACAAATGTATCGCGTTCCTATGTAGTCACTACTGCGTTCAATGCAAGTCCTCTAGCGCCGATATAGTGCTTGCATTCCGTAGAAAAAACATGTATCTTGGTGACGTGTGTAACTACTCATGTACCACGTGCTGTACCTCTTCACAGAAGTCACGCCATGTTGAACTTCCTGCTCCACTCATACACTTGTTGGACTAACATGCATGCATCACCATACTGGACCTTCATGCACCGATGAATTTCTATAGGTTTCACCCCTTCACTGATTTTTTTTTAAAAACGGATAACAGAACTTTTCTCCTCTTTGGTGCATGTCAAAAGTTGGGCGGCCATCTTTAAACTGTCCCTATGACGCCACCGTGCTCATCTACACCGTGATGCCACATGCTCAACGCCCTTGACATCATTAACAACAACATTGACAGGTTACAGGGCAATGGCATGGTTATTGTAATTTCTATCACACTTTTGAGGTTTTGAATTGAAGACACCTCGTTGAAGACATGCTGAAGAAGATTACCGGTCCAGGTAAGGACACCACGGTCTCTAGGAGTTAAACAGAATCTTTGGAAGCATGATTTTAATAGCACCGTCTTAATTTTTTTGTGTTTTGTTAGATAGCACCGTCTTCGCTGTCATTGTTTTTAAATAGCATTGTCTTCACTGTCTTATTCTGTTTTAATTGCATGTCCTTTTCAGAACGTTGCAATTAACCACAAGTTTATTTGCTATTCGATTTTATGTTCAGTAGTTTGTCATTGCTTTCTGAACGAGAAGTCAACTTTGAAGTCAAACTGACCAGTGCAAGGGATGAATTCCTTACCTCGTCATCAGTGCATCGGAAGTGTATGACCCATTGCGGTTTTATCCATTCGGCCGCGCCGACCGTTGTCTTAAATTTCAGGGAAGGATCGTTAAGCACACAAATATTGTGCGAGGGCGTGCTAATATGCTGAGTTATCTGCCCCTTTTTATCTGCCCCTGGCGGGATGTTGCTGTGATTACTACGATCAAGGCGCTTGTAATGATGAAGGAAATTGCAGACTTGAGAGACAACTACAGAGAGAGGGAGAGACAGAAAGAGGGATCGAGAGTTTGGGAAGCAGAGAGAAGGAGAGACAGAAAGAGGGGGTGAGAGTTTGGGAAGCAGAGAGAGGGAGAGACAGAAAAAAGGAGAGACAGAAAAAGGGAGAGAGAGTTTGGAAAGCAGAGAGGGGGGAGAGAGAGTGTGGGGGAAGGTAGAGAGAGACTTAGTGAAGGAGATGGAGAGAGAGAAATAGAGTTGGGGGAAAACTGAGTTAGAATATTGAGATACTTAATGAGAGAGGGCAAGAAAGGATTGAGGGGGTGGAGGCATAAGTGACAGATTGAGTGAGAAAGGCGATGGGTATATAATGAGTTAGGAATAGGTAAAGAGGGAGAAAACAGAGTGACAGAGAGAGAGAGAAAAAGAGAGAGAGATAATGAGAGAGAGAGACGAAGGGGATAGATTTTGAGTTAGGAATAGGTAAAGAGAGAGGACACAGAGAGGTAGAGAGAGTGGGGAGAGGGGGGATGGAGGGAGGGAAGCAGAGATAAACTGAGTGAAGGAAATGGGAGAGAGAAATAGAGTGGGGAGAAACTGAATGAGAAAGATAATAATGAGATACTTAGTGAGAGAGAGTGGAAGAAAGGGAAAGAAGATCTGAGTTCCAGAGATTGAGTGAGATAGGCGAAAGGGATAGATATTGAATTGTCAATAGGTAAAGAGATCACAGAGTGACAGAGAGAGGACACAGGGTGACAGATAGAGGACACATTGTGACATAGAGGATACAGAGAGAGACAGAGAGCTTGAGACCTTGCGAGAGAGAGAGAGAGAGAGAGAGAGAGAGAGAGAGAGAGATAGTTTGGGAGAGAGAAGGGAGGACGCGGGCTGTCGTGTGATATTGTATGATGATGCTGCCACAAGCAAAACTAAGATGATGTCAACTGCGATGGTTGTAGTGGTTATGGTGGTTGTGATGGTTGTAATGGTTATGGTGGTTGTGATGGTTGTAGTGGTTATGGTGGTTGTGATGGTTGTAGTGGTTATGGTGGTTGTGATGGTTGTAGTGGTTATGGTGGTTGTAATGGTTGTAATGGTTATGGTGGTTGTGATGGTTGTAGTGGTTATGGTGGTTGTGATAGTTGTAGTGGTTATGGTGGTTGTGATGGTTGCAGTGGTTATGGTGGTTGTGATGGTTGTAATGAGTATGGTGGTTGTAGTGGTTGTGATGGTTGTAGTGGTTATGGTGGTTGTGATGGTTGTAGTGGTTATGGTGGTTGTGATGGTTGTAGTGGTTATGGTGCTTGTGGTGGTTGTAATGGTTATGGTGGTTGTGATGGTTGTAGTGGTTATGGTGGTTGTGATGGTTGTAGTGGTTATGGTGGTTGTGATGGTTATGGTGGTTGTGATGGCTGTAATGGTTATGGTGGTTGTGATGGTTGTAATGGTTATGGTGGTTGTGATGGTTGTAATGGTTATGGTGGTTGTGATGGTTGTAGTGGTTATGGTGGTTGTGGTAGTTGTAGTGGTTATGGTGGTTGTGATGGTTGCAGTGGTTATGGTGGTTGTGATGGTTGTAATGAGTATGGTGGTTGTAGTGGTTGTGATGGTTGTAGTGGTTATGGTGGTTGTGATGGTTGTAGTGGTTATGGTGGTTGTGATGGTTGTAGTGGTTATGGTGCTTGTGGTGGTTGTAATGGTTATGGTGGTTGTGATGGTTGTAGTGGTTATGGTGGTTGTGATGGTTGTAGTGGTTATGGTGGTTGTGATGGTTATGGTGGTTGTGATGGCTGTAATGGTTATGGTGGTTGTGATGGTTGTAATGGTTATAGTGGTTGTGATGGTTGTAATGGTTATTTTGGTTGTGATGGTTGTAATGGTTATGGTGGTTGTGGTAGTTGTAATGGTTATGGTGGTTGTGGTAGTTGTAATGGTTATGGTGGTTGTGGTGGTTATGGTGGTTATAATGGTTATGGTGGTTGTGATGGTTGTAATTGTTATGGTGGTTGTGATGGTTGTAATGGTTATGGTGGTTGTGGTGGTTGTGGTTGTTATGGTTATGATTGTTGTGTTTATGGTGGTTGTGGTGATTGTTGTGGTTATGGTGGTTATAATGATTTAGGTCTAGCAATATGAAACACAAAATATTCTGCTCACCGGCCTTCACTACACCGGCCTACACTTGTAAGACTTGGTCATTGGTTTTTATGTCGGTCCATGGCATTCTTTGCATTATACTTAAAAACCACATTTCCACAGCCATCATATGTTTTTTTCAGCTTGTCTGCTCATTGACCACGCTTCACGTCCATACAAATGTATAGGTTCTATGTAGCACTTCAACACTCCTTTTCACGTTGCAAATGACATCTTTTAATTGGTCATTATGTTTCCATCTTACAAAAGGTTACCTTCGCCATGGCGATTCTTGTTCTAATCTCTTCAAGGCATCTCCCTTCATATGTTACGACTGTTCCGAGATCATTGTACTGATTCACTTGTAATCAGTTATAAATTAAAAAGGGAAAAAAAACTGCTCTAGGGTCTCATAGTAAAAACAACTTTGGTTAAATACCGGAACATCACTAGTGTTTGAACCTGTTATCGTATTGTAAAAAACAGACACCTCAAATCTACAGACTGTTAAAAAAAAAAAAAGTTAGTATAAATGTCGGAACATCATTATAGTTTTAACCAGTTATTCCACAGAGAGCCACAGAAAGAGTTGTTCAACCATGACATTTAGTCTTTAGATTGCATTTCCTCTCACTAGGGTAAGGTTTGCGCCCTCTCAATTGTACTCCTCCGCTCGAAAGAGTTGGCACAGTGGGGTTTAATGAGCGCAGCCCAACATTCGGCGCTATCAGAAAGCCGGGAGTACCGTCTACTGTCATACGGTAGCTCAGTCATATCTGACTAAGACCTGGCTTTCCAAGCGGCCACCCGAACAAGTTTACTAGGCCGATCGATCCCTCCAACAAACTGCCGCCTTTTTCCCTCATAGGCTCCAGCCCGACTAATGTACATGACAACAAAACGTAAGTAAAATACAAAAATGTGTCAGCTTGCGTTTCAATAAAATTTTTGTCAGGCTGAAAGGCCTTTAAAAAAAAAAAAAAGTAAATTACATACTATATGTGGCCAGCCTTGACCTCTTCAAGCGGACGACGAACACAGGCGTCTAACCCTCGTTTGATGACGTACTCAAGACGTCATCAGCGTATCTATGTAGCGATTACACTAACACATCTGCTGACTGACTTAAATGTTACACACAAAATAGTTGCAAAATGAAAAACCGATCGGTGAAGTTGTTTCCTCCATGCCATGATGTCAAACTGTCCTGCATATTATCTCTTGATCTCCCTCTGCCTCGCATCCCCTTCAACCTTTCCGTTGCCACACAGGAATGATTGAAAACACAAGAGACACAAGGTTATGAACAGACATGATCATCAACGCCACATAATACAGACTATGAGAAGAATAAAATGGAAAAAAAAAAAAGTAGGTTAGCACACGTCAAAGCACGGGTAATATTGGTGCGGTTTGGTGCAACTACAAATCGAAACGGTGCCAACAATGAACCTTGTTGAAGAAATTAGTCGCCTCTCTTTTTTTTTTTTCAACGGTCAAATAAACATCCAAGATCTACAACAGGTAGCAGCGAACCGCCAACCGCCTTGGGCTCAAGAGGAAAGACTAACTATAGTATGTTCCGATTTGAATGCCTTCATTCACAATCAATTATTTTGAAAACTGTCTGTTGCATCGTTATGAAATTTTTCCAGCCGTCTTATATTTACCCCCACCCAAGGAATATGTCTTTGGTAGGTCTAAAAACAATTTAAATCATCAAAAGCGGCGACATTCCTTTGATGTTTTGCTGAACAACTAGTGATTTCTCGCTAACAAAGTTAACTTTACAGTAATTGGAGACCTGCCAATTCAGATGACACACAAAGGCGTATCCGGATTCGTATGGGAGTGGGTGCAATGAAAGAAGTAGCTTAAATTCGACTGGGTCGGCTGCATTGCACCGGGTTTTTATCCCATATGGCTCAGTTTCTTTCCGCAGCGCGGAAAGCGTCGCACAAAGCACGAACTCCGTAGCTCCAGCGACGACCCTCGGGAGTCTCCGAAAAAATGCACTCGTGAAATGAAGGACGCGGCCCGGAATCGAACATACAACCTTCGAAGCCCGTGTCAGACGGCTTGACTACTTCACCACGGAGAATCCCGAGAGGGGTGCAATGTGTAATATTAGTAAAGACAGAGAATTTACAGAGGCACGGGGTAAATAATTTGTAAATTAACAGCAAAGTAGAAGGACTATATTTCTTACCTTATTTTTCATTTCCTTCTTGTTTCTTCAGCTGATGCTGATGCTGTAATGTTTAGGGCCTGCAATTCGTCTGAATAGTTGGAGCAAAATATCCCAGTAAGTGTGTACGTAGATTAAGGTCTGCGATCTGCCGATTCCAGTAGGTTGATGATTGCTCTCGGTTGCATAAAATTCAATCCATCCTTTCTCCAATAGTCCTCTTCCTCTTTCAACACATGGTCCTCACATTTTTTCCAGTAACTTTTATCAATATTTAATAGCGCGGACAGACAGACAGACAGACAGACAGACAGACAGACAGACAGACAGACAGACAGACAGACAGACAGACAGACAGACAGACAGACAGACAGGTAGGTAGGTAGGTAGGTAGGTAGGTAGGTAGGTAGGTAGGTAGGTAGGTAGAAAGGTAGAAAGGTGGGTGGCTGGCTGGCTGACTGGGTCGGTCGGTCGGTGGGTCGGTGGGTCGGTGGGTGGGTGGGTCGGTCGGTCGGCAGATAGATAGATAGATAGATAGATAGATAGATAGATAGATAGATAGATAGATAGATAGATAGATAGATAGATAGATAGATAGATAGATAGATAGATAGATAGATAGATAGATAGATAGATAGAAGATAGATAGATAGATAGATAGATAGATGGATAGATAGATAGATAGATAGATAGATAGATAGATAGATAGATAGATAGATAGATAGATAGATAGATAGATAGATAGATAGATAGATAGATAGATAGATAGATAGATAGATAGATAGATAGATAGATCCCCGCCAGAAGCCGGGCATTTTCTGCTAGTTTATTTATATAATCACGTTTCATGAAAGAACCCCCATTTGGAGACACCTCTGAACAATCCCATTTAACTTCGCGCTGTTTGTTTCAAAACGAAAATTTTAAAAGATGCGGGGTCGTGTCTTGGTGAAGCTGTAATACTGTTAAAATGATGGACGTAATCTCTAAGTCGTCAGTTATATACCGCATATAAACAAACTTTGAAATCTGTTGTAAAATCTCCAGAACAAAAAATTTTTTGTTGGGTGGGCATAATGATAAGGTTATATACTAAATCTCATCATTTTCCCTCAGTTGGTTACTGAGATATTGAATTTTATATTGAGGCAACAGCAACACACACAAAAACACTATAACTGACTTTTGTAAAATAACATTATCCAGCGGACGGGAGACATCATGGTGCGTGCAATTGAGGATAATGATAGAAAATGAAGCATTATTGTTTTTCTGGATTAGTTGCGTCAAGCTCTCTTCCGATTGTCGTCGATCAAACACGTGAAAACAAAAAGTAAAATGTCTTCCCAATAGCAACATCAAAAGTGGATGGAACCCGTCTGAAACAAGTGAATGATTAAAGCATTTGGATACGTTAATAACAGCAGGCGAAAGGTATGTTAAGGAAGATAATGAATAATAGTCCAAACAATAGTAGCATTTAACATGATGAATATTCCCTGCAATTTATCTTTGTCGATTTAGGTGATGTGATATGAACTGGAAACAATTAGGTATATTTTGCTCCTGCGAAAAGAAGAGACTTACTAAACACAGACACAATGCACATTTACATATCTTACACGTTAAGAAAATCCATCGTACACAGGTGAACAACAACGTGTGACTTATCCACACACACACAAAACAGGAGTATTCAATAAATATATAAAATAAAATAATAAAATAACAAATAAGTACAATAGAACAACGCAGAACGGCCGACGTTTCGATTCTAAGAATCTTTGTCAAGGACAAAGGACAAAGGCGCCATATTTGCGAGTAGTTTGTGTTATTTTGTTGTTTTGTCTTTCGTTGTTTTATCTATTTGTGTTGTCCTGTCCTTGACAAAGATTCTTAGAATCGAAACGTCGGCCGTTCTGTGGTGTCCTATTGTACTTATTTGTTATTTTATTATTTCATTTTATATATTTATTGAATACTCCTGGTTTTTTTGATAAGTCACACGTTGTTGTTCACCTGTGTAGGATGGATTTTCTTAACTTGTAAGGTTTTTAAATGTGCGTTGTGTCTGTGTTTAGTAAGTCTCTTCTGTTCGCAGGAGCAAAATATACCTAATTGTTTCCAGTTCATATTATTATATCCTGCTGTCGCTGCTGCTTTCTCTAGGTGATGTAAAGAGTTCTCAGGATCTATGCTGAGCTAATTCCGATGTATAGAAGATAATTATGGATGGTTAGCAGGCTAGTGGGGATGGAAGCGGCGGGGATGTGGTTCTTTTAGAAGACTGATGAGACAAAAGGTGTTAATTACTCATATAATTCAACGAAGGACAATAGAAAAAAACATGGTGAAAACAGGACAGATCAGAGGTAGAAGAGGTAAGGACAGGCCGAAAGAAATGATGCTGGGTGGACTGCGGTAGTGGCGTGGGGGAATATCATTAGTATACTGGTAACTGATCCGGAACATCGGGGGCCGTATTATGTGGAGATGTAAGAACGGTTGCGGCTGTTGGCAGGGCACATGATGATGATGATGATGATGGTGGTGATGATGATGATGATGATGATGATGATGATGATGATGATGATGATGATGATGATGATGATGATGATGATGATGATGATGATGATGATGATGATAATGATGATGCCAACAGAAGAGATAAAGTAGACACGTAAGTCTTTTTAGCTAGCCCACTAGACAAAAGTCCCAAACAAAGAAGACACAGAAAGATGTATACGGACAACTTACAGCTTGGTATTGAACAAAAACAGAAGAAACATCAGCTTAATTAAACTGTCAGTTCGCAGAAAGCGATATAGGGTTATGGCAACCAGCGTGGCTGAGAACATTGACATGATTTTAACAATCAAGAAATGCTCTGCTGATCTTTGTGTTGTCTCTTAAAAGACGCGAGAATTTCTTATTGTTGATACAGTATTGCGCTCTCTCTCTCTCTCTCTCTCTCTCTCTCTCTCTCTCTCTCTCTCTCTCTCTCTCTCTCTCTCTCTCTCCCTCTCCCGTTCACTCTCTTTCTCTTGCTTTCTCTGTCTCTTTATCTCTTTGTCTCTCTCTGTTTCTCTTTATTTCTCTCTCACGTTCACTCTCTCTCTCTCTCTTTCTCTTGCTTTCTCTGTCTCTTTATATCTCTCTCTCTCTCTCTCTCTCTCTCTGTTTCTCTTTCTTTTTCTCTCACGCTTTCTCTGTCTTTTCACTTTCTCTTTCTCTCTATTGTTCACTCTCCTTCCCTCCTTATCGTTCTTTCTCTTTCTTTCTTTCTCATTATGTCTCTTTCTAACTTTTTTCTCTCTTTTTACACTCCTCTCATTCTCTCTCTCTCTCTCTTTCTCTCTCTCTCTCTCTCTCTCTCTCTCTCTCTCTCTCTCTCTCTCTCTCTCTCTCTCTCTCTCTCTCTCTCTCTCTTTTAAATCTTTCTCTTTGACCATATATTTTCCTATGTGAATGTATCATGCACTATTGATGATTGAAAAATGAGTGATTGGAAGGGCCGAATGTAAGACGAGCCTGCGTGCCCAATTTTACAAATAAAGCCACTTATAAAATAAAGTTGAATTGAATTGAAATATCTCTATGTTTTTATACAAGACTTAATGATCATTTATATACATCTATATTGGTGTATGTAAATATCGGGTTAGCACCATATACCACCTCAATGCGTGGAAAAAAGGGCCCTTATATTGTTGGGCCCTTGATATTGTTGCCAAACGTGGTTTTATATGAAATGTTCATACAAGTGTAACCAGACAGAGCACCCAGCAACACAATCATCAACCTGTATTCTTGCCTCCATATAAAAAAGTTAACATATTTGAAAACACCGTTTCCAGACTACGGCTATTCCTCCTTGAAAAGAGAAATGGCATTTCCGCCATCCCTTCCCGCCCCCCAGAGGAATTGAAAAAAAAAACCACAGACCAACATGTTCAGTTAATAATCTTTGAGCTAAATTTATTACCAGCAGAACAAAGTGCTGATAGTTCTCGGCCCAATGACAGAGCAACAAGAAGGTGAATAAATAGAGATTAAACCATCTGCCGACAGAAAGAGTACAAACAGCACAAAATTAAATAATTGGCAAATAATAATGGCATAAATAGAACTTAATTACAGTATTGACCAGCAGACAAAACTAGAACAAATAGCGCCGGATTAAAATGTTGACCATAAATAATATAATTTCATACCGGGGAATAACTATTGGGTAATAAACAATACAAATGACATCGGAAAGTATGGAAAACATTATTGTCGCTGATGAAAGATTGAAAGTGTGGAAATCAGGATTGTCGGTGATGTAAGATTGAACGCATAACGGGAGTGTGTATTTCGGTGGTTTTCATAAGTTTTGAGTCTATGGTTCATCTGAAGCAGAGGTTCCCAAACCACGGCCCGCGGGCCACTTGTGGCCTGCCAGCTGTCAGAAATTGGCACGCGAGGCCTCGTTATTTAATATAATATATTTTGATAATTTCAAAAATGCACTCGGTGCGCTCCGTCAGCGTGCGATAATATACTCTGCTCGTGATTGTTACGCTCAGATATTATCGACTGCGCCTGTTCAGTTCGCAACGAAACGTTATGAAGTTTCCATATCCCAGCCTTGTCGACCAATCAAAGTGCGCAAGGCGCCATGTTGTTGTCTGTTACAGCTGTTTAGCAGAATCGGCAGTATTGTGTTGAAATTATATTCTTTTAAATAAAAATGTACCGTTAAAGCCTATAAACAAGAGTTTGGAAAATCTAAAATCAAACAATAGTAAAAAGCGAAAATGTGAAGACGTTGCTTGTCGTGAATTCAAGGAAGATTGGGCGGGGAAATTTATGTTTATGCCTAGCCGTAGTGGTAAACCAGTTTGCTTAACTGTGGAGTTTGTGTTTCTGTTACAAGAAAAATTTAATCTGGAACGACACTTCACGACCGCACATTCAAACATAAATGCTCAATATCCGATCAATTCAGAGTTATGAAAAGATTTCATAGCTAAGAAAGAAAGTTCTCTGACCAGGCAGCAGTCATTTTTCACCAAGGCTAACGAACAGAGCAGGGGTGCTGTTGTTGTGTCGTATGAAGCCGCCTGCTTCACCTTCAGCTGATGAAATGATTTCATTCTGGCGACTATTGCTTGTCGAACAATTTGAAAACTTGCGTTAATTCACCCAGAGATACATTTGTCCTGTTGGTTCGACTTACAGATGCGAGCAGTGATATTCCGCAATGACCGTTATAAAAAAAAAACAAGCAACGTTCCAGTCTCACCGACAGTAACCTAGCTGCGCTTATGACTTTGGGCACGACAGATTTTTGCCCAAACATTGATAAACTGGCATCTGAATCTAAGTAACTGGTTATGAAGAATAGTTACAATTGTAAATTAATTACATTAATAGCGATTTTTGAAACTGATGTAAATATTATTGTTAAATGAACTTTTGATGTTAAACCAAAAACAAAACAAAAAAATGACCGCAAGGTGGTACTAACACTGACTGCCTTTAAAGTTTTAGAATTTTGTTGTTGAAAGTTAAGAAAGGTCAGAATGATATTGCACGACTTTTATAATTTTATAACGTTGTGGCCCGCTTGACTATCGAAAATAGTCGAAATGGCACTCTGCTTGAAAAGCTTGGGAACCACTGAATTCTGAAGAATTCAACTCTTTTTGTATCTCTATGTGGAATAACTTGTTACAACCTGAGTAATGTTTCGAAATTGTGATGCTAGCATAGATATGATTCTAACATAGGCATAACTCTAGCATAGATATGACTCTAATATAGACTTGACTCTAGCATAGATATGACTCTAATATAGACACAACTCTAGCATAGCTATGATTCTAATATAGACACAACTCTAGCATAGATATGACTCTACATACACTTATGCAGTAAATTCTTGTCAAGTTAGAAAAATGAATCTTCGTGTTAGATAGATTCAGTTCTAACATATCGTTGTGAATCCTGGACGAATAGTAGACAAGCAAATAAATCCATAGAAGTTCTTAGGAGATGTTGTTTTACAGAATGGTGCCAAAAATTCCTTGGACAACAAAAAATGAGAAACCTACAGTTTTGAAAGAGGCAAATACACAATGACAACTTACCACAAACATCAGAAGGAAGCTGTTGTCACATTTATCCACATTATGAGAAGACAAAAACTAGAGCATACTGTGACAACTAAAATATTTGTGAAAAGAGAGATAACGGAAGACAGCTGGAGAACATTGTTGACAGTCTTATGTCATGATACCGAAGAGTGCCATGTGGTTAGAGATCGCAAGATATGGAGAAGCATGATCGCCGGTGCTAGTCGGAAAAGCACTTGATGGCGATTTCCACGTGACTGCTATTATTGTGTCAATTCTGTTTTAATCACGTGATTTCCTAAATTATCCGATAGAGCAGCTTCAAAGAGCAGCATTCGGTCGTGTGTAATCCATTGGAAGATTGCCCTGTTTGATCTTCTAAATGGCGACATTTACTCGTTGTTCACATCCACGAATTATAATATTTCAGATAACCTTTCAGGCATAAGTATACGACCGGGGTAGTCGTGGCTGAAAGGTTACGGTGATGGCCTCGAGCACAGGGATTAGCGGGTTCCATCCCAGCATAGAGTTGAACATTTTTCAGAACCAGTGTGCCTGTACTGAATGGGGGGTGGGGTGGGGTGGGGTGGGGTGGGGTGGGGGGGGTGGAATCAAAGCTTTCAGATTTTATGTTGTCTAGTGCGTCCTCTAATCTCTACTTCCTTCTTCTCCTTCTACGAGCGCCGAACAATATTATGTGTTTTTATTTATGAACTGAATAGGAAGTGGAACAGTTCGTCTTCTACAATTCGCGACTAAGGGATTTGATTATCTACAGGTCAGCTCTGTGCTAAGAGGTACAAGGAGTGCCTAGTTGTTCATGGCGAAGGTTGGTGGAAGGTGTTTGGTGCAGGAGAGCCTGATATATGATACCGCGGCCTCTGGTCTGAGAATTGAGATGGTTGGGTTCACGGCTTCGTTCCGTCCGCTGGATGAAGGACAAACAACACACACACACATATGATTGTAACGGACTCATACAGTTTGATGAGAAAGGTGAAGACACGTTTCGGGCAGAGTGCTAGGCTTCAATTCAACCATCAAAAATAGAGAGCATCTGTTGGATTTGTTTCCCCAGGACAATGCTGGTGTGGTGGGAAACGAGCAGGGGGACAGATTGGCTGGGTCTACACCCCTTGGTGGGGTATTGGTGCATGATAAGGCATGATAAGATGTGGTCGGGGTCCGTTGAAATCGTGTGTATAGTGCAGGACAACAGATAGATCAAAACGACCTGGAGAGAATGGCGCTGCAGACCTGAGGGTCTGGCCGACACTCAGGAATTTGAGGAAAGCCAGACGGACACATCATCAGACTTCTACTGATACCATTAGTATTGGGACTCTACGCTGGCTGTTGAAGAAGAGGACAGCCCACGTATGGGAATATCGTTAACGGTTTAAATGAAACTGAACGACCTTCTCTGGAAACACTCACAACCCTTTTTAGTATATATATATTTGAGGTTGGCGTGACCGAAAGGTTTAATATATTGCAAACTTCTAATCGCGAATAAGTAGGCTGGTTCCCCACGCCTGTCACTTGGGCATAAATATATACTTCTCATCCTTGACTTTTTATTACATTGAGCTTCAAACAATAAATAGAATGACCTCAATCCAGAGTGGGGACCAAGGGCGGAGATATACCTCTCCATGGCACAAAGCCTGGGCTGCATTGTAAAGACCTTGTGTTGCCCATGCAGCATGTTCCTTCTCTCGGCCTGTCTAGTTTACGCCAGAGGAAACGTAACACCAACACATTTTGAATAAGCCAAACCGTAAAAGCAATGCCGTTACTGTTCGATAAATAGCAAATCCCCTATGGATTGGAAGTGAGGGGGGGGGGTGTCTCCTTCCCTCCGCTAGCCTACGGGACACCCTTGAGCAAGGTGGAGTACCTGTTTATCCCAGAATTTATGATCAAGAGAAGCCATGCCAGCAGGCGGTGGATAGAGCTGGGCGGCAGCCGACAGATAGTTGTTGGTTATGACCTCAAGTTTCACGACGGTAGGCAGAGGAACTCTTTATAAAGACAATCGCTACGGTCACCGACCTGTATTGTCACTGCCAAAAAAAAAAGAAGAAGAAGAAAGCAGTGGCAAACCACCTTCTTTATAGATGCCTTGCATATCATTTCTGTCCTCAATATGTTCAAAGTAAACATCGTTAAGGACGAAAAAGGAGGGGGGGGGGGGGGGGGGGGGGTTTAAAACTATATATATATATATATATATATATATATATATATATATATATATATATATATATATACGCATAATGTATATCAAACAACCCTTTCGTGAATCTGCCAATTTCAAAAACTGTACAAATAGCTGCCCAATCAGTAATCTTACTTCAATTACAAAAGTGACCAGTTCATGAATTGGGTAGCCTTTAGAGCAGTGGCTCTCAACCAGGGGGGGGGGGGGATTTTAGGGTTTCCGGGGGGGGGGGGATTAAAATTATTTCAAGATTGTATTAATACAAGAACCAGTTACTTAATATTGTTTTTCCCTCTAAATTTTACGGTTCTGTATTTCTCGCCCTAATTAAATTCGTTTGATAATGTAAGTAAACCCGCAAGTCACGTTTTATGTAGATGTCTAGACTTGTTCTGGTATGTGTTACTAAATTTAGCTTCCATTTTTATGCATACTGTGTAAGGGTGGGGGGGGGGGGGGTTTATTGCGAGGAAATTCGAAACGGGGAGGGGGGGCGGGGGAATGACGTTCTGAACATATGGTAAAGGGGGGCATGGGCCAAAAAAAGGTTGAGAACCACTGCTTTTGAGTAACGGTTACGGTAACGGGCAATTCACGGAAACGGCAGCAGCTGTGATAATTAAGAAAATAAACAGTTTCACTAGAAGCATGCGGTAGTGAAGTAACTTTGCTTGCTGCTCATCTTTTGCCTTGGGCTGTAGGAACAAAGCCTGCGTGAGCCGTATACTTAGCATAGGCACACACTACTTAATTCACCTGTACATGTTCACATCTTGTCTGATGGAAGCAGTACGAGTTGGGCGCCTGGCGGGCAAGAGCTATAACATTCACGATAGCTACAGTGGTCTTGGGAAAGAAACAGAGAGATGGGTGGCTATGTTGGTTTGTGATAGAAACTATAAATCCCGCAAAGTGTATATATGTAGATAGACTAAATAGATAACATGACATTCAACAGTTTGTACTCTTTATCAATTCAAGGTGAGGAAGTATTTCTTTAAAACTATATTAAGCCAATCCTGATGTATGGAAGCGATGCAAGGGCAATCAGCAGATTTACCCGCCACCAGGGAGGCTAAGGAATATTAGCCCCAGATGCTGTTTTTCGACGCTTCGAGTATAAAGTATACTAATGATAGCGACATCTCTAATCGATTTGTCTTTGTCAATCTATGAGGACAAGAATTCGAAAGAGCTATATTGAAGCAATCCCAGTGTACGGAAGTACATCATGGACAGTTGGTAGAAAGTTAGAGATTATGTAAAAGCAGCGGAGATGTGATTTTATAGAAGAATGAAAGGAATAGCATGAGTGGATTGACAATGGGGATATTTTAAAAGAAGTAAACTCACTAAGAGAACTGGTCACTCGCATTAGAAGAGACAGTTCACATTATTTGGGGATGTCTGAGAAGGGGAAAGCTGGAGCATGTCGTCACAACGGGAATGTTGGAGAGGGAAGAGGCAGGAGAGACCAAGAAAGAAGATGCCAGACAGTTTGATATCATGGCATGGAGGAACATTAGCTTTAGAAATTATTGACAGTTCACGAGACAGAAGGTTGTAGAAAGAAATGACCACCAACTCCACAAGTCATGGACTATAAGACTAAGGCAGGCAATAGTTGCTTGCTTGCTTGTGTTCGTTGGTTTGAGCTCCAACGCGAAGTCCTGTATGTCGGATGAAGGCATCCTGTTGTCCAACATCAGTGTGATGTCATACAGGACCTGAGGTTTGCGTGAGTATCCGTTGTCCCATGTCTGGCTTATTGGTGTGCAGACCGGTGGTTCCTCACCGTACAGGCAGACACTCTCCGACTTCGGAGGAATCGTCGATCCTACTGACTTTAGCCAGGACCCCGAAGGGACCTGTTGCCCAGGACGCTCGACGAGGACGCGTCAATAGGTCTTGGCCAGTATATAACCCGGCCCTGGTGCCTTGGAAACACCTCTGCATCCCGCAGGCAATAGTGAAATTGAAACCTGTCTATTCCAAATAACGACCATGCCATGATAAAGGAACCAGTGTACTCCAATGCATGCCCACATAGGTGTCTTCGGTAACTGGATTTATCATTCTGCTGGCTCCATAATTATGGGATATGGACATAAACCGTACCCGGCCATTTTAACGGCAGTAGGGGACCCCAGGAATTTACAATAACTAAGCATAGGTGATCTCCAGATGGGTGTATCGGACGCGGGATATCTTGCTTATGACCGAGAAGTTTTCCAGAAGGTTGTTATGGGAGCGAGGTTCTGCAAAGGACATGCTACTGAATGAATGAATGAATGAATGAATGAATGAATGAATGAATGATTGATTGATTGATTGATTGATTGATTGCTTGATTGATTGATTGATTGATCTAGGAACCGACATCGCAGCATTTGGGGCATTCCCATAGGCGCTCCGTCCCCATCATCAGCAGCCAGCGAAGAGTTCCAACACCAATAGTACCAGTAGCAATCCGATTATATGTTCGTCTCGCCTTTCCTCCGAGCGCCAAGCGTCGGCCAGATCCCCTCGCCACCCCCTCCTCCCGCTGCCCCACTCCCTCCAGACCACGATAATCCATTTGCTCCTCCGAGGTGTACACGTGCTCCCACAAGGCCGCAACCACGTCTGCCTTGCCATGCATCAATACTCCACCAAATTTTGCAGAGATAACCAATCTGTCCGCCTGTTCATTCCCCAGCACACCGGCATGCCCAGGAGAAAAGCTCCAGGCGATGCTTGCCACCCGCGACCTCCGAAGCGATGCAAGCGAATGAATGAATTTAATTAATTAATTAACCACAATCTGATGGCGCTATCAGATGACAGACCTATAGCAGGAAAATACTTCTGGACTAATTATTATTTATAGGTCAGATAACGATCACACCGGCTCCGTGGAAAAGGGATAACGATCATACCGGCTCCGTGGAAAAGGGATAACGGCAGAAGTTCGTAATCCCGCATACCGCATTCTAAACACAGCTGCTGGCGATTTGGCAGCAGACCGCCTTGCGTTGGTTTATTTTATGAAATGGTATGGATGCCGGTTGCTTAGAAAGCAATGGCAAATTACTGAACGTAAACTTGCCCAGGAATCACAAACAGCCAAAAACAAAATGCTGGCGTTGACTGCTACGTCCTAAAAAGATTATGCAATTAACTTTTAATGAACATACAATCACAAACTTATTTTCAAAGGCATTCGATGGCAGGTGTGGTTAGCATCACGCTGATAGCCTTGCCTTTAAGGAAAGTCCCTCTGGATGTTGGGTTGGTGTCAGTTGGCAATAACATTCCGAAACACCCGTGAAGACAGCAGTAGCCACCCGCGCCTGACCAAATCTAGTCCGTGTGTACAGTGCTGTCTTGTGATCTGGTTATTTCATAATGTGCTTCTCCGTTGATGTGAATTTTCAATGTCGGTCTGGCACACCCCACTAGTTGTTGAACTTGGAGAGGGGAAGGAGAACTCTGTATCACAGCCACCATGGAGGTGGTGCTTTGATACCTGGTCGGGAGAAGAACCTCAGCACCGACCTCACTCTGAGACATGCAAATCCTCTCCGTGTCCTTTACTCTCTAAATGCCGATGCTTTAGACTTAAGAATTAACAATCAGGGTTTCCTGTGGATTGTTCAGCCAACCACCTAGCCAACCAACTAACCAATTAACCAACCAACTAACCAGCCAACCAACCAAACCAAACTAATAGATCAACCAACCAAATAATCAACCAATCAGCTCTTCGGTAAACATAATTCGAGTGCTAATGTTTGCCAGATGAAAACCAGTCTTACCAATAACGAAGTTATCAGAAGGAGTCAGAAAAGTATTTTCTAGCCTGCTGTGTAAGTCCCCACTGTTGTGTGCAGGTGACACGTCAACAATGCCCTGGCAAGCCGAGAAACATCTCATGTAATTAGAAATGTACTTATGTGGCGCCGTGGCAGAGAGGTTACGGTATTCGCCTTCAGCACAAATGGTTCGAAGTTCGATCCCTGCATAGGGTTGGGAAATATTCCAAGAACCTTCGGTATCAAATGATGTCACACGTCCACCTGATCTCTTGGGTAGTGATATCGGACGTATTGTCTCCTCGAATAAGGGCGAAAAACAAGGTTCCTGTGTACAAGTTGAACAGGCTAAACATCTTACGACAGCTGTAAATCGCAAAGAGCGGGCAGTAAGACCTCTGCCCTAGTATAATTGTGAGGAAAGAAATCCCATCCACGGGTAAATACAGTCCGTTCACGTGGATGGAAACTATCTACACGACGAAAATCTTACATAAATGCATGCCGTTGTCAGATACACCGATCTTTGAGGTGCATAACTAGCTGTGTGACGCAATCCCCTTGAAAACGGAAGAAAGAAGAAGAAAGAAGAGAGAAAGAAGAAGAAAGAAGAAGAAAGAAGAAGAAAGAAAAGGAAAGAGAAAGAAGGAAGGGGAAAGAAGAGGAAAGAAGATGAAAGAAGAAGAAAGAAGATGAAAGAAGAAGAAAGAAGATGAAAGAAGAAGAAAGAAGAAGAAATAAGAAGACAGAAGAAGAAGACAGAAGAAGACAGAAGAAGAAGATATAAGAAGAAAGAAGAAGAAATAAGAAGAAAGAAGAAGAAATAAGAAGAAAGAAGAAGAAAGAAGAAGAAATAAGAAGAAAGAAGAAGAAGACAGAAGAAGACAGAAGAAGAAGACAGAAGAAGAAATAAGAAGAAAGAAGAAGAAGACAGAAGAAGAAGAAGACAGAAGAAGAAATAAGAAGAAATAAGAAGAAATAAGAAGAAATAAGAAGAAATAAGAAGAAATAAGAAGAAGGAAGAAGAAGACAGAAGAAGGAAGAAGAAGACAGAAGAAGAAATAAGAAGAAAGAAGAAGAAGACAGAAGAAGACAGAAGAAGAAGACAGAAGAAGAAAGAAGAAGAGAGGAAGAAGACAGAAGAAGTATATAACCCACCAGCATGATGGCGAACCTGTCTACCCTACTGTCGTGATGGCGAACCTGTATCTGTCTATCACACCACTCTTGTCAGCATGGCACGTGATTGTTGTTGTTGTTGTTGTTGTCACTGTTGTTATTGTTATTATTTAGTTATTCTGGGTCGATCACAGAGCTATACGGTCACGATTTTCCACTTGAGGCGGGTTTAAACACACGACTATCAGGTCGGCGCGTCAGTGCACTGGTACATAGATAATGATATCCTAGGATAGAAAGGATAAACCTAAATAAGTTAGCTCTGGTCGCAGAAGCTACGTCACATAAACTCGTTTTAAAGATAATTTAAGAGAGGTTTTTGTTAAACAGTACAATTAAGATACTATTACCTTACATAAATCTATGCAATCTAGGTACGATTAACTCACATAAATCTATACAATCTAGGAAATATTAACTCAAATATCAATATATATAATCTAGGTACTATTTACACACATAAATCTATATAATCTAGGTACTATTTACTCACATAAATCTATACAATCTAGGTACTATTTACAAGTATAAATCTATACAATCTAGGTACTATTTACAGTTACAATTATAAATTAATACAATCTAGGTACTATTTTCACACATAAATCTATACAATCTAGGTACAATTTACTCACGTAAATCTATACAATCTAGGTACTATTTACTGACATAAATCTATACAATCTAGGTACTATTAACTCACATATATCAATACAATCTAGGTACGATTGACTCAAATAAACCTACACAAAAAGGGAACTATTTACTCATATAAATATATACAACCTTGGTACTATATATATCTATACAATCTAGGTACTATTAACTCGCATAAATATATAAATCTAGGTAAACTCGCATAAATCTATAAATCTAGGTACTATTAACTCGCATATATCTAAACAATCTAGGTACTATTTTTTTTTTTTTCATATCCTTTACAGGACATTGCTGTCAACATCAGCATCTTTCAGCTGATTGTTGATTTCTTGGCAAGATTACGCTCAGTAGTTTCCTATTGCTTTCTGAGCGGCCGGCTCACATACCCCGTAAGTTACCGACCGATTCGAACCACTGCTGATTCTCACCGTCGTCACGTTACCTACGAGAGTATACGAGATTACGGAGAAAAGTCGCTAACCTCTAGGCCAGGAAGCCTGCCTAGGTACTATTAACTCACGTAAATCTATACATTCTATGTACAATTAACTCACATTTATTTATATAATATAGGTACTATTAACTTGCATATATTTATACAATCTAGATACTATTAACTCGCATAAATATATACAATCTAGTTGAGATTATGTAAAACAATGCACTCGAGGTTCTGTTTAGTCATATAAAATAATACAATATAGATAAGTTTAAGTACATAAACAGAAAACAATCTAGGCACATTTAAATCACAAACATTACTATATCTTCTGGTGAATTATAGGTCTTTGTCCATGCACACTCATGCAGGTATCAATCAGCCTGTTTAAAGAACTTAACAAAGAACATCTATGTAACTATTAAGTCACATAAAACAATACAAAAAAGATACATTCAAGACACATAAACACAAAATAATCTAATTACATTTAAGCCACATACCTTCAAATACCATCTGATGAATTATAGGCGTCTGTCCATGCACACAAATGCAGATCTCGGCCCGTTGAAAGAACGTAACAAAGAACCACTATCTAACATATTGGCAAACCTGGAAAACCATCTCACAAAATGCCCCAAGTTAGTATTCCCGTATTGGCTCCGTGACCCTTCAGAACAAGTCTAAGAAATCCAACATCCAGGTCTCACCCACTGCTCACTCACTCTCTCCCTCACTCTCAAGTGTGGTAGACTGCAGAATTCAGAGCCAGAACGTCTGACAGGGGTGCTGGAGAGGGACGGTGACGGATGAGGGAAGAGAAACTTTCACAAACGTTCGTATCGCTAGCCAGTTCTGCATTAAAATCCATGTCTCGCGTATTACTCCGCGGCTGGTTGCACAACGATTTATGCTTCCGTGTTGTCTCACATTTTCACTACATCTGGAATGGTACAAGTGCCGGAGGGATAATTCATTATTATTCTTGTTGTTTTTGTTCTTGTTTTGGTTTTTGGTGTTGTTGTTGTTGTTGTTGTTGTTATTATTATTATTATTATTATTAATTATTAATTATGTATTATTATTATTAATTATTATTATTATTATTATTATTATTATTATTATTATTACGTGTATTATTATGTGTATTATTAATAAAATTATGTTATAATTATTTTAATTTATGTTTGTCCCGAAGGAATTTCCTGCTATAAGTCTGTAATGTAATAATGTCATCACTCTTTATAGGTCTGCGAGTAGGGAAGAATAAGGGCCAGTCTTTCCCTAACTTTGGCAAGCGACCAGAGTCTGGCCGTGCTCATGACATTACCAGAGCAGATTGCTATCAACTTCGTCAGTCCGTCTGTTTATTTGCCCATATGTCTCCCCGTCTATCTGTCTGTCGATCTGTCTGTCTATTCACCTATTACCTACCTACTACCATTAAGGGTGCAGTCACGTGTGAGGCAACCAGGATTGCATGAGCTGTGAAGAAAAGGCAGGAGAGAAAAACCACTACAGGAAACCCTCCTACAGAAACGTCAAGCATTCTTTGTCCACATTGTCAAAGAACATTTCGAGCCAAAATAGGCCTTACCAGCCATCTTAGAACTCAAGGCTCCATTCTTTCAACCACACTGGATGAAATGAATGGTCATCATCATTCTTGATGGACAAACAACAACGCCTACTACCTACCTGCATGAATACCTTCTACCTGCGTGCCTGTTTTCTGTCTGTCTGTCTGTTTGCCCACCTGCCTGTCTGCCTACCTATCTATTCATCTAGCAATCCTTTTATCCGTCCTCTGTCTGTCCGTCCGTCCGTCCGTCCGTCCATCTGGCAGTCTCTCGGTCCGTCAAATTAGTCGCTGGTCCGGTCTTCACGCTGCCTGTTTGCCTGGCTGTACACTCGTCAGCCAGGCGTTTAATCTGTCCATCTATCTATCAATGTTTATACATTTAATCTTTCCATCTATCTATCTATGTCTATATATATATATATATATATATATATATATATATATATATATATATATATATATATATATATATATATATATATATATATATATATAGATGTGCTGTATAAATGTGTGGCACGGCGATTAGTGCGCTTGCGTGCCGAGATAGTGGTCCGGGTTTGAGTCCCCACAAGTGGCATGGTTATGTCTTGTGGCCAGAACTGACCCGGAGTAGGCCTCTGTGGGGATGGGGTAACCTGCTATCGGTCTGCTTTGTCTTATCTGCCGAAAATGTGTTCGTTCGTTCTGTTTGTCTGCATGCCAGCCTGCCTGTCTGCCATCCTGTCTGCCTGCATGCTTGTCTCTCTACTTGCCTTCCTGTTTACCTGTCTGTCTGCCTGCTTGCATTTTTTGCCTGCTTGCATGCCTTCATGTCTGCCTGCTTGCCTGCATTTATGTCTGTTTTATTTGTCTGCCAAGTCTGTCTGTGATATTCTAACCTGAAATATTCTAGTCTGCCTTTCCAAGCCTCCCCCACTACAAAGA
>JACEFZ010016354.1:0-52500 GCA_014155875.1 Cepaea nemoralis
ACTTAACCCCTTTAAAATGATAAAAAGGTGTCCAATGTTTGGTGAGAAATGAAACTTTCTCTGTGTTTGTCGTCTTAAGTTATGTTTGTTCTTTTCAACTTGCACTTAAACTCTTAAATGATGAAAAGGTGTCCTATGTTTGGTAAGAAGTTAAACTTTCTCTCCGTTTGTCTCTATCTATTTCTCCCTATCTTTCTGTGTCTTTATTTCTGTCTCTACAACAAGACTTTGTATCTATCTTTGTTTCTCTCTAGTCTCCCCCTCTCCCTCCCTCCCTCTCTCTCTCTCTCTCTCTCTCTCTCTCTCTTTCTCTCTCTCTCTCTCTCTCTCTCTCTCTTCCGACTAAATATATTTTTGTTTAAAGTTGCATATCCCTTACATGACGTTGCAGTTAACACCATCATTGTTCATGTCAAGATTATGCTCAGTAGTTTCCCATTGCTTTCTTAGCGACCGGCTCACATACCCCGTAAGTAAACAACGCGATGCCATCAAATGTATTACACTTTCCAAAACTATGCGAAACAAGCTTACCGTACTCCGTAGCTCAGCTGTGGAACAATCTTCCACAAGATATCAACGATATCACTAATCCTATACATATAATCGCAAATTATTCGAACATTATCTCGGTACGAATTACTTTCCCCCTTAATAAAATTATAATAATAAACATAATAATAGTAATAAAACCCTAGTATAACAGCCAGTCCCCTTTTGGTAGACCAATATATTCTCCAAAGCTAATTACAATTGCCACATTATTTATTAATATCACTGAGTCATGTAGTATTGATTTTTGCATTTTCGCCATGCCTTTATAATGCATATCTTTTATACGGTTGTTGTTCTCAGTCAGCATTCAATGTGTTTGAATGAAATAATGTGTGCAAGAGAGTGATAGAAGGGCAGAGGGGCCTGCGTGCCCAATTCTTAACCCGTTGAAAATAGAGTTTGTTCGTTCGTTCCTTCTCTCTGTATGTGTGCATCTGTGTGTGTGGTTCATTCTTTCGTCTATGTCTGTCTGTCTGTCTGTTTGTCTGGGTGTTTATATCTGTCTATCGGTCTCTCTTTCATTCAGTATATCTGTCTGTTTGTCTGACTATGTGTCGATTTATCAGTCTGTCTGTCTGTCAAGATATATTTTTTGTCTCTGCCTGCCTGCCTGCCTGCCTGCCTGCCTGTCTGTCTGTCTGTCTGTCTGTCTGTCTGTCTGTCTGTCTGTCTGTCTGATGTCTGTCTGACAGTGGTCAAATCTTCGTCTAGCTTCGTTCATGGTATTCTTTGCATTTTCGTCAGAAACCACATTTCCATAGCCATTGGATGTATTTCAGCTTGTCTGCTCACTGTCCACGTTTCACATCTGTACACAAATGCCGGTTGTGTAGCACCTCAACACTCTTTGTCTCGTTGCAAATGACATCTTTTTATTGGTCAGTATGTTTTCCATCTTGCAAAATGCTGGCTACCTTCGCTATGATGATTCGTGTTCTAATCTCTTCAAAGCATCTCCCATCAGATGTTATGACTGTTCCAAGATAATTGTACCGATTACCTTGCTTAAGAATATTGCCATTTACTTGTATATTACATTGTGGTATTTCCTTCTTCCTACGGGACACATGCTGATGATGATGACAATAAAGTTCGTTCGTTCATTCGTCTTCCCCTGTCTTGGCGCCCTCCAAATTGCCTGTTATCACGAGGTTCTTCAGTATCTCCTTCTTAAGACATGCCCTAAGAATTTAGACTGCCTACTTCTGATGCGAGAAAGCAGTTCTCTCAGTGAGTAATATATCCTCGTTGCTATATCTATCAGTTCACATCATTTCCTACAAAATTACATTTTCGCAGCTCTCAAATAATTATTCACATGTGTGCTAATTGCTCATGACTTGCTTCTGTATATCAGGAATGGTTCAATATAGATTAATAGAGCGAGTGATTGCATAATAAGAGATAAAATAAGATATATTTTCGTAGATGAAATGTGAATTAGCAAGAAGGAATTTTCTAGCGAATATACCGCTTATTTAACTAGCCATTGGAACCATACGAATCATATCGTACGACATCTTATAAAGGAGACGAACAAAGGTAAGTGTATGCATGCGAGCTCTGAGGCCGGTGTTGTATGCGAAATTCTGACCAATATATCCATACATGAGACCAGCGTAGCCGAAAGGTTTGACGTGTTCGCACTTAAATATCTTGGTCGCTGGCGGAGGGGTAGTAGGTTAATTTCATAAACCGGTCATTAGAACTTACAATTGCCAGTTCTAAGGACACTTCTTTCTGAACTTAGCAGTCAGCATAAGGTCACCATGCAGTGGATACCAACCCCCTGTGGAGTATCCGGAAACAACAGAGCTGATCGATTGGCTAAGAAAGGAGCAAAAGAAGAACAGCCTGATGTGCCCATTACATACCACGAAAAGAAAATAATGATCAAATCAGTCAGAAGGCCACCAATCCCTACTAAGGACGACTACCACATTACGGACAGACCAGAACAGGTCATTATTCTGCGCCTCAGAGCACGACACAATAGATAACGCAACCACATGTATACACAATTCAAGATTGGTGACTCAGCCATGTGCACATGTGGTTTGGCAACGCAGACAGCAGAGCACATACTCCAGGACTGCGCAAACTACAACATATCTAGGCGAACCTTCTGGCCTAGAGAGACAACAGTGGAAGATAAACTCTATGGACCGCTGAGGGAACTAAAAAAGACTGTTAGATTCATACAAGAGACAACATTGCAGTTATAGACATATTTCAGGTGAACGAAAGAAGAAGAAGAAGGACTTAAAATGTTGACTTCTTGTTCAGAAAGTAATGACAAACTACTGAGTGTAAATACAATTGCCTAGTAAATCGAGAATAGTCATTTGAGATAGGGTTGATTGCAATGTCCTGTGAAGGACATGCGAAATTTAAATTATCCCTAAGCGTTTAATAATAGGGAAGTTAATAGGGAATTTACATAAACCTCTTCTTATACTTTGTGGAATATTCAAAGGAATTTGACAGTGTACAACATCAGAAACTTTGGGAAATCATGAGGGATTTGGGCTTGCCATCACATGCAGTACAACTCATAAACATGCTCTATCTAAACCAACAAGCAGCTGTTAGAATAGATGGTGAGACATCAGATTGGTTTGACATCAAGCGAGGTGTCTGTCAGGGCTTTCCCACTATTTATTTAACATGTGTACCGAAAATATAATGAGAAATGTCAGAGATTATATAAACAAGGAGTAATATGATGCCCTAAATATCGGTGGTCATGATATACGTGAGGTTCGATATGCTGATGATGCAGTATTACCACCCATATTACAGAATTATATGGAACAACTAATAACCTCAAATCAAAATAACAGTGAAAATCACAACTTATATCTTAACATGGCAAAACCAAAGATAATGCATACAGATAAAACTAATATGCAGAAAGACATATATGTTGATGAAGAAAATTTGGAGGTTGTGGAACATTTTCAATATCTTGGGTCATTAATTACCGACAATGGTGACACATGATAGAAATTAAAAGACGAATCTCAGTTGCTCATCAAAAACTAAAACAACTGAATAAATTTTGGCGTGTGACAGATAGACCTACAAAAATTAGCAACAATGACGATGTTGGTCACAAAAGCAGAATCAACAAAAACTTCAAAAATATCAGCAGCAATAAAATCAACAGCAATAACAACAAAAGTTTAAAATAAGAACAAAGAATAAATCCAAAGGCGAAACAACTGCACAAATTAACTTTCAACAACAACAACAACAACAACAACAACAACAACAACAACAACAACAACAACAACAAAGAGAATATCAGCAACAATAACAAGTCAACAACATGCTAACACCCACTCACAACCTGTTGTTGCCACCATATACTGCATGTCATCACACTTCGGGAAGTAGTACCTGAGACCTCACATATGGCCCCTATACCCAAAGCCTCGCAATCAATTATTCATTTAGTAATTGCTATCCACTTCACACCATGGTTTTGTCCCGTGTTATCCACAAATGAATAGTTGCATATCCATAAGTAACACGGCTGCATATGTCGCAGGACAATTAATTGCTCGCCGCATTGTTACATGAAATAATGGTTCACGTGTGCACAGATAGGACAAGTCAGCACATTATAATAACATTTATAATAATTTAAATAACGAAGACACTAACAATAGATTGTACGATTTATTGTCTGGTATATTTAGCTGCATCTCGTTAGGTCATGCACCGTTCAATATGTACCATGCCGATAAGCGTGGGCAGTCATGTTTCTCCATCTCACACGAGCACTTGAGTGGTGGATTAGCTCAGCGTTCTTGAATCGACCATACCACGTTACCAAGCCATCCAGAGATTTACTCCTCTGCCTTCAATTGTTCTCTCACCCTCGATCTTGCCAGTTGTCACCAAGTTCTCCAATGTATCTCTTCTCATAATGTGACCAACAAAATTTGACGGTCTACGTCTAATTTCTCTAATTTACATTTATTTCTTGTATGACTTAGTCATTGTTTTTTTTGTCTGTCCGTGGCATTCTTTGCATTTTCCTCACAAACCACATTTCCACAGCCATCAGATGTGTTTTCCCCCCAGCTTGTTTGCTCATTGTCCACGCTTCACATCCATACAAAAGTACAGGTTCTATTTAGCACATCAACACTATTTTTTTCGCCCAAGTGGCCGCGCCATCTATAAATATACCTCTGCGCCTTCTTCTTGTTCTTTGTCACCAAGTTTTCTAGTTTATTCTTCTCATAACGAGTTCACCAAATTCTTGATTGTCTGCATCTAATTTCTCTAAACAGCAGGATATCACAATTCAAAACAAGACAAAAAGATAAATTCGCCTGATGGCGAGGGACACTGGTAATACTGAAAGCTTATCCACACGCACAAATCAGTCACGTGCGCCGGAAGTATTAGCACGTATATAAACAACGCTTGAGCCCAAAGCAAGAGAACGCAAAATAAAAAAATAAAAATAAATCAAAGACTAATTGACGCTTCTTGCATCCGGGTACTATACAGTTAGTAAAATATCATTTACAGGAAGTGACAGCCAATCTCAAGCATTGCTTGTGATTTCTTGGCAAGTTTACGTTCAGTGGTTTGACATTGATTTCTAAACGACCGGCACTCATAATGTTGTATGAAAACCATAGCAAAGCGAACAGCTGCCAAATCAGCTGCAGCTATGATTCGAACGTGGTGTGTGGGATTACGAATCGCGTTCGTAAGCCCTAGGCCACAGCACCGGCCTATAAACATGAACGGATTCATGAAAACTAGTCGATAAACATGAAAGGATTCATGAGAACTAATCGATAAACATGAACGGATTCAAGAGAACTTGTCGATAAACATGAACGGATTCAAGAGAACTAGTCGATAAACGTGAGCGGATTCAAGAGAACTAGTCGATAAACAAAAACGGATTCAAGAGAACTAGCCGATAAACATGAACGAATTCAAGAGAACTAGTCGATAAGAATAAGTGAACAAGAGGATAATAATAAGTGAACTTGTTGATAAGAAGAAGTGAACTAGTTGATAAGAAGAAGTGAGTTTTTTTGGTCACTCGCTCGCTTTGAATTCAAGCGTAGTCCATACAAACTACTTTTAATAGTACTGGACTGAAAATTTCGTGTGGATTAACGTCCCGTATTACCAGTGCCTCTCGCCATCAGGCGACTTCAGGGGCACTTGTAATTTGCGTCCCCTAGTCAAGGACGAGAGGTCAACATTTTAGTCCAAATGTCTGGTATAAGGGGTGAACCCATTACATCGGCATTAGCGCACCGGATTTTTAAGAACACATGTTCTGACCTTCTATAATTAATCATGATCCGATATTAACTCACAAAAACGAGTTTGTGAAATGTGTTGGTTTGAAAACGCCATGAGTGTGAAAAATAATTATCTGCGTCCCGTCAGGTGCATGTTGAAGCGTTATATTTCAAATTAGGTTAATAGATGAATCATAGTTTCACTGAATTTATTTTATTTGTGGCGCGCTCTCGTTTCTAATTCAAGCCTAGTCCACACTCGCTACTTATAGTAGTTCTTGGCTGAATTCTGCGTGCGGATTAGCTTTCCCTATTACCAGCGTCTCTCGCCATCAGGCGAACCCTCTCCGACTGCTGAGGTAATTGTAATTTACGTCCCCGAGTCATGGACGAAGAGTTATAATTTTAGTCCACCTGACCCGGGTAGGGGTCGAACCCCTTACCTCAGCATCGGTTGACACCCCTACCGCAGGGTTCTCCTGATGGCGAGGGGCACTGGTAATAGGGAAAGCTAATACACATGGAAAAATCAGTACAGTGCACAAAAGCAGCAGCACCTGTATAGACGACAACCACAGGATGTTTAAGAACGGAAGCTCTCATCCATTCGGCCTTGCTGACCTTATTTCATCTTATTTATGAATATCCAAATTTCCCACTGGTATGTTCCCACATGTTACCATGCATATTCCTAGTGCTATGAACATGATGGTTAAGTCTGATGCAATTCATATCGGTTTTTTGTTAAATTTTGCTTTATTTTATGCCGAGCAATTTTTTGCTTCTTTTAGTTGTTGTCATCAAATGTACATCGTCCGCCAACAGCGTAGTCAACCAACTGATCGCAGCCTGTGACTTATCTCCATCGATGTGTATATATTGGTATCCCGAAGAAACAAACAATAAATTGGACGGTTTATTGTCTGGCATATTTCGCAGCGTCTCCTCGGGTACATACTACAGAAACTAACCTTTTTTGGCCCGTGCTCCCTCACCATATTTTCAGAACGTCATTCCCCCCCCCCCCCCACTTTCGTATTTCCTCCCTAAAATCCCCCGCCCCTACACAGTATACGTAATAATGGAAGCTAAATTAATAGCACATACTAAAACAAGACTAGACGTCTACATAATACGTGATTTGTGGGTCTACTTACTTTATAAAATGAATTTCAGAAGGGTGAGACGTACAGAACCGTAAAGTATGAAGGGAAAAACAATATCAACTAATCGGTTCTTATATTAACACGATCTTGAAATAATCTTAATTCCCCCCCCCCCCCCACCCCCATGGAAACAATAAAATTCCGCACCGGTTGAGAACCACTGATTTATTTTGTATGTCTTTCTGTAAGTTTTTCTGCCTTTCCTAATATCCTTCAGTACATCATTCCATCTATCCGGCTGTCTAGCTGTCTGACGGTTTGTCAGTCTGTCTGTCTATCTATCCCTCTATCAATCCCTACATCACTCATCCCTTCATCTGTTTGTCTGTCTGTCTATCTGTCTGCCTTTCTGTCTGTATGCCTTTCTCTCTATACTTCTCTAATGTTCTTTCTATTTTGCTGTATTCTCTCACTTACCAACTATTTCGTACACAATTTCTCTCTCACATTGTATGTGCATGTTTGTGTGCAGGTCCGTTGAACCTTTTCTCTTAATAACAAATCGTATGTATCTGCGCACTAAAACCTAAGTATCCTCTTGAAATATACTCTACAAATGACGTCACAACGCAACGATAACTTTCTCAGTCCTAAATAGATCATATCACATACATTCATTTCTCCTATTGACAGGTCAGTACAATTACCTGGATCACGAATTATCATGCACTGTTATACTACAGCTTTTTTGTTTGTTTGTTCTATGCACCGCCACTTGCTTTTGGGAACATCTGAATGCTATATTCATATATTAAGCGTTCACTGGTGGGGAAACATGGTGGCTTATATTTAAGATGCATAAATTATGTTAATCCGCTTATTTGGAATATCAGGTGACAGAAAGTTCATAAATATAATTGTTCACCGACGCGTTAAAAACAGATGGAGTTTCTTTTAATCCACGCCAGCAGGCGTGCTTGCATCCATGCACAGGCAAATACATATATACATATACGCACAGAGTGATATTCAGACGGATAGACAGACATATAGACAAACAAGCAGACGTCAGAGGGACAGAGTTACCGGCAAACAGACAGACAAGCAGGCCGTGAGACAGGCAGCTATTTGGTTTAGTATGCAAACAGATAAATAACGGAGACAGTGAATTTGATTCGTTGATTAGGAGAGAGAGTGAGAGAGAGAGAGAGAGAGAGAGAGAGAGAGAGAGAGAGAGAGAGAGAGAGAGAGAGAGAGAGAGAGAGAGAGAATAGAGAGAGGGAGAGGCAGACGGACAGACGGACATATATACAGACAGAGAATAGATAGACAGACAAAGAGAAAGACAAACTGTAGTGTGGATCGATAGAGAGATAAACAGACAAACACACAGAAACACACATATATCGACATAAGTTTAGAAAGAGAGACTGTGGAATGAGCAGACAGAGAAAAAGTCAGCCATTGAGACAGACAGACAGACAGACAGACAGACAGACAGACAGACAGACAGACAGACAGACAGACAGACAGACAGACAGACGGACAGACAGACAGACAGACAAGACGTATAAGACTGACAGATAGCCAGCTAGTCAGATATGCACTCGTATTTAACAGTTGATATATAACAAGCAACTAAACAATCAGCTGCTATGTAACAAACAGCTGACATATATAACAAACAACTAAACAGATATGTCATATACAACATACAATTAAAGGAACAAATTACATGTAAAAACAGAAGCACGGATATCGTATTTATAACACAGATAAGCAGACAACTGATAAGTAACTTAAGTTAAACATAAAGGACTTCCAGAAGAAGAAAACATGTATCAGAAAACAATACAAAGGAAGAAGCAACGACCAGACGCGCCAGATGACGTCACAGACATGAAATCTGCCACACAGAAAGCAAACTTACCGACACAGAGGGATAATACCTTAAAAACCGCAACCACCTTGATTATACCAAGGCTGAAGAAGCAGGTTGAACGAGGTTGAAAGTGTTGTTCTTATTCTGCAAATCGGATCGGAATTTGTTCATAACAATGTGCAGACATACGTGAAATTGAGATCATCATCATTATGTGCCGTGCCGATACGCTGGTGGTCATGTTTCGTCACCAAGCCCGATCTCCAGAATCGGAGATCAGCTCCATATTCGTGTCTCATCCATGCAAAATGGTCAACCCACTTCTTTGATATCCAATTCCCTGCTTTCCCCTTGTTCTTTTCCCCTCAATCTTACCAGTTATCACCAAGTTCTCTAATTTATTTCTTCTTACTATATGTCCAAATAATTTTCGCTGTCTATGTCTAATGTCTCTTATCAGTTTACGGTTCGCATTTACGTCGTATTGGACTTGCTCATTGGTTTTTCTATCTGTCAATGGTTTTCTTTTCATTTTCCTCAGAAACCAAATTTCCACAGCCATTAAATATTTTTCATCTAGGCTGCTCTTTGTTCACGCTTAACATCCATACAAAAGTACATTTTCTATGTAGCACTTCAACACTCTTTTTCTCGTTGCAAATGACATATTTTTATTGGTCAGTATGTTTTTCATGTTGCAAACGACTAACTTCGTCATAGCGATTCTAGTTATAATCTCTTCAAGGCACCTCCCATCAGATGTTATGACTGTTCTGAGATATTTGTACAGATTCACTTGTTTAAGAATATTCCCATCTTCCTGTATATTACACTGTAGTATTTCTGTCTTCCTACTGACAACCATAATATGTGTCCTCTTACAATTTAATTATTACCCTAGTTGGTGCAACCACCGCATATAATAAATGTTGTAGATCCTGCTCATTGTTTGCTATTAATGCTGTATCATCCGCTTATCTAATGTTAGTGATGTTATGTTCCCCCAGTGATGATTCCTTTCATATCTTTTCAATTTCTAACAATATTTTCACTTTATTCTTAAAACAGATCTGAAGACATTACACAGCCCTGTCGCAACACCACTCATATAACGCTGAAAATGACATACATTTTCATCAATCTTTATTGCACCTTGTTGTGTCCATTATATGTTTTATTTTACAAGTCTAAGGTCTTGCTCAATTCGTGGATCTACAGGAATCTTCATCATATTGACATGTCTTACCTTATCGAAAGCCTTTGTGTAGTCAATGAAGAACAGATGTAGATTTGAGTTCAGCCGACAGATATGTATTGCTTACGGATGTCAATACGGTTTTCTTAAAAAGACACGGTCACCGATCTGTAAGGTCGCTGCCAACAAGGAAAGCGATATCAGATCAATTTCTGTACAGATGCAAAGACATATGTAGCAGGCAGGTTTCCCGCTACGAAGGTTGTAGGTTCCATTCCGGACTACAAAATACGGTTCACGAGTGCATTTTTCTTGGAAACTCCTGGGAGGAGGGGGTCGTAGCTGAAGCCACGGAGTTAGTGCTTTATGCGACGCTTTCAGCTGGCCGGCCTGAAGAAAGAGACCCAACCATATGGGATAAAACGCGTTGCAATGAAGTTGATTCTTTGGCCTTTTAAACTCTTTTAGGCAACTAAAGGAGTGAAATAACTAATGATAAAGACAGTTCTGCACTGTACGAGTCGCAGAATGATAATGTTGATGGTGACAATAATGATGATAAAGTTGCTAATAATGTTGATGATGATGATAGTGATGATATTTGTGATTATAATGTTAATGATGACTATAATGATGATAAAGCTGATGATAATGTTGAAGAAGATGATGACGATACTGATGATATTGTTGATTATGACACGAATGATAACGTTAATGATAACGTTGATGATGGCGTTGATGATGATACTGTTGATGCGGACGATACTGATTATATCGTTGGTGAAAGTATTGATGATAACGATATTGATGATGATGATGATGGTGGTAATAATGATCATACTATTGACGATGACCATATTGAAGATAATGTTGATGATGACAATAATGAAGATAACGAAACAAATATTTGGTACTTAACACACACACACACACACACACACACACACACACACACACACACACACACACACACACACACACACACTTCTCTTACGCTCAGTAAACATTTAACATACAGCACACAGCAAGCGTGAATGGTTCGGAAAATGTGTGCATTATAATGTGACCTAATTTCTGTGTGTACGGGTAGCAGGTGTGTAATAAAACATACACAGGCGCGTGTCTAGTCGTTTAGTGAAAGGTACTGGCATGTGTATGAAACACTGCAGCGGTTACTGTGAAATACATATGTACGCTAAAGATATATACTGGGTGAGGTGTCCAGTTTTTGTTTTCAAAAACAAACATTTGTCTCTCATAATATCTCCTACCTACCTACCTACCTACCTACCTACCTACCTACCTACATACCTACCTACCTACCTACCTACCTACCTACCTACCAACCTGCCTGCCTGTCTGCCTGCCTACCTGTTTACCTGCCTGCCTACCAACTAACCTGCATGCCTGCCTACTTACCTGCCAACCAACTTACCTACCCACCCACCAATCTACCTATCTCTCTACCTACCTAACAGCCTACCTACCTTGCTACTTAACTATTACCTACCTAGTTACCACTCTTACCACCTACAAATCTAATATCTATCTACTTACCTACCTCTCTATCTATCTTTCTATCTAACTGCTTGATTATGGAGGCATCATGTATGTGTCTAGACGTGAGGATTGTGTTTGGGTTGGGGGATGGGTTTGTGGGTGGGGTGATGTTTGTGGGTTGGGAGATGTGTGTGCGTGGGGGATTTATGTGTGGGTTGTAGGTGGGTGGGTGGGGGAGGCGTGGGTGAGTGGGGAGTTGTGTGGGTGGGAATATGTGTGTGAATGAGAGTTGTGTCTGGATGTATGTGGGTCGGTGGCGGTGTGTGTGTGGGTGATGGATGTGTGTATGAGTGGATGTGTGGGTGGGGGTATGTGGATGGTGTGTGAGGATGTGTGTAGAGGATGTGTGTATGGGTGGGGGAATGGGTGTGTCTTATGTATATATGGATGGGGGAGGTGTGTATGGGGTGGGAGATGTGTATGTGTGTGGGTAGGAGATGTGTGTGGGAGTATGGGAGAAGTGTGTGTGAGTAAAGGATGTTTGGGGTGTGTGTGTGGGGATATGTGTGTCTCGGTGGGTGGGGAGATGTGTGCGGGTGGAGGATGTGTGTGGTGGGGGATGTGTGAGTGGGTGGGTGGGGAGGTGTATGGGTGGGTGGATGGATGTGTATATGGATGAGACGTGTGTGGGTGGGTAATATGTGGGTGAGTGACAGATTTTGTGGGAGGGGTATGTGTGTTTGGGTTTGTGTGTTTTTGTGGGTAGTGGTATTTGTGGGTGTTGGCGGGTGACGGATGTGTGGATGTTGTTAGGTAGAGGGTGTGTGTGGGTGGGTGTGTTGGGGCGTGTGTAGGGGAGTGGAGGATGTGTGTATGCTTGGGAGATTGCGTGGGTGGAGGATGTGTGTGTCGGTGGTGATGTATGTGTGGTTGGTGGGGTGTGTGGATGGATGTGAAATTTGTGGGTGGGTGAGAAAATGTGTGTGTGGGGATGTGTGTGTGGATGGGAAGATGTGTGGGTATGGGTGGGTGTGTGTGAGTTGGTGAGGGATGTGTGTGTGTTGGTGCGGGATGTGTGTGTGTAGTAGGGGTATGTGTGTGTGGTTGGGGGTGTGTGATTGGGTGGTTGGAGCATGTGTGTGTTAGTGAGTCTGTGTGGGTTGGGGTATGTGTGAGTGGGGAGTTGTGTGTGGGTGGGGATGTTTGTGTGGGTGGGTGCGAGATGTATGGGTTGGAGAGGGGATGTGTGAGTGGGTAGAGGGATGTGTGGTGGTTGGGGGGTGTGTGGTGGGTGAGTGTGTGGGTATTGTGGGTTATGTGTAAGTGGGTGAGGGATGTGTGTGTGGGTTGGTGCGGAATGTCTTTGCTGGAGTAGGGATGTGCCACATAACATGATAGTATACATTGTTTATACTTACAACATTCATTTCACAATGGTTTTTTTTTTCTACGTGAATGCACTGTTGATGAACGAAAGATCAGTGATTGGAAGGGCAGAATGTAACACGGGCCTACGAGCCCAATTTGTAACCTTTTTAAAATAAAGTTCAATTCAATTCAATTCTATCTAATGCCTATCTGCATTCTTGCATGTATATCTGTATGTTTCGTTTGTCGGTAGGATAGTCATGTGATAGATCAACCATCCGGTATGTCATTCACACGCCAGTCTGTCTGTGTGTCTGTCTATTTCTCTGTCTGTTCGTCTGTCTGCTATCCAACTTTTTAGCAGAGTCAGATACCAAAAACAGGCGACAGGTGACGGACACCTTATCAAGCATGACATTGTGCGTGAGGGCAGAAGTGCAGAATGCACTGGATCAATAACAACAAACACAATATAGTGACGTATCTCTCTATCAGTCTACCTAACTGCCTATTTATCTAAATACCTATCTACCCATGTACCTATATACCTAAGTACATATCTAAATGACTAGCTACCTATCTATCTACTCGCCAACCTTCCTAATTCTTCCTAATTGTCTACCTACATCTCCACCTACATGTCTACTTACTGTTAGACAGGCCTGCGTGCCCAATTCTTAACCTTTGTGAAAATAAAGTTTGCTCGTTCGTTCGTTCGAAATACTTGTCTAAATACTCCTGTCTATTCCATTGTTCACATAGGGCAGTGAGGAGCATTTTGTGTGATATTCAATGGCACAGGAACGGAGCATAATGGGGACGACCCGTTGCCGTGAAGTTGGAACCGCAATTAACTAACTAACTAACTAACTAACTTGTCTAAATACCTATCTACTTACTTGTCTATCTACATGCCTACTCACTCATCTGCCTATTTGTCTACTTACTTGCTTAACTGCGTGCCTGTCTACGTACCTACTTACTGCTACACCCAACTGTCCATCTAGTTATCTTCCAATATGTCTGCCTACTTGCTTTCCTACCAACCCATCTATCTTCTTATGTAACTATAAGCCCCCCCCATCTGTCCAGCTACCAATATACATTTCTCATCTCCCTACCACTGTTTCTACCAGATGCTACATGTCTAGTTATTTCTTTTCTTACCAGAATATATGTTTCTATTTATAATATTAATTATAATATTTACTATACATGAAAGTCAATTTAAAATTACCATGGTAAACAATTGATATTACTGTGAGAACATGTGTATATTTCACCTTTAAAGATGTATCTATTTATTTTGCTCTACATTGTGTGACTTCTGCAGTATGTACCTGACGAGATGCAGCGAAATATACCATGATATAAATCCTACAATCTATGGTTTGTGTCTTCGTAACTGAAATGTCTAATTATTGTCTAATTATCTCCATAACTATATGTCTATCTATCTATTTACATGCATGTCTATATACATATTTACCTATAAACCTATTTGCTTATTTGGCTACCTGCTTGGCTGCATAAATGTCTACAGACTAATATAAATTATCTCCCATTGTCAATCTACATGCCTAGCTAACTGTCTACTAAAATATTTATCTGTGTGCCTACCCCCTTGTCTACCCAATTACCAACTACCAGTATGCCGAACTGTCAGTATTACTTTCTATCTGCATTGATACCCACCTGTCTATATATCTTCCATCTACCTGTCTATCGATCTTTATAACTACCCTGTGTCTACTTTTCTACATACTTTACCAATATGTCTACCTACTTTTCGACCAGTATACCGAATGTCTCTCTGTCTGCCTACCTACCTGTCTATCAATCTTTGTAACTACCGTTTACCTACTTTTCTACATGCTTTATGTATCTGTCCACCTGCTTTTCTACCTACCAGTATACCTGTCTGTCTCTCAATCTTTGTAACTACCTTCCACCCACTTTTCTACTTAATTTACCGAACGGCTACCTACTTTTCTGTGCACCAGTATACCTACATATCTATCTGTCTGTCGACCCGTCTGTCTATCAATATTTCTAACTACCTTCTACCTACTTTTATGTGCACCAGTATACCTACATATCTATCTGTCTGTCGACCCGCCTGTTTGTAACTACCTTCTACCTACTTTTCTACATGCTTTACCCAAATGTCCACCTACTTGTCTACCTGTATTTCTACCGACCTATCTATCTATCTGTCGATCTACCTGTCTGTCAATCTTTGTAACTGACTTCTACCCCTTTTTCTACTTAATTTACCGAACTGTCCACCTGTTTTTCTACCTACCAGTATACCTACTTACCTGTCTGTCAACCTACCTGTCTGTTAATATGTCTATCTAGAGACTCTCATACATCCTATGTCAAACATTCAGACACATATACCTTAGATTAAAAGTCTGACTGCTGTTTCCTGATCCACCATTGATGTATGCATAATGCCTCACAGTTGAACATAATATGAGGGTCATATGAATACATGTATATACTCGCTATGTAGGTTAATGTTGTCCTGTGACAAATACTGGTGTAATGGTGCGACGTGTTAGATCTCTAGGGTAGCTAGAGGTCAGGAGGTCATCTCACTTCCACCAATTCTTATCTTACAATTTTGTGTGTGTGCATATTCTATTTACAGGACATTGCAGTCAACACCAGCATTTTTCAGCCACTGCTGATGTCTTGGCAAGTTGTTACGTTCAGTAGTTTGCCATTGATTTCTGAACGACCGACTCACCTACCCTCCGTAAGAAACCAACGCAACGCGATCCGCTGCCGAATCACCGCGCAGCTGTGTTTCGTACAAGAGTATACGGAATTACGAACAGCAACCTTAAGCCCTTCTCCAGGGAGACCGGCTATCTTACAGTAACAATATGAAGAAAAAACGTTGTTTGGGACCCGTTTTATGATGCTGAGTGGAATCTATTCACGGGCATCTTGCCATTTCACAGGTGATAGTTTGTAACATTGTGCTTCTAACTGGGGATTTTTTTTTTTTTTTTTTTTGCATATCCTTTACAGGACATCGCTGTCAACACCAGCATCTTTCAGCTGTATGTTGATTTCTTGGCAAGATTACGCTCAGTAGTTTGCCATTGCTTTCTGAGCGGCCGGCTCACATACAACGTAAGTTACCGATGCGATTCGATCCACTGCTGATTCTCACCGTCATCACGTTACCGACGAGAGTATACGAGATTACGGAGAAAAGTCATAATCTCTAAGCCACGATGCCGGCCTAACAGGGGATAATAACTACAAATTTTGGCGGTAGCGAATGGTATACCTCTCTTTAGCACAATGTTTGAGCAGACCAGGACTAAGCCTTCGTCATCAACAATTCTAGGATCGAAGCTCCCACAGACGGACAGTTAGAACAATGTTTTGCTGATCCGGCAGCTTCTTCAGCTTGCCTTGTTCCAGGCGTATTGATGTTACCTTTCCCCTGAAGTAAACTAGACAGACCGAGAGAGGGATCATGCTGCATGAGCAACACATGGTCTCTACAATTCAGCAAAGGCTTTGTGCCATGAAGAGGTATAACTCCATCCCTGGTCCCCGTCATGAGTTTTAGTTATTGTGCCTTTTTTTTAAAACCACAATGTAACAAACTATCGTCTGTCAAGACAGCAAGGTGCCAGTAAATATATCCAGTAAATATATATTTGAAATACTATAATACATTAATTATAACCTACCTAGGAGTGCTGATCGGACAAAATACAAAATCACGTTTCAAAGCTAAGTTATATCTGAGTAATAATAAATTTAAAGGGCCGATTTAAACGTCTTCTGGCGTATAGGTCATAATGAGATTGACCCATATTGTTCTAGACCAGTCAATATTATCACGCCCTCTTCCTTTATTTCCCACGAGAGTTTCTGGTACCAATGGTTGGATGTGTCGATCTAGCTGACCAGGCCAATTATAACTGTTTCAGTGCCGAAGGATAACATATTGCCAAATGTGAATTAACATTTACAAGGTAGGGCGTTTTATCTCTTACTAGGTTCACTGTTATTTGTTTCGTTTCGGGGTATTGTCACAAATACGAGGAGGCTTCAAATGACAAGCTTAAAAATGTGACTGAAATTACAATAGATATGCCACCGTCTTGTAACATGTCAATATTGTAGTTAAGGGTGCTAAGAGTGTTCAGCACGTGATATAAGATGCAGACGAACATGGTGACATTATAGGGACAGTTTAAAGATGGCCGCCCCATTTTTGGCATGCACAAAAGAAGAGCAGCGTTGTGTTATCCGTTTATTTAATCGGTGAATGGATAAAACCTACAGAAATTCATCGTCGAATGAAGGTTAAGTATGGTGATGCATGCATGTCAGTTCAGCAAGTGTATGAGTGAAGCAGGAAGTTTCAAAACTGTTCTGTCCTATTCAGTGGTACAGCAGGTGGTGCATGAGTGGTTACATACGCGAGCAAGAGAATTGTTGTCTGCAGGAATACAAGCATCGGCGGTGGAGGTCTTGCTTTGAAGGCCGTGGTGACTACATCGAATAAAAAGTATACATTTGTTCTTTAGTGATAGATAATAAGTTCACAGTACAACTAGAGAATGACCATTTGTGGCCACATGGTAAGATAAGAGAGTTTCCTAAACGTTTGATCTTCAAAATACGAGTTATTTCAAAACAGAAAAGTTACAACATGATAGAGAGTCTCCGTGGCGAAGTCACAAGCTTCCGACTAGCGCTCCAAAGGTTGTGGGATCGATTCCGGGCTACGCCTTTCGGTTCAAGAGTGAATTTTCTCGTAAACTACTTTGGGTCGTCGCTGGAGTTACGGAGTTCGTGCTTTGTGCGACGTTTTGCCCTACGGAACGTGACTGAGCCATATGGGATAAAACCCGATGCAATGAAGTCGAACCTCTCTATTTTTAAGACTTAAGACAAATGAGGATATTTTAACTTCAAAATAGAATGAACCGCTGAAAGGCATAGATGGACAGATAGAGCAAGTGATGGATGATCTGACATAATGGTACAGAAGGTGACCAGTAGTCGAATTTTTTAAGAGCCCAGACAGTAGACAGTAGACCTGTATCGTCAGGCTTGCATATGTTGATTATTATTATTATTATTATTATTATTATTATTATTATTATTATTATTATTATTATTATTATGGGAGAGTGTAACGTGGAAGACAACGTGCCATTGAGTTTATCAAATATCCGAGAAATTGATGATTGTAAAGAGGCAACATCAATTATTGCAATGAGAAAAAGAGTGTTAAAGTGCTTTGAATATTCATATTGTTCTAGGCATGTGATAACTGTGCAATAGTCAGATATGCCCAGAAACGTCTAATGACAGTGCGAATGTAGTTTATGGGAATGACAGTACAAATAAGGTTTATGGGAATGTCAGTGCATATGTGGTTTCCGGGGGACAACGTTGAGCAGTTCACTTTCATAAAGTCCCCAAGGACGAGGAAAGCCCTAGTAACAGGAGGAGGTGTTGCTGGGACCACAAGCCAAAGAAGGTGAGGGTGCTGTTTGCGATGCTCACACGTTTGTCAGTTTCAATGATAAATTTGTACACGTGGCCGACTTGTCACGAAATGAATTCATCACCCGCATGACTTGTGGTCTGGAGGTAGAAACTAATCGTGACGACAGCATGGCATGCAGCACAGAGCGTGGTAGAGTGATGCAGAGCTTTGGGGATCATAGCTTTGCATTTCAAACCGAGGGTAAGCGGAGGTAATATGACCACGACTGCAATACCTGGTGCTCGGTCTGCCTTGAGAGCTTTGGTCATTTTATGCATGAAGTTTGGATGCATTGAGGATTCGAGACGAATCCCGTCAGATAGTATAATAAAAGAAGGATGTCGATATCTAAAATTGAAGATGTCATGACATTTGTTGGTCTCCTACAAAATGTGTCCTATTAAACTTAAAACAAAAGAATACATCTAACAGATCGAAACACAGTAGAAGCAGATCAAAGCCGTCAATTGGTTAGAGAAATTCCCAATCATATATTAATGTTAGAAACGTTATTGGTATAATGAGACGACTATTTCGAATTCCTTTGATTGCCAGAGTAACTAACAACGACTGCCTGAAGGAGTCTAATGGCACTAGAACATTATAGACAACAAAAAGAATGAGACAAACATATTTCTTTAGTCATGTGATGAGAAGAGAGGAATTGAAGAACATTGAGACGACTGGAAAGATCGAGGGAAACGCGCTAGGGGCAGACCAATAGAACTGATGCAAGATAGACTGAAACATGGAGGAATATCCATCAGCAGAGATGATCGAGAACACCAAAGACAGAGATCTCTGGAGAGACATGAACGCCTACGCCAGCTAGCAAGGCATTTGATGATGATAATTATGATGATGATCGGGAGAAACGTAGCTTTTAAAGCTTTAATGACAAAAGCAAACGTAATGTTGGTTAAAAACAAACAAAAATAGCAACCCAAGACACGGAGATAAATAAATACCTGGATGGCTCAGTCATGTGACATAATCGGGGTAAAAACAGAAGCCAAGACTGTGATGTCCACTTAAGATGGCCAACCATATCCGCCCACGCTAATCTGAATGGCTCTTGATGGTAATGATTGTTTTTATTTAGTTGCGTTCGCACGCTTTGAACTCAAGCGTAGTCTAACCAGCACTACAGAAGTAGTGCTGGACTGAATTTTGCGTGTTGATTAGCTTTCCCTATTAATAGTGTCCCTAGCCATCAAGCGAACCAACTCCGACTTCAGCGGTACTCGTAATTTACGTCCCCAAGTCAAGGACGATAGGTTAACATTTTAGCCCAACAATCCGGTGTAGGGGTTGAAACCCTTACCTCGGCATCAGCACACCGGATGTTTAAAAATATGCATTCTTATTCATTCGGTTATGCTTAACTACTTGATGATGATAAAGATGAACAACATTAACTACAGTGCACTCATAACACATGACAAATGACAATTGCCTTATGACAAGTGCCACATGACATAAAAGCTGCACATAGCAAAAAATCAAGAAGCACGTAAATACTTACAGTTAATCAGTCAAGCCTTTGTTTTTAAATTTTTAATCAGTCAAGCCGCAACAGTGTCCTGCCAGATTCCAGGTTGGGAACTTCTGACTTCAAAACTAATTCAACAGTTGGAAGGACGGCACAAGCTACTCTGGGAAAACTGCCTATGCAAGCTCGTTACTAAGCGAACACACATCCTTGATTCACAACTTCGGATCTCAAACAATGAAATAAAAGCTAAAATGCCATACTGGCCATCTGTTGTCATGTGGGACGTTGAAAGCCAATGGCATGCTGTGATGCTGTTATTTACACACTGCCTGCCGCGATAAATCGACATCGATGGTTCTCAAACGGGTGTGTATTTCTCTATGTAAAAGTTACCGGAGAATATGGGGAAGTCCCGTTTTTCAAGTTCTCAGACACTAATACTAATACCATTCGCGTTTCATTAGCAAACAGAGATAAATCGACATCTGAGATTTTCAATGTGCATTACTCTAGGTGATTCAAAGAAAGAAGAAATGGGTAAGTCCTAGTTATCAATGGTGGTAACGCAATTAATACAGTGGAAGTTTCGACAATCAAATCTTAAACAGTTATAAAGAAGCTAAGACTAATGGATATTAATGGTGATCCATTAAGATATACATTATCTCTGTAAGAAAATATTTACCGTTCCATTCCATATATTAACCAAAAAAGATATGACCTAGTAATTCACATAGAGACTGTGAGATTGTTTTGTTGTTGTTGATTTTGACGATGATGATGATGATAATGATGATGATAACATCAAGATTCTCGAATCCAGCTGTTCACTTTTATACGAGTTGATGTCATGGGAAATGGTGATGAATTTGTTGTGCCCGGATTCACCAAGTAAAGGTGCATATATATATATATATATATATATATATATATATATATATATATATATATATATATATATATATATATATATATATATGTGCGTGTGTGTGTGTGTGTGTGTGTGTGTGTGCCAAGAATGTTCCTCACTGGGGTGAAGAGATCAGCGTCTGCTTTCGATGCCTCACGTAGAGGTACATACATCAATGTCTGTCCAAGATGCTCCTCCTGGAGATACAGAGATTAGTGTCTGTCCTAGATGCTCGTCGTGGAGGTGAAGATATTGTCTGTCCAAGATGCTCTTTGTGGAGATGAAGATATTGTCTGTCCAAGATGCTCTTTGTGGAGGTGAAGAGATTATTGTCTGTCCAAGATGCTCTTTGTGGAGTGTGGTGAAGATATTGTCTGTCCAAGATGCTCCTTGTGGGTAGCTTTCTTTGTTCATGTGATGAGAAAAGAGGCATTGGAGAACATCGTTACGACTGGAAAGATCGATGGAAAGAAAGGTGGAGGCGACCAAGAGAACTGATGCTGAATGGGTTGAGACGGTGGCATGGAGGAATATCAGCAGCAGCAGAGTTGATGATGCAGAACACAAAAGACAAGATCTGTGGAGAGATATGAACGTATACGCCAACTGAATAAATTATATACCAATGTATAAGCACAGGTGCATGTCACTCTTGACGTGCGGGTATATCGTGCTAATCCCGTATTTTATAGACCCATCAGATATTCGAAATGCTGATGATACAGTATTACTATCCACATCACAGACTGGTATAGAAAACTTTACCTCAACCGAAAGAAATAGTGAAAATCACAACTTATATCTTAACACAGCAAAAACAAAGATAATGCATACAGATACAACTACTATGGAGAGAGAAATATATGTTAGTGAAGAAAGATTAGAGGTGGTGGAAAATTTTGAATATCTTGGGTCATTGATTACCAACAATGGTGATAGTGTTTCCAAGGCACCAGGGCTGGGTTCTATACTGGCCAAGACCTATTGACTCGTGCTCACCGTGCGCCCTGGGCAACAGGCCCTTTCGGGGTCCTGGCTAAAGTCAGTAGGATCGTTGATTCCTCCGAAGTCGGAGAGTGTCTGCTTCCACGGCGAGGAACCACCAGTCTGCACACCAATAAGCAAGACATGGGACAACGGATACTCACGCAAACCTCAAGTCCTGTATGACATCACACTGATGTTGGACAACAGGATGTCTTCAGCCGACATACAGGACTTCATGCTGGAGATCACAGCCAGCGAACACAAGCAAGCAAGCACAATAAAAGAAATTAAACCACGACAATCAACTGCTCTTCAAAAACTAAAACAATTGAATAAATTATGGAGTAGGACAGATAGAACAACAAAAATTAGATTTTTAAGAGAATGTATCTTTCCCATTGCAACATACGCATGTGAGACATGAACACTTACTAAACAAGCTGAACAGCGCATAAATGCTTTTGAATATAAATGTTATAGGCGGATTCTAAGAATATCTTGGGTAAAGAAAAGAATAAATGCATCCATACTTCAAGAGCTGAATATTGAAGAAGGTTGGCTATTAATGACGATAAAACAAAGAAAATTGATATAGTTTGGTCACTTGAAACGTCATGGAAGTTTGGAGAGAACGATAATGGGGGGGGGGGGGGTAAATGCCTGGGAAGAGAGGAAGAGGAAGGCCAAAGAGAAGATGGGTGCAGGATGTGGAGGATGATCTCCAGATGGGTGTATCAGACGCGGGACATCTTACTTGTGATCGAGAAGTTTTCCGGAAGGTTGTTATGGGAGCGAGGTTCTGCAAAGGACATGCTACTGAATGAATGAACGAATGAGAGCTCAACTGGCTTTAAGGTTAATACCATATGGTCCACTTCATAATCTGGAACACGTCCTAGTATTTAAGTTAGGGTCCACTAGGAAGCCAAGGTCAAGATGAAGACGATTACTTCCATAAGGATTTAAAACATGACTCTCGGACCAGTAGACCAGCTTGCTTCCCACTGCACTACCTCGGCACTCATTAATATATAGGCTAGCTAGTTACTTATCATTTACAGGACGTCGCAGTCAACCCCAACATCGGTTAAATTGTGTGGCAAGTTTAATTCAGTAGTTTGCCATTGCTTTCTGGACAACCGGAACTCATACCATTTTAAAATACAGCGCAAGGCGGTCTGCTTCCAAATCGGCTGCAGCTGTATTTCGATCGCCGTATGCGGGATTACAAACTGCATCCGTAACCCCATCGCCACATATTGGTATGGAAATAAAGTAAAGATCAAGAACGAATGACTTTCACTAAGAACAAACGTTGAAAAGGATACATTGGCGTCCATCTGTATTGAAGGACAAATAACTTCTCCTTCTTATGTTTCCTGTGAAAATATGCCCTCGAGCAACTCACTTCAAGCCCTCATATATCTTGAGCTATCCCCATATAGTTGTCCCGATGTCCTTCCAATATTTTTCATCTCTGTTTCTACTTGCCTTCTCCGTGTGTTTTAAGCACTTCCTCTATTTCATTTGCTCTATGGGCTCCGGACTAAGACTTCTCCGGTTATACATGGTGTGTTGTTAATGACTGTGCAGTGTTTGTGCCGGTCCAAGTTTTGTATTTACCTATTATGTTGCATGAACTTTACAGAGGGTGAATACAAAACTTAGACCGGCAATATTTTCAAACACTGCACAGTCATTAAAAATAACCCTTTACTATTCTCGGGTTTTCTCAATGCATTGCCTATCCAATGCCAGCGTCTTTTCTTCACCTCCTGATTCATTATTATATGTCTATTTCTATCCATGAACTCCACACTGGTGACTGTGTCTTACCATTTTATCATTTCTATCTTGCGCAGACACCAGTTAGTGAATTATCATAGGTTAGAAGTGAATAAGTAAATGTTCATATTAAGTGAGGATTAAAAATAAAACTACATGCTAAAGCAGGGACTGGGTCACGTCTGCGCGCCTTATGCGGCCCGCGAAATCATTTGATCTGGTCCTACCAGGCAACTTAAGCCTTATAAACGTTATATAAAAAAAGTTAGTTGTATATTATTTACAGGACGTCGCAGTCAACATCAGCAATTTTTTTTTCTGTTGTGATCTCTTGGCAAGTTTACGTTCAGTAGTTTGCCATTGCTTTCTGAACGACCGATACCCATACCATTTTCGTAAAAAGCACCAACACAGGGCTGTCTAAACTTTATATAAGCAATGGTTAATTTTCTCATTTTAAGGAGACAAGTATTGAAATATGCTTCTGCGTTCGAAACAACTTGCTGCTTCGAGCTGTCCTTTTCAATATGTTACCAGTGCAACGAGTAGATTACACCCCAGACTGTACGATGTAAACCTGGAGTAGCAGTTGTCATTTGTTGTTTGTCCATCAAGATTGATGACGACCATTCATTTCATCCATTGGTGTTGAAAGTGTGGAGCCGTGAGATGGCTGGTATGGCCTATTCTGGCTCGAAATGTTCTTTTACGGTGTCAACATATCAGGGAAATTTTCTGCAGAAGTTTTTTTTTTTTTTTTTTTCTGTCCAGCCTTCTTGTTTCACAGCTCTTGCAGTCCTGTTTGCCTCACAAGTGACTACATTCTTGCGTAATGATGTACGGCACAAATTTAGGTCTTGGCAGCAGTCTCCCAAGTGTAGTGATGAATTCCAAAAGCTTTTAATGAGATCTTCAGAGTTTCTTTGAAGCGTTTCCTCTGACCGCCATGGGAGCGCTTACCACAATGCAGCTCGCCTTAAGAAAAATTGTTTAGATAGCGTGTGATCTGGCATGCGAGTCAAGTCCAGCCCGGCGAATCTGATTATTTATTAGTAGAGTGTGGATACTGGACATGGACGCTCTTTCTAGGAATTCAGTGTCTGCGATCTTGTCTTACCATTTAATCTTCACTAGCTTCCTACGGCAGACTGTGTGGAATTGGTTTCATTTCCTAGCTTGCCGCTGGTTAAAAGCCCAGGAGTCACAAGCATATAGCAGTGTGGATAATACCACTGCTTTGTAGACTTGCACCTTTGTTTGCAGGCTTATTCCGTTACTTCCCCCACACTCTTGCACAGTATGCCAATCACCGCGCTGGCCTAGGAGATTCTTGCATTCACTTCGTCATCAATTGTTGCAGCTTGGGACAGAGTGATGCCAAGATAGGTGAATAGTCTATGACTATTTACTTTGATATTCAGCTGGGTGTGATTAATCCCAAGAGCTGACTGGTACATAACTAGTCTTCTCCAAGTTGATATTGAACCCCAAGTTGGCACAGGTGTATGTGAAAGCTGAAACATAGTGTTAGATGTCTGCCTCTGAGTTGGCATATAGAGCGCAATCATCAGCAAATAGCATTCTGAGTCTCTGTTAGTTTTGGTGTTAGAGTTCAGCCTTCTCAGATTGAACAACTTTCCATCCGTGCGATAGTTGATGTTTATTCCAATGTCGTTGTTTCGATGGCATCTTTCGGCATAGCTGAAAACATGAGGCTGAACAGTGTTGGTGCCAGGACGCAGTCTTGTTTCACTCCACTGGCGAAGGTAAAGGGCTCATACAGTTCACCATTTTCCTGTACTCTTGCCTGTATGCCATCATGAAATAGCCGCATTATTTGGGCTAAATTTCGTGAACAGCCATATTTTACCATAATTTTCCACAGTCCCTTTCTGCTGACTGCATCAAAAGCCTTGGTAAAATCAATAAAAGTGGCGAACATTTCGGAGTTCTATTCCTGACATTTCTCTTGCAACTGCCATGCAGCGAAAATCATGTCAGCAGTTTTTCGTTCTTTTCTGAAGTCACACTGGCTCTCAGGAAGAAGACCCTGGTCAAAATAGACTATGAGGAGATTGAAAAGAATTTTGGCGAGTAGGCCTATCTTCCCTGCAATTGAGAGCAAGGAGATACCTCGGTGGTTGTCACAGGATTGGCGATTTCCTTTACGTTTGTAAAGATGGACAATTGACGCGTCCCTGAAATCTTGTGGCATGGTATCGTTCACCCATATGTTTGTAAAGACTTGGTGAAGCTGCTCTATTAGAACCGGCCCACCTTTCTTGTATATCCCTGCTGGGATGGAGTTAGGACCAGGCGCCTTACTGCTAGAAAGTTGATGAAAAGCTTTGTTTATTTCCATTATTGTTGGTAAATCGTCAGCACGAGATAGATGAAGCTGGATAAAGAATGACTTGCGCGATGAATTGGGTCAAAGTGAGGGAGTGTTGCGCAATTGCCGACCTCACTCTTTCAACTGAGTCTATCTGAGTCCTATGGCAAGACAAGTCAAGACGACTGGAGACGAATACAGGTGCAGTGGATGACCAGGGCGCTCTACGTGCCTTGCCGTGCTCATTACGTTCCACAACGCCTTGCAGGCAAATGTCGTCTTGCTGCGTGAATCATCAATGATTTCTTCCACGCAGTCTGCCGAATCATGTCTTCACATTACTGGGTAGGCATAACCTAGTTTACCAATTGGTTTGACTCCGAATTCGGTTACCTGCGCCTGGTTTAGCCAGCCTGTCACAGCTGTTGCCCGGGGGTGGCCGCTGTCGCATGCTGACAGCTACAAAGAGCCACAGGCGTGAACTCTATGTCAGGCTTGGACCAGTGGGGAATGGTCCTTGAGAAGAGCATGACAGCCATTCTTACCAAAGGTACTACCAATGCCTGACATCCCAGACCCACAAGCAGTTGTTACTAATAACATTATCAATACCGGCTAACATCACACGTCTGTGGCAGAAAAAGTGGATCACAGCCACTTTTATAGAACCACTGGAATGAAAAGAGAAAATTGAACCATAAAGGGAAATAATAAGAGTTGTGTTAATATGCAATATTAAATCCGGTTGTGTTCCGTTTATTTCTATAATGATAGCAATTATGTTTCCATAGTGATAGCAATTTTAATTTTCCATAGCGATATCAATTCTAAAGTTCCCATAGTGATATCAGTTCTAATGTTTACATATTTATAGCAACACTTCTAATGTTCCTTAGTGATATCAATTTACATGTTTCCATAGTGACAGCAATTCTAATGCAACACATTACATGCAGGTGATTCGCGGCAGTGTAGTGGCTAGACGTTTACCTACCTGTCTGTTTGTCACTGGTTCGAATTCATTTTGATGCGGATCTTTAGAATTGGCCTGCTATCTCAGGTCGATATAGGCACCAGTAAATGTCTTGGGAAATGAAAGCAGCCGGCGTGGCAATAACCACATCACTGCTCGAGTGCACATTAGTGTATACAATATTTGTCAAGAACCATATGTCCAATGAGCCTTTAGTTAGTTCAGAAAGCAATGGCAAACTACTGCACGTAAACTTGCCCAGGAATAACAACCAGCCACAACAATGGTGGGGTTGGCAGATACATCCTGTAAAAGATATGTAGCGAGTCTTAATGTGTATAAATGGGTCTTTTACTTGTTGCTCTTCCACAGACAGGACAGACATTGTGGCCCTGTGGCTTACTCGTTTGCTTGCCGACGCAGTGGACAGGTATTGAATCATATCTCTTCTGTCTTTCTTTCTTCTTTTGTCCTTCATTGCTCTAAGTCTTATGCGTCACAGACTTTTTTGATGATTGGTTTACGAATTAGGGCTCGCTCGTTGGGGCTTGGTATGTTGAGATGTGGGGTTTTAAGATGTTGATGACTCTGTCAATCCATCTTTTTCGTTGTCTTCCCCTTTCTCTTGGTGTTTCCATTTACATGTTGTATTCTCCCACCGCTCCCACTTTGGGTTAAATACTATAGGACCACTGCATATGTAGTGATAATGGTGGCCAAACCACAAGAGGTTGCCAAGCGCAGGGATAATAGTCTTTCATTACCTCCAGCTGAAATTTCAATAATTGCCAGTAGCGAATTCTTCACTGCAAAGTCCACACCATGTTGCCTTTATTCTGCCTGCCCTCTACACTTCCAAAAAAAGGTGTAATTGTTTTCCCGGAGTGACCCTTCCTCAGCCAGACGAGTCTCCTGCAGGCCAGCAATATCAATGTTAAGACGATTGAGTTCGGCATCAATCACAGCCGTTTTTCTCACATCGTTAATATTCGTCAAGTCAGTGGAAACTCCTGGACACATGGTTCTTACGTTCCAGGTTGCAAGCCGTAGCTTCAGGTTTCTATTTTTTTTCTCTTGTTATTAGTGCTAGGTTCATTGGTTTTACAGCCTGCGGATCAGATTTTGTCCTAGCTCCAAGCACCAATTGAAGCAGGCAGGATGTGGCGAATCAGCATCCAACTTGCCGGAGGCTGCCCAGCTTGTGGCGTGTCGTAGCTGATCATTGACACCTGTAGGTGTCTCACACCGTCAGCGGCAATCCGTGGCGCCCCATGTCTACGCCAATTTACAAGGACTTATAACCCGTAAATGTTACCTCTTGCTTTGATTCCGAGACCGGTTAAGACCAGGAATGCAATTATTGCCTCTCCATATCACAAAGTCTTGGCTAAAATACAGAGACCATGTGTTGCCCATGCATCCTGCCTAGTCTCTCTCTCTCTCTCTCTCGCTTAAAAGTCGACAGGGTCGACTTCATTGCACCGGGTTTTATCCTATATGGCTCGGTCTCTTTCCGCAGCACGGAAAGCGTCACACAAAGCACGAACTCCGTAGCTTTTAGCGACGACCCACAGGAGTCTCCGAAACATTTAACTCGTAAACCGAAGGACGCGGCCTGGAATCGAACCTACAACCTTCGGATCACGAGTCAAACGGCTTGACCACTTCGCCACAGAAGGTCCCAAAGCTTCGTCAAGTCAGTGGAAACTCCTGGACACATGGTTCTTACGTTCCAGGTTGCAAGCCGTAGCTTCAGGTTTCTATTTTTTTTAGAAGCTGTATATATATATGCAATTGTTTATAACTGAATCATGATTTTATGTTATTAACCAGCAGACCTTAGTGGATTAGTGAATTGTATTTCTGTTTTCTAGTGTGTGACTTAGGACTGGGGGAAACATGTTTATTAGCAAAATTGAAATGGCCTTGATAAACAGACCAGATGTAGGGACTCTCTAGCACAGTGCACAGACTGATCTTTTAGCTTCTGCTCCTCGGTTAGGAATAGCTGGGGCGGGGGGGGGGGGGAGGTACGGGGTGTCAGGTATTGGTAGCACCTTTGGTAAGGATGACTCTCATGTCCTTTTCAGGACCCATCCCCCACTGGTCCAAGCCTGACACCCAGCTCGTGCCTGTGGCTCCTAGTATCTGTCAGCATGCGACAGCGACCACCCCCCGGGCAAAAGCTGTGAGACGCTGGCTAAACCAGGCGCGGGTATCCGATTTGGTGTCAAACCAAGAGGTAAACTAGGGTATGCCTATCCAGCATGTGAAGACAGGATTCGGCAGACTGCGCGGAAGAAATCATTCCTGATTCAACGGGCAAGACGGCGTTTGCCTGCAAACCGTTGTGGAACGTAATGAGCACGGCAAGGCACGTAGAGCGCCCTGGTCATCCACTGCACCTGTATTCGTCTCCAGTCGTCTCGACTTGTCTTGCCACTGGACTCAGATGGACTCGGGCGAGAGAGTGAGGTCGACGAATTGCGCAACTCTTCCTCACTTTAATCCAAGTCATCGAGCAAGTCATTCTTCATCCAAAGTCATATATCACCTTCAAGCCCCGTGGCGATGGGCGAGCGGCGAAGCGGCAGGCGTGGGTACGTTGGCAGCCGTAGTCGCAGACCTGCACACAGGCGGATCAGGCCATATGGTCGTCTTCTACTGACCGGAGCAGCAGTGGGATTCGGCAGCCCCCTGAGCGACTGAGCAGCACTCTATAGGAACACACTGCTCACCTCCATAGCATCAGGAAGGAGCTAGAAAAGGTGCCCTAAACATTGTCTGCTCCATCACTACCTAACCAGCTAGCCGCGGTTGGTGGGTACCCTAAGTGCGGTCGACATAAAAACAAAGATAAAACAAGCAAAGCTAAAAGAGTAAATCATATTCCCTTAACAATTGGAACTTAGAATGTACGCACCCTACTTGACAGAGACGGCGCGTCGGGTCCAGAGAGACGAACAGCACTGATTGGGAGAGAGCTGGTCAGGTACAACATCGACATTGCCGCCTTGAGCGAGACACGACTTGCAGAAGAAGGCCAAATCTGTGAAATAGGTGCCGGCTACACATTTTTCTGGAGTGGAAGGAAAAGCGAGGAAAGACGCCAATCCGGTGTGGGATTTGCTATCAAGTCGGCCCTGGTCGGCAATTTAGCTGGATTTCCAAAGGCTATAAACGACAGGCTCATGACCATGAAGTTGCCCCTGCTGAATGGAAGGAAGCATGCAACCATTGTGAGTGTCTACGCACCAACTATGACCAACGAAGATGATGTCAAGAACAAGTTCTATGAGGACCTGCACAATGTATTAACATCTGTTCCCAAAGGAGACAAACTTATACTCCTTGGGGATTTCAATGCCAGAGTAGGCACGAACACCACCTATTGGAGTGGCATTATTGGAAAGCATGGAGTCGGAAATTGTAACAGCAATGGACTCCGCCTCCTTCAGACATGTGCCGAACATGATCTCCTGATTACGAACAAAATTTCCCGTCTCCTCATGAGAAATAGGACATCGTGGATGCACCCTCGCTCGAAACACTGGCACCTCATTGACTATGTCATCGTCAGGAGGAGTGACAGACAAGACGTTCGAGTGACAAAATCCATTTGTGGTGCCGAATGTTGGACAGACCATCAGTCTCAGTGTCTCGAAAATAAACATTCACATTAGGCCACCACGGCTTCCTCAAGGGGCGAAAATGCAAAAAAAGCTAAATGTCACCCGCCTAAACAGCAAGAAAATGCAGCAGTCGTTTGAAAATATGCTGAAAGACCGCCTCAAGCCCAATGCTGCAGCTAAACAGGATACAGAAACAGAATGGAGAGCCCTAAAGGACATAATTTACAACACTGCTATGGAAATCCTGGGTCCAGCCCCCCGAAAGCATAAAGACTGGTTTGATGAAAATTCCGAAGACATCAACCAATTGCTGGCCGAGAAACATCTTCTCCTCAAGGCACATTTGAATGACCCAAAGTCAACATAAAAAAAAGATGCTTTCAAGAACATTCAGAGAGTAGTGCAGCAGAAACTTCGGCACATGCGGGACTCCTGGCTGAGCAGCAAAGCTGATGAAATTCAGGGCTTTGCTGACAGACATGATATGAAAAACTTCTACGACTCACTGAAAGCGGTCTATGGTCCTACATCACCAGGCATAGTTCCCCTCCTCAGTGCAGATGGGGTACATTGGTCACCGATAAGAAAGAAATCCTTCAAAGCTGGGCAGAGCATTTCAGCAAAATCTTAAATGCAACTTCCTTCTTCGATGATGAAACCATCAACTGCCTTCCTCAAGTTCCCACCAATGAGACACTTGATGACGTGCCAACCATAGTGGAAGTAAACAAAGTCATCCAGCAACTCTCCAGCGGCAAGGCACCTGGTCCTGACTCCATCCCAGCAGAGATACACAAGGCAGGTGGGCCGGTCTTAACAGAGCAGCTTCACCAAGTCTTTACAAACATATAGGTGAACGAGACCATGCCACAAGATTTCAAGGACGCGTCAATAGTCCACCTTTACAAACGTAAAGGAAACCGCCAATCCTGTGACAACCACCGAGGCATCTCCTTGCTTTCAATTGCAGGGAAGATACTCGCCAGAATTCTTCTCAATCGCCTCACAGCCCATCTCGATCAAGGTCTTCTTCCTGAGAGTCAATGTGGCTTCAGAAAAGAACGTGGAACTGTCGACATGATTTTCGCTGCAAGGCAGCTGCAAGAGAAATGTCAGGAACAGAACTGCGATATGTTCTCCACTTTCATTGACCTTACCAAGGCTTTTGATACAGTCAGCAGAGAAGGACTGTGGAAGATTATGGCAAAATATGGCTGTCCACGAAAGTTTGTCCAAATAGTGCGGCTATTTCATGACGGCATGCAGGCACGAGTACAGGAAAATGATGAACTGTCTGAACCCTTTCCTGTCACCAATAGAGTGAAGCAAGGATGTGTCCTGGCACCAACACTGTTCAGCCTCATGTTTTCAGCCATGTTGATGAATGCCTTCGAGAACGACGACATTGGAATAGACATCAACTACCGTATGGATGGAAAGTTATTCAATCTCAGAAGGCTGAAAGCTAAAACCAAAATTAACAGCGACACCGTCAGAGAGCTCCTGTTTGCTGATGATTGCGCCCTATACGCCAACTCAGAGGCAGACATGCAACATAATGTTTCAGCTTTCTCACATGCCTGTGCCAACTTTGGGCTCAATATCAACTTGGAGAAGACTGTAGTTATGTACCAGCCAGCTCCAGGGAATAATCACACTGTGCCGAATATCAAAGTGAATGATCATAGACTAAATGTTGTGGACAAATTCACCTATCTTGGCAGCACTGTGTCACAAGCTGCCACAATTGATGACGAAGTGAATGCAAGAATCTCCAAGGCCAGTGCGGCCTTTGGCAGACTGTACAAGAATGTATGGGACAGAACTGGAATAAGCCTGCAAACAAAGCTAAAAGTCTACAAAGCAGTTGTATTATCCACACTGCTATATGCTTGTGAAACCTGGACTGTTTATCAGCGACACGCTAGGAAATTAAACCACTTCCACACAGTCTGCCTAAGGAAGCTACTGAAGATTAAATGGCAAGACAAGATTCCAGACACTGAAGTCCTAGAAAGAGCATCCATGCCCAGTATCCACACTATACTGATGAAGAATCAGATTCGTTGGGCTGGTCACTTGACTCGCATGCCAGATCACAGGCTCCCTAAACGAATTTTTTACAGCGAACTGCGTTGTGGTAAACCAAGGTGGCCAGAGGAAACGCTTTAAAGACACTCTGAAAATTTCACTGAATGCTTTTGGAATTCATCATGACACCTGGGAGACTGCAGCCAGAGACCGAAATTCGTGGCGTGCATCATTACGCAAAGGTGCAGTCATATGTGAGGCAACCAGGACTGCAAGAGCTGTGAAGAAAAGGCAGGACAGAAAAACCACTGCAGGAAATCCTCCTCCAGAGAAGTCAAGCATTCTTTGCCCACATTGTCAAAGAACATTTCAATCCAAAATATGCCTTGTCAGCCATCTTAGAACCCACGGCTCCATACCTTAAACCCCACTGGATGAAATGAATGGTCATCATCATTCTTGATGGACAAGCAACAGGAATAGCTGATTGTCTTTAGGGACCGGTTTTCAAACGTTCCTAGTATTTCACGAGCCTTTTTCATCGGTTATCCCTACTGTGGGTGGACTGTCCTAAAGGGCGAGTCTTATTGTCTTCATTGGTACACTTTGTTCCCACGAACCTAAAACCACGCTACAGTTATAGAGAGGTATAACCCCATCCCTGGCGTTGCTGTTATAGTGCCTTTTCTTTAAGCACAATGAAACAAACTATTGTCTGTCAAGACGCAAAGGTGCAAGTAATGAATTACATTCATTAAATGAGGAAAAGGAGTACTCAAACGTTAAATACACCTGCCTTGTTGTATGACAATGAATCATGGAATGTGAAAGAACTAAAAACAGTTTCGAGGCAAGGAAGAACCTGTTTCTGACTTGAATGCTGGGAACATATTGCTAGGTTAAAGTAAACAACAGTATGTGCCTGGAAAGGGCTAATAATCGTAAACCAGTATATACAATTATAATAAAGAGACAAACAAAGAGATAAACAATGAGACAACCAATGTTCTTGTGCTATATAATAAAAAGATAGGCTCTGAAAAATATCGTGATGTTTTGAAGGATCAAGACAGTAGAGAAATAATGCTGGGAGGCCTAAGACGATACCATGGAGAAATACGAAGGGGCATCAAATGAAAACATTAAATTATTTTTCTTTTGTGTGTGACTATATTTTGAAAAAGATTAAGAACAGATGTATCTTTTTTTTCGATGTATTCACAGCTGCGTGCAATGCAAGTCCTGTAGCGCCGATAAAGTGCTTGGATTCCTGTAGACAACAATTCTCGGGTTCACTACTCGGTGTGCCTGACCCAGTCGGGAACAGTCTGTCACAGAAGTCAAGCCATTTTGAAATTACCTACTTCACTCATACACTTGCTGGGCTGGCAGGCATTCATCACCATACTAGACCTTCATTCGCCGATGAATTATATAGGTTTTACCCCTTCACTGATAACCCCAAATAAAAGACGGATAAGAGAACGCTGCTCCTCTCAGTTACATGTGAAAAATGGTGTGACAATCTTTAAACTGTCCTTATGACGTCACCCTGTTTGTCCACACCGTGAAGTCACGTGCGAAACACTCTTGTCTTTTTTAACAACAATTTTAAGAGGTTGCAAGCCACTGGCATGGTTACTGTAATTTCTATATCGCATTTAAGGTTTTCATGTTAAGTCCCATCGTTAAGTCAATATAATTTATCCCCAACAGCATGCACCGAGGATTGTGGGGATACAAGACGCCTGCGACATTCGGCAGGAAACACAATGGTGATGATAATAAGCGGGAGATTAGAAAGGCAGACTTCTAGACGACTCTGCGTTCTCAATTCTTATCTCCGGATAAAAAATGTGCTTTGTTTAATCGCACATTCGTTCGTTTTATCTTTGGTCCATTTCCTTCGGCTTGCCTTTTCCCCAATATGCTTTGCATTTTAGCTTCGCCAAGCATGCATATTTATTTGTGCTGTTGATACTGTTTTTTTTTAAAATGCACGTCTCTGATTAATTACTATCATTAGGTCACAGCAATCTTACTTCCTTCCTTCTTTCTTCTTCTTCTTTGTCTCCTGCTCACTCCTCTTCTCATTCTCCTCCTTCTCCCCATCCTCATCACCTTCCTCCTCCCCCTCCTTCCCTCCTCCGCCTCCTCCTCCTCCTCCTCCTTCTTCTTCTTCTTCTTCTTCTTCTTCTTCTTCTTCTTCTTCTTCTTCTTCTTTTTCTTCTTCTTCTTCTTCTTCTTCTGCTGCTTCTTTATTATTCTCCCTTCTGTTCCTTCTCTTTCATCTTCTCCCTCGTCTCCTTCTTCTTCAACTTACCTTTCTTCTTCTTTTTCCCCTACTCTGTTTTCTTCTTCTTCCTCCTCTTCTTAATCATCATCATCATCATCATCATCATCATCATCATCATCATCATCATCATCATCATAAACATCATCATCATCATCATCATCAACTTTCTTTCTTTCTTTCTTTCTTTCTTTCTTCAACTTCCAGTGGCTCTCACCTAACTCACGCCGAGGTCTGCATAGAAATCTTCATGCGCAGTTGCATTTTTGCGTCTAATATTAGCAACGTGTTGAGGTACAGTCTCACGCGAAACCGTCGTCGTCGTCTCTTACAACAAGTTTGTTAGGTTACAGCGTTACCATCGTTGCTTCTCGGTTGTACCCAGTAACACATGCCACGTCTGCGTATCTCTATAGCCCAGTGATTAAGCAGTCTGCCTCGCGCTCGAAGGATGCAGGTTCCATTGCCGACTCCTTTATTCGGTTTCATCATCATAACCATGTAAACCGTTAGCCTTCCCTACCCCGGTCTCCATGACCCTCATACTCCCACTGCTGTCTATATAAGAATATCAAGGTGAAATTCATTTTAGTATCACAGCCTGAGATTCTGAGATAAGTAGCAAAAACATTTTGTTTTCGCGTTTTTTCTTCAAAATTTTCATTTTCTCTTCAATGGTCTGATTTTTTCATCTTTTCGTCCTTCTCATCTCGTTCTTATGCCTTAATGTAGTCACTGGAGGGTCTTCTCCGTGATTATATGTTGTGTTTTGTGTATATATTTGTTTGTTGTTGAAGGCTAGGTGCCACAACGTCCTGTATGTTTCGTAATTCTTCAATTTATTTCTTCTCATAACGTGACCATATGCCACTATCTCTAATTTATCTAATCAGCTTCCGGTTTTCATTAGTTTCTTGTAGGACTTGGTAATTGGTTTTTATGTCTGTCCATAGTATTCTTTACATTTTCCTCAGAAACCACATTTCTACTGCAGTTATATATTTTTTTCAGCTTGTCTGCTTATTGTCCACGCTTATTATCCATGCAAAAGTACAGGTTCTATGTAGCACACCAACACTCTTTTTCTCGTTGAAAATAACATCTATTTATTGGTATGTGTAACATCTTACAGGAGGCCACCTTCGCCAAGGCCATTCTTGTTCTAATCTCTTCATGGCATATCCCATTATATGTTATGCCTTTTCCGAGATAATTGTATCGGTTCACTTGCTTAATAACATTCCCATTTACTTGTACAATATTATATTGTGGTATTTCCTTCTTTTTAGTGACGACCATATTCAGTGTCTTCTTACAATGTAATTCTAACCCTAAAGGTTCACTTATTCTGTTTACGAGTGCAATATTTTCAGAGACATTTGGTGGTCTTCGCTGAACCTGCGGAGTTGGTGCTTTTGGCAGGCTGTTCTGCGGAAAGAGACCGATCTTTTTTTTTTTTTAAATATGGGAAGTCTCACTTGCTACTTGTTTATACTCAATTATTTAACATATTTATATTTTCAAGCACTTTGTAGTGTAGTCCAACTGTTTTTAATGATGACAGATTAGGGATAATTTAATCACGGTGGGCTGTGCTTAGCAAGGATGTGTTTTTTTTTCCTCCTAATCTGTTAAATGGTCAAACATTAATACACAAACGCAATGACCAAATTATGTGAATTAAATACTGACTAATTAATTTAACATTAGACATTAATTCGCGTGAACTGATTAGCAGTTTGATTTAAAAAAAAAAAAAAAATAAAGAATTAAAGATTGGCGGGATACTGCCTGTCTGTCTGCCAGCCAGCCAAACAACTAACTATCGATCCATACATCCATCCATCCATGTATCCATCCATCCATAAATCTAGGCATCCAGTCATCCATCGATCTCTCTCTTCCTTCCTCCCTCCATCCGTCTGTCCTTCTCTCTGTCTGTCTTTCTGTTTGTCCGTCTCTCTGTCTGGCTGTCTGTCGCTTTGTCCGTCTCTCTGTCCGTCTCTATGTTTGTCTCTCTGTGTGTCTCGATGTCTGTCTTTCTTCATTGTCTCGATGTCTGTCTCTCCATCTCTCTATCTCTGTCTGTTTCGTTGTCTCTCTCTATTACTCTGTGTGTCTCTCTGTCTGTCTCCTGTTTGTCTCTCTGCCCCTCTATAGACACTCAAAGAAGTGGACGGGAAAAAAAGTAGAGAGTAGAGGACACACTAATCAGCATGCAACTTCTGTATCTACCAAACTAGACCTTTAGTATCTGGTGCTAGTTCCATATGTTATACCGACCAGGCACTTAATAGGTGATGCTGTCAAAGCTGCCTCATAAACCAGGACATTTCTGATACCCACTTTATGCTGTGTGGATCTGGGAGTTCTGGACCCAATTACCAGTCTTAAAAAAAAAATTGTGTTGCGTATCTCTTACGGGATGTTGCAGTCGACACCAGCATTTTCAGCTGCTATTGATGTACTAGGCAAGTGTTACGTCCAGTAGTTTGCCATTGGTTTCTGAACGACCGGCTCCTATACCTTTATCGAAAAAAACCAGCACCGCTGTGATTCGAACACAAACCGCGTTCGCAAGCCCTTAGCCACAGAGACCGGCAAATACCAGTCTAACTTATGTCTAATTATACATGCAATTTTTATACCAACGCTGTGCTATCTGTGATAAACATGGGTAATAACTAAAGAACAAGAAAGAAAACTCACTACTTGTGAAATGAGATGCCCGAGAAAAGCAGCGAACATATCAAGAAAGAACTATGTTAGAACGAGGAGACCTATTAAACAGTTGGAACAACACTGGTTGTTAAATTCATTGATAGACAATGACCTATTCGTTCTATGAGGAGATAGACTCTGTGATGAAGGCAGTTCCAAAATCCGGCGACATTTATATGCTCTGTGATTTCAATGCTCGTGTAGGCAAGGACCCGAGTTTATGGCCAGTGTGCCTTGGAAAATACAACATAGGTCGGAAGAATGCAAATGGGCAAAGGCTACTGGAGCATTGCACCAGAAATGACCTATGTAGTACAAACTTTTTTTTTTTAACTAAAGAGCTGCATAAGGTCACATGGAAACATCCAAGATCCGGCCATTGGCATCAGCTGGACTTCATTATCACACGGAGACAACATCTGAACCATGCATCATTAACTAGAAGTTACCACAGTGCTGGCTGTGATACGGATCATTCTTTGGTTGTTGTAAGGGTTAGACTGAGACCAAAGAGAATCTACACAACTAAACACAAATCTAGCCCCAGGATTAATATTATTAACACTCACGATCCTGGAAAGTGCTTTCAGTTTCAACAGGAACTTGAATACGCTTTCACTGATACATTAGAAATGTGTACAGTAAGTGAAAAGTGGAGTAAACATAAGGCAAGTTTATAAACCAGCGGTAGGGGTTTACGGCACTGTGGATCATAAGAGGCGGGACTGGTTTGCGGCAAACAGCCAGATACTGCAGCCCTTGATTGATAAAAAGAAGATAGCTCTCTTAAGAAACAAGGAAAGAAAAACGCATAACACTCTGAGTGAGCTAAGGCAAGCTAGGAAGGATGTGCAAAAGGTTGCCAGGCAGTGTGCAAATGATTATTGGATAAAGTTATGTGAGTCCATTCAAATCGCAAGTGATAAGGGAAACGTCAGAAGCATGTATGAAGGGATAAAGAAAGCCTTAGAGGCCCAATGATCAAAAGACGTGCACCACTGAAAACCTTGACTAGAGAAATCATCACTGATAAGAAACAGCAGATGGACAGATGGGTAGAGCACTATTTGGAGCTGCACTCAAGTGAGACCACGCTAGCCGATGATGCCCTCAACGCTATAGAGGCCCAGCCAATTCTTCACCACCTGGACACACTTCCCACCATAACATAAGTTAAGTGTGCTATAAATAAACTTGCATCTGGCAAGGCTCCAGGTAAGGATGGGATTCCAATAGAGGTAATCAGGAGTGGGCAAGACACACTCACTCTACAGATCCACCAGCTAATAGAGCTATGCTGGCGAGAAGGACAAGTACCACAGGATTTCAAAGATTCAAGCATCATAACACTGTACAAGAACAAGGGCGATCGGAGCGACTGCAACAACTATAGGGGTATTTCACTTCTGTGTACTGTTGGAAAAGAATTTGCCAGAATTGTTCTGCGCAGTCTTAAAGTCCTAGGAGATCAAGTCTACCCGGAATCACAGTGCGGCTTCCGACAGAACCGGTCTACCATTGATATGATTCTCATTGCGACAAATGCAAGAAAAATGCCGGAAACAAAATCAGCCACTGTTTATAGCCTTCATTTACCTCACAAAGGCATTTGATTTGGTCAGTCGTGAGGGTCTGTTCAAACACTAAAGAAGATTGGCTGCCCACCACATCTTCTGTCCATTGTGGAATCTTTCCACACAGGCATGAAGGGTATATCAAGTTTAATGGTGCAACTTCAGAAGAGTTTTAAATCAAGAGTGGAGTTAAGCAATGTTGTGTACTAATTCCCACGCTCTGTGAAATATACTTTTCACTTCTACTGAAATATGCCTTTCGTGATCAGGATGCCGGTATATACATTTACTCACGCTCAGATGGCGACCTCTATAATGCTCAGAGATTAAGGCCAAGACCAAAATTAGGAGGGTTCTAATCAGAGAGTTGCTTTTTGCGCATGATGCTGCAATTACGACTCACCATGAGGAAGAATTACAACATCTATCTCTACATTCTCCAACGCTTGTTCTGAATTTAGTTTAACAATAAAAAAAAAAGACACAGATTATGTTACAAGGTGCACATGGGGTACCATCAATCTTTATTGACGACGCTGAACTGGAGATAGTAGACCATTTTACATATCTAAGATCATAGGTAAATAGCAAATTATCCTTAGATCAGGAAATCAACATCAGGATTGGTAAGGCAGCAACAACAATGAACATGTTAGCAAAAAGAGTCTAGGAGAACAGGGAGCTTACTGCCAAAACAAAAGTTCTCGTCTACCAAGCCTGTGTCCTTAGTGCTCTTCTTTAAGGCAGTGAAACCTAGTCAACTTACTCACACAAAGAGAAACGTTCAAACAGCTTTCAAATGCGGTGTCTGCGATGAATACTTGGTATTAAGTGGCAAGACAAAATCACAAATCCTGTGTGACGGTGTGTTCCATGCTCAGTCTTCGTAGACTTAGATGGACAGGACATGTTAGGAGGATGGATGATGGTAAAATACCAAAGGACATCTTTTTTGGTGAATTACAGATGGGTAGGAGATCTCAGGGTCGGCGTCTACTACGATACAAAGATATGTGTGAGCGGGACATGATTGATATAGGCATTGATAATACACATTGGGAGCAAGTCGCTGAACGTGTTGCATGGAGGGCAACTATCAGTAATGGAATAAAGACAAAGGAAGAAATGATTGCAGATAAAGCACACACACAGCGTGAGAGACGTAAGATGGTGCATGATGGTGGAAATGACCATGTTTTCACTTGCATCCACTCCGGACAAACATTTACAGCACGAATTGATCTTATTAGCCACACTCGCCACCGCCATGACTTGTAGTTTTCTGCCTTTTTGAAGCACAATGTACCAAACTATCGTCTGTCAAGACGGAAAGGTGCCAATGAAGTATATATATAACTACTCCTCCCTAGCTGTGTTCTTATAGAATCATGTGGATCTTGAATGATCCCAATTTATGGTGGTAAGAGATGTAGTAACTCAGCACTCACACATAATCTGTTGCAGGTGTGTTTGCCAACTGTCGACTCCTCTCTAGCTGATGAGGAATTGATGCTTCCCAACAGTTATCTGTCTACCTAGAGTTCCGATGGGTCACTGTGAACAGCACGTGTCCCACACCGCGTGGCACTAGATTTGGGTCTCTCTGCGTGGTATTTCGGCCGGTCAGGTTCAAGAGCTAGTCATTGCTCAGGGGCACTGGCCTTAGATTTGGACCTACAAGTTGTGCGAAATTACTGCATCTCTCTGGACTTCAAACTCACCTGTTCTACCACACACATGACACAGCCTAGCTGCTTTTTGTTTTTAGCTGGCAGGCCAAGGGCTAGCGGAGCGGCTCCCAGTCGAGCTGTGGTATACATTAACAAGCATCTTCTCTTCTCCCCCCCCCCCCAACACGCGGGGTCCACCCCCCCCCCCCCCCCCTGAATATGTGGGTTCTCTGTACTGATTGGCAGACCGTTGCCCGTGTGGCTACACGCGATAAGCGTGCGTGCGCACGACTAAGAGAAGTTAATTGGAGGGATTGTACAGGGTTAATCTCACGCTACACTAAATCACTAACATTTATTATATTCTAAAGTGGTGCATGCATTTAGGGATTTCTAAGTTTCTAAATATTAATAGTTGTCACTCATGCTACACTTGCAAGGAGATGCACTCTACGTTGCCTCACAACAATAGCACAAATCCTAGGCTGAATTGTAGAGACCATGTGTTGACCATGCAGCATGATCCCTTGCTCAGTCTGCCTAGTTCACTCCAGAGGACAGGTAGCACCATACATCTGGAACAAGACAGGATGCATTATCATACTTGTAAAGTATTCGCATAAACAGCACCCCACCACCACCCCTACACACACATTACACACACACACACACACACACACACACACACACACACATAAGCATACATATGCACACGCATGCACAGTGGAAAGGCAGACTGACAGACCGACAATGTGACACACAGACACACGGTCAAGCTGACAGACAGGTATGCATGCAGGCAGTCAAACATATAGACAGATTAAAATAAAGACAGACAGAAAGGCACACGGACAAGAGAGACAGACACGCAGCAGGTAGACAGAAGACAGTCGGCAGACAGACAGACAGAAAGACCAAAAAAAAAAATAAAAACAAACAGAAAGACGCACAGACAGACAGACAGACAGACAGAAAGGCAGGCAGGCAGACAGGCATTTAGGCAGGCAGACAGACAGACAGACAGACATAAAAATGCACTAAACGCACTCGATACAAATAATAAAATAACAATTTCAGATAAACTCTTTTCTCACGGTGCAAATCCCCTGCACGTCCATTAGAAAACGCGGCCTGTGGCTCGGGTGAAAGGTTAATGGATTGCTCTCGTCGTGTGTGCAAAGACAAAGACCACGAGCCGAAAGCGAGGACTGCTATTGATGCGGTAAGCCAATCCAATCATAACTCGATTTATAACTTGCTGTTTAGACAAACTTGTTTACAGATATATCGCGGTTAATCAATATACAAACACTGGTGGAGTACCTGTTTTTTTACTTGGTTGGCGGGGTTTTGTGTAGGCAATTCGTTTGGTTGCACATGAAGGGAATAGTTCCTGAACTGGAGAATGGTAAATGTTTCTTGTAATCGGAATTGATTATTCATGTTGTTTTTTATTCTATTATTGTTGATCTGTTTCGGAATGGGTCTGATGCCAAATGGCGTAAATGATAATGATGATGGTGAAGAAGAATATAAATTAGAAGAAACAGAAGAAGAAGAAAAACAACAATAACAGAAACAACAGAAACATCATCATCATCAAGTGCCGTGCCGGCTGGCGTAGGCGTTCATGGCTCTCCATAGATCTCGGTCTTTGGTTTTCTGGATCAACTCTGGTGCTGATATTCCTCCATGCCACCGTCTCAAGCCATCCAGCATCACTTCTCTTGGTCTACCTCTGCCTCTCTTCCCCTCGATCTTTCCAGTTGTTACGATGTTCTCCAATGCCTCTCTTCTCATCACGTGACCGAAGAAAGATGTTTGTCTCTGTCTTATTGTTGTATATAATGTTCTAGTTTCATTAGCCTGTTTCAGGCAGTCGTCGTTAGTTACTCTGGCAGTCCAAGGAATTCGCAACATTCGTCTCAGGAACCACATCTCTGTTGCTTCTAATTTCTTCTTAATTTGTTCATTTACGTTCCAAGATTCACTGCCATACAACAAAACTGGTTCTACATAGCATTTCAGCACTCTCTTTCTTACATTCAGTGATAGTGACTTATTGCATAAGATACTCTTCATTTTCTGAAAAGCGGCTTTTGCCTGCCCTATTCTACTCCTAATCTCTGTTGTACATCTTCCATCTGATGTTATAAATGCCCCTAGGTATCTAAAATTATCAACTTGGTTAAGGATTTTCCCTTCTATTTCTATATCACATTTTGGTGTCACCATTTTCTTTGATATTACCATTGTTACTGTTTTCTTGATATTCAAGGAGAGTCCTTTCCTTGCACTCTCTGTTACTACAACGTCTAATAATTGTTGTAGGTCTGTTGAATTATCCGCCACCAATACTGTGTCATCTGCATAGCGTATATTATTTATATTATAACCTCCTTATAACAGAAACAACAACAGCAAAACGAGAAAGAACAAGAGTAATAGCAATGCGATAAATTAAATGATGACCTGGGCGATTGAAAACAGAAAGAAGAAACAACGAAACAATAACAACTACATGATAACAATAATAATTATAATCATAACAACAACAACAACAACAACCACAATAATAATAATAATAATAATAATAATAATAATAATAATAATAATAATAATAATAATAATAATAATAATAATAATAATTCTTCAGCTTTCCGAGCCATTGAGGTTCTTTGCTGCAAATACAATCCGTCTCCATTCGTCTCTCTGGTGGACCTTCTCTTGCCAGTCGTTGATTCCAAGTGCTTGTAGGTCTGTACATGTATTATCTCTCCACCGTCTTCTTGGTCTACCTCGGGGTCTACGGTCATTTATTTCCTGAGTGTAAGCGAGTTTTGTTTCCCTATTATCTTCCATTCTTTCTATATGCCCCAGCCATTGAAGTCTATTAGCCTTCATGATACCAGTGATTAGCGGGGACTTAAACAGATCATAAATGTCTTTGTTACTTCTTCTTTTCCACTCTCCACTTTGTGTATCCCTAATGGGTCCAAAGATGCGTCTTAAAATTTTGTTCTCAAAGGTTTGTAACAAGGCTTCGTCTCCTTTCGTTGTACTCCAGGTTTCAGAGCCATACAGCACAACTGAATAATAATAATAATAATAATAATAATAATAATAATAATAATAATAATAATAATAATAATAATAATAATAACAATAATAATTTAACATCAACGATCATAATAATAATTCATTCATTTATTCATTCAGTAGCGTGTCCTGTGCAGAACCTCGCTCCCATAACAGCCTTCCGGAAAACTTCTCGATCACAAGCAAGATGTCCCGCTACAGATACACCCATCTCGTGATCATCCGCCACATCCTGCGCCCATCTTCTCTTTGGCCTTCCTCTTTCTCTCTTCCTAAGCAGATACCTCACCATTATTGCTCTCTCCGAACTTTCATGGCGTTTCAAGTGACCAAAATATGTCAATTGTTTGTGTTTTATCGTCTTTCATAGCCAACCCTCTTCAATATTCAGCTCTTGAAGTATGGATGCATTTGTTCTTTTCTTTACCCAAGATCGGCATGGCACATATTGGATTGATGTATTCTTAGAACTCGTCTATAACATTTATAGTCAAAGGCATTTATGCGCTGCTCAGCTTGTTTTGTATGTGTCCAGGTCTCACAGGCGTATGTTGCAATGGGACAGATGCATGCTCTTAAAAATCTAAATTGTGTAGTTCTTTCTGGCTCACTCCATAATTTATTCAGTTGGTTCAGTCTTTGAGGAGCACTTGATAGTCGTCGTTTAATTTATTTCATTGTGTCGCCATTGTTGGTAATCAATGACCCCAGATTGTCGAAATTTTCCACCACCTAAAATCTTTCCTCATTAACATATATTTCTTTCTCTATAGTAGTTTTATCTGCATGCATGTTTTGGTTTTGCCATGTTAAGATATAAATTGTGATTTTCAGTATTTCTTTGGGTTGAGGTTATTAAGTTTCCTATACAATTCTGTGATGTGGATAGTCATACTGTATCATCAGCATATCGAATCTCTGGTATTTCATGACCACCGATATTTAGGGCATAATATTTCTCCCTGGTTATATCATCCCTGACATTTCTCATTATATTTTCGGCGTACAGATTAAACAAATAGGGGGGACAGCACACAGCCCTGACGGACTCCTTGCTTGATGTCAAACCACTCTGATGTCTCGCTATCTATTCTAACTGCTGCTTGTTGGTCTAGATAGAGCATTTTTATGAGTTGTATTACATGTGGTGGAAAGCCCATATTCATCATGATTTCCCAAAGTTTCTGATGTTGTACACAGTCACATGTCTTTGAATAATCCACCAATCATGACAATAGGTGTACATTAAATTCTCTGTACTTTTCTATTATTAAACCCATGTTGAGTATGTGATCTCTTGTTCCTTCTATTTGTCGAAATCCAGCTTGAACCATGTTCATCTTTTCTTTCATTTTCTTTCGAAGTCTTCCCATTATGATTTTTAGTACAATTTTACTTGCATGACTGATCAGGGCAACAGTTCTATAGTTGGTGCATAATTTCAGGTTGCCATATTTTGGTATGGGAATGGAGATAGTTCTCTTCCAATCTTTTGGCCATATACCATATTTCCATATCTGTTTACATAATGCATGAAAGATTTGTATGCTTTCTTCTCCTCTCACGTTAATTAGTTCAGCTATTATCTTATCACATCCTGGTGATTTACCATTCTTCAGGTTCTTTAATGTCCATGCAATTTCATCTAATGAGGATTCAGGTTATGTCTCTGCTGTCATTGGTTCATGTTTATCATCCATATCCTTACAGTCATTCATATCATACATTCCACTGCAGTATTCCAGCTTCTTTCAAGAATTTGTCTAGATTCCGTTATTAAGGTATTTCCCAATTTGTCACAGGTAACATTTAATTGAGGTTGAACATTTATTTTTAATAACGTAATTTCTTTGAACATTTCGTAATCTCTTCCATTTTTATGATATTGCTATATTTTAATACAACAATCTTGTATATATTGGTTTTCAATCATTATTATTAGTAGCATTGTTATAATTATTACAATACTAACACAATAAAATAGAACGGAATAATTTCAGAATATTCGAGAAGAAAAGAAGATGAGAAGTAAAGCGGACCTTAAATACCCCCACCCCCACCCGTTTTCCCTGCTACAACCGTGGTAGGGCATTGACCATGACGATTGTCTGCCAGCCAGATAGTTGGTTGTCTGTTGAAATCTTTCTCGAGGAGGGATTGGTTTTGTTTTCACAACCACGATCTTAAACTCGGTGTGAAGTTGGATTTACACGTTGACTTCTGGTTCACAGCCACGCTCTTAAACTCGGTATTAAGTTAGATTTACGCATTGACTTCTGGTTCACAGCCACGCTTTTAAACTCGGTATTAAGGTGGATTTACGCATTGACTTCTGGTTGACAACCATGCTCTTAAACTCGGTATTAAGTTGGATTTACGCATTGACTTCTGGTTCACAGCCACGCGTTTAAACTCGGTATTAAGTTGGATTTGCGCATTGACTTCTGGTTCGCAACCACGCTCTTAAACTCGGTATTAAGTTGGATTTACGCATTGACTTCTGATTTACAACAACGCTCTTAAACTCGGTATTAAGTTGGATTTACGCATTGACATTTGGTTCACAACCACACTCTTAAACTCGGTATTAAGTTGGATTTACACGTTGACTTCTGGTTCACAAACATGCTCTTAAACTCGGTATTAAGTTGGATTTACGCATTGACTTTGGGTTCAAAACCACGCTCTCAAACTCGGTATTAAGTTGGATTTACGCGTTGACTTCTGGTTCATAGCCATGCTCTTAAACTCGGAATTAAGTTGGATTTACGCATTGACTTCTGGCTCACAACTACGCTTTTAAACTCGGTATTAAGTTGGATTTACGCATTGACATCTTGTTCAAAACCACGCTCCTAAACTCGGTATTAAGTTGGATTTACACGTTGACTTCTGGTTCACAGCCATGCTCATAAACTCGGTATTAAGGTGGATTTACGCATTGATATCTGGTTCAAAACCACGCTCCTAAACTCGGTATTAAGTTGGATTTACACGTTGGCTTCTGGTTCACAACCATACTCTTAAACTCGGTATTAAGTTGGATTAACTCGTTGACGTCTCGTTCAGAAAGCAATGCCTCACTTCTGAACGTACAATTGCCTAGGAAATGAATGTGGGGTTGATCGGAGCGTCATATAAAGAACATATTACAATAACAAAAATGATTTGATTGATTGATTGATTTAGGAACCGACATCATAGCATTCGGGGCATTCCCATAAACGCTCCGTCCCCATCCTCAGCAGCCAGCGAAGAGTACCAACACCAATAGTACCAGTAGCAATCTGATTATATGTCCGTCTCAACTTTCCTCTGAGCATCGAGCGTTGGCCAGATCCCCTCGTCACTCCTCACTGTCTCAATCTTGCCAGACCATGGTAATCCATTTGCTCCTCCGAGGTGCACACGTGCTCCCACAAGGCCGCAACCACGTCTGCCTTGTCATATATCAATACTCCACCAAGTTCTGCAGAACCAGCCAATCTGTCCGCCTGTTCATTTCCCAGCACACCCGCATGCTCTGGAGGAAAGATCCAGGCGATGCTTGTCACCCGTGACCTCCGAAACGAAGCAAGCCACTCCGCTCTAAGCCTGCCCGTCCTCACCCTCGTCAGCATGCTTTCTGAGTCAGTTACAATCACGATGTGTGTGTGTGTGTGTGTGTGTGTGTGTGTTTGTGTGTGGTACTCTCTATTAGTTCGTGGAAAGCAAAGAAGGCCGGCGTGATACTGATCAAGTCATCAATGAAGGGGCGTTTGGTTTGTATAAATAAAAGATAAGCGACTTATGACTTTCTCCGTAATCTCGTATACTCTCGTCGGTAACGTGATGACGGTGAGAATCAGCAGTTGTTCGAATCGTATCGATAACTTACGGGGTATGTGAGCCGGCCGCTCAGAAAGCAATGGCAAACTACTGAGCGTAATCTTGCCAAGAAATCAACATACAGCTGAAAGATGCAGGTGTTGACAGCGAGGTCCTGTAAAGTATATGCTAAAACAAAAAAAAGCGACGTGTACCAATTACGTGCCAAAGGATCTTTCTTGTGTCCATCACTGCTCTATGTCTTTAACCATCGCAGACTTGTTTCATGATTGATGTACCACCTAGGGCTTTGCTCGATCGCTTGGTATGTTGTGGGTTTTCAAGGTTTGGTGACTCCGTCGATCCACCTTTTTCATGGTCTTCCCCTGCCTCATGACATTTCGATTTTCATGTTGTATTCTCTTTCCGCTGGCGACATTGGGTTCATTCTCACTAATTGACCGAACCAGTTAATTCATTATCAATGAATTTAGCAACTAAAGTCAATGTATCATAATGCTATTATAACAGTGGTTCTCAACCATTTTTGGCCCATGCACCTCTTCACCATATGTTCAGAGTGTCATTACACCACCCCTTTCGTATTTCCTCCCTATAAATTCACCCCCCCCCCATTCGCCACTACAAAGTATACGTAAAACTGGAAGCTAAATTTAATAACACATACATTTAGACGTCAACATAAAACGTGATTTGCGGGTCTACTTACGTTAGAAAACGAATTTCAGACGGTTGAGAAGTACAGAACCGTAAAGTACGGAGGGAAACACAATATCAAGTAATTGGTTCTTGTATTAACGCAGAGTTGATCCAGAAAACCAAAGACCGAGATCTGTGGAGAGCCATGAACACCTACGCCAGCTTGGAGGGCACTTGATGATGATGATTAACGTGATCTTGAAATAATCGAAATATCCCCATGGAAACCCTAGAATTCCTCCCTTGGGGGAAATTCCCCACCGGCTGAGAACCACTGTATTATAACATGTAGAGATGGGTTTGTCTCAGTGTTTCGGTGTTCGTACTTTGTGCTGATATTGTCCGTGTGACATCTATCAGGGCAGGCTAAAGCATTTATTGGATTATCCGTGGGAAATTAACTTGATCCCTTTTACAATAAAACAACATACTCACAAACACAGGCACAAACAAATACAGTCACGCACAAACACTGTCACACACACACACACACACACACACACACACACACACAACACACACACACGAACAGACGCACATACAATCAAACATCATCATCATCAAATGCCATGCCAGCGGGCGTAGGTGATCATGTCTCTCCACAGATCTCGGTCTTTGGTGTTCTGGATCAACTCTGTTGCTGATATTCCCCCATGCCACCGTCTCAGGCCATCCAGTATCATTTCTATTAATTTACCTCTGTCTCTCTTCCCCTTGATTGTTCCTGTTGTCGCAATGCCTCTCCGCCCATCACATGACCAAAGAAAGCTTTTTGTCACATTCGTATTGCTGAATATAATGTTCTAGTTTCATTAGCCTTGTTCAGGCAGCCGTTCTTAGTTGCTCTGGCAGTCCAAGGAATGCGTAATATTAGTCTCAGGAACCACATCTCTGTTGCTTCCAATGTCTTCCTAATTTGTTTTATTTACATTCCAACATTCACTGCCATACAGAAAAACGGTTTGTATATAGAATATATATAGAGAGTATCAAATTAAATCACTGGAGAAGAATTAGAAGTATTCGGAGAATTTGGGGTAGATATATTAACCAAAATGCTGAATGATATTTACAACAATGGATATTTACCGAGCAATATGCTAAAATCTGTATTTATAGCAATACCACAGAGACAAGGAGCAAATGAATGTGCAGATTTTCCTACAATTAAACTTATAAACCATGTCACTAAGCTTTTACTCAGAATTATAATGAGAAGAACAAGAAAGAAAATAAAAATGGAAAATAGTGAAGAACAGTATGGTTTTATGGAATGAAAAGGTACAAACAATGCAATATATATATTACGAACACTAATAGAAAGGTCAATAGAGAAACAAAGAGACATATATTTATGCTTCATAGATTATACTAAGGTATTTGATAAAGTAAAACATGATGAGCTGATTAAAATGTTGGAAGATATCAACATTGATGGGAAAGATTTAAGAATAATAAAGAATACATACTGGAAACAAGTAGCAGCAATTAAAATGGGAGATAAAGAGGGTAGTTACGAACAGATAAAGCTAGGAGTAGACAGGGGCGTGTCTTGTCACCCGATCTCTTCTCCCTATATAGCGAAGTAATAATGAGAGAGATCAAAGAGAATCCAGGAATACTAATCGAAGGATATAATATAAACATTATACGCTTTGCAGATGACACAGTATTGGTGGCGGATAATGCAAAAGACCTACAACAATTATTGGACATTGTAGTATCAGAGAGTACACAGAAAGGACTCTCCTTGAATATCAAGAAAACAGTAACAATGGTGATATCAAAGAAAATGGGGACACCAAAATGTGACATAGAAAAAGAAGGGGAAATTCTCAACCAAGTGGATAATTTTAAATACCTAGGGGCACTTATAACATCAGATGGAAGATGTACAACAGAGATTAAGAGCAGAATATGGCAGGCAAAAGCCGCATTTCAGAAAATGAAGAATATCTTATGCAATAAGTCGCTATCAATGAATGTAAGAGAGTGCTAAAATGCTATATAGAAATAATTTTGCTGTACTGGCAGCGATCTTGGAATGTAAATGAACAAATTAGGAAGAATTAGAAGCAACAGAGATGTGGTTTTTAAGACGAATGTTGCGAATTCTATGGACTGCCAGAGTAACTAACAACGATTGCCTGAAAGAGGCTAATGAAACTAGAACACTATATACAACAATAAGAAAGAGACAAACAGCTTTCTTTGGTCATGTGATGAGAAGAGAGGCATTCGGAGAACATCGTGACAACTGGAAAGATCGAGGGGAAGAGAGGCAGAGGCAGACCAAGAGAAATGATGCTGGACGGATTGAGACGGTGGCATGGGATGGCATGGAGGAATATCATCAGCAGAGTTGATCCAGAGCACTAAAGACCGAGATCTGTGGAGAGCCATGAACGTACGCCAGACGGCACGGCACTTGATGATGATGATGATATAGAATATCAGCACTCTCTTTCTTACATGCAATATCCCAAACATGCAGATAAATAATATTTGTTCATACTTGTACTTTTTACTACCAATATGTGCCGTCTTTGCGCCTTGTTGGAATGTCTGTGTGTTTGTTTGTATGCCTGTCTACCTGTCTCGGTGTCGTTTCCTCCGTCAGCCAGCCTGTCCGTCTATCCGTGCACAAATGAGAAATAAACACAGGAAAACAAGGAATGGAAAATTACCCACTGGAAAAAAAACACTTCGTTCGTTAAGTCCTTTTTTCGGTCTCTCTCTCTCTCTCTCTCTCTCTCTCTCTCTCTCTCTCTCTCTCTCTCTCTCTCTCAACCTCCCTGTCTGTCTGTCTGTCTGTCTGTCTGTCTGTCTGTCTGTCCGTCCTCCTGTCTACCTGCTTCTTTATCTTCATGTGTTTGTATTTTTAAATACAAATGGCGTTTGTTTATTAAATAAACACTAACCATAGAATATATCATTTCTTTCAAATGTAAATATGTGTGTATATGTGTTCGCGTGAATGTGTAACATGGTAGGGATAGAAACTTCGTGGAAGCATTGCTCAGATAGAATATAGCAGATTATATTATACATTTATTAAGCATATAATATTCGTTTTATTACATCAATTCTCAGATGACACTGAAAAACAATGTATTTGGGAAAAGCAGGCGCGTGTTTATAAAAATCGAGAACTAGTTATGTTCTGTTATAAATATTTAAAACTAGCTAATCTTATCATATTGGTGAAGTCTGTAATGTCTGCTAAATAATTCAAATGTATTCTAATTATTTCTCTTTCCTCCCTACCATATGATCTCTCTCTCTCTCTCTCCCCCCCCCCTTCTCTCTCGATAATTTACACATCATCATCATTAAGTGCCCTGCCTGCTGACGTAGACATTCATGACTGTACACATATCTCGGTTTTTGTGATGATATTTCTCCAATTAGCAAGACCACAAGAATAGTCTAAACGAAATGTGCAGAGAACATAACATGAAAATTAGCACAAGCAAAACAGAGGTAATGACTATAACTAAAGAAGAACAAACAACAACAATTCACCTAAACGAACACCCCTTGAAACAAGTAAAGAGTTTCAAGTACCTAGAAAGTATAATATCATCAAATGGCAAATCAGAAGACGAGATCGAAAATAGGTGCAATAAAGCAAATCAACTCATTGGACAAATGGCACCAATACTACAGAACAAACATGTATCAATAACTACTAAGAAAGCATTTACAACACAATCTTCCTACCAGCTCTATGCTACCAATGCCAAACCTGGACAATGACAGAAAAAGAGAAAAGAAAAATCACAACAGAAATGAGGTTCCTGAGAAGAATACTCAACGTATCAAGAAGAGATAAGATCAGAAATAAAGAAATCAGGACTAAAGTTGGGGTTAAAGCTGCACTAGATTTTATTAGAAAGCAGCAAGTCAAATGGTTATGCCATGCAAGTAGGTTACCAGTCAACAGCATACCACAACAAGCAATGATGTACAGACCAGATGGAAACAGAGGAAGAGGCCGACCACGTAAACGTTGGACGGAGGGAATAGCAGAGTCCATGGGAA
>JACEFZ010016354.1:55000-71012 GCA_014155875.1 Cepaea nemoralis
TGTAAGTGTATATATGTGTGTATGTGCGTGTGTGTAAGTGTGTGTGTATGTGTGTGTATGTTCGTGTATGTATGTTTATATGTTTTTCTGGGTATGTGTGCATGCATGCAATGTATGCGAGGGACTGTGTATATGTATGTTATTGAGTGTGTGCATAACTGTGAGAGTTTGAGCAAATGATGTACGTATGTATGCAGGTATGTATGAGTGCGTGCTTGTTTATGAATGTTCGTGTGTATGTGTGGCTGCCTGTCTCATAACATGATAATATGCATTGTTTATGTTTACAAAATCCATGCCCTAACAAACATGATAGAAAATTGGCACCAGAATATAAATAACAACAATCTATGTGGAGCTGTGTTTATCGATTTCAGAAAAGCATTTGATATGATAGACCATGCCATTTTAATTAAAAAACTAGAGATAATGAAAATTGGCCCGAATGTTGTGACGCTAATAAAGTCGTTTTTGTCAAACAGAAGTCAAGTAGTATCATACAATAAATCTCTGTTCCAAACCACTACCTTCAATACTGGAGTACTACCGCAAGGCTCTATTCTTGGCCCTCTATTATTCGCCATATATATTAATGATCTGCCGGCTCCGTGGCCGAGGGGTTAGCAGCTTTCTCCGCTAACCCCGAATACTCTCGTCACGTGACGCGACGAGAATTAGCAGTGGTTCGAATCGCAAAAGTGACTTTTGAGAGTATGGAGCCGGTCGCTCAGAAAGTCGTGGCGTGCTGATGAGCGTAATCTAGCCTAGGAATCAACATACAGCTGAAAGATGCTGGTGTTGACCGCAATATCCTGAAACAGGATGGAAACGCGGGGAAAAAAAAAAAAAAAAAAAAAAAAAAAAAATTAATGATCTACCTTTGCATTTTTCGTCGTCCTGCGATCTATTTGCAGACGACTGTACAGTGTATACAAACGCTGAAAGAAGTAATTTGCTGGAGTCGTCTTTGCAACACGAATTAAATAATGTAGTTAGGTGGAGCTATGCGAACCGTATGCAAATTAACATCACTAAAACAAAATCTATGTTATTAACAATCAGACAAAGACTTCAGACTCTAAATTCGCACAGATCACTTTAACTTCACATCGATAACATGCCAGTAGAAAGTGTAATTGAGCACAAAACATTAGGTCTCATCATTGATAGAAACCTAACCTTTATTCCTCACGTTCAAGCGCTCACTAAACAAACAGCGAAAAAATTCTACCAACTCGCCAAAATTAAAAATTTCCTTGATGAGGACACAAGGAAAATATTCTATACGTCTCACATACAGACACATTTTGACTACTGCTCTACAATCTGGGACGGTTGTTCCAATTCAAGCACCAAGCGACTTTACTCACTCCAGAAACGGGCCATGAGTTTAATTTATAGCAAACATTTAACTGACAATCCTAGCCTGCATAAACGCCTTCAGTTACTACCACTCCGCAAACGTCTGCTTTTCAATAAGGCCAAACTAATTCACAAAATCCTACATCGGAATGCCCCAAATTACCTTTGGCCATTGTTTGAATATAATGCTAGACACAGTAAACGATTAAATATATTACACATTCGGAAGCCTAGGATAGACTTATACGAAACAAACTTAACGTACTCTGCAGCTCAGCTGTGGAACAATCTTCCACATGAAATAAAAGACATCACCAATCCCTATACATATAATCGCAAATTATTTGAACACTATCTCAGTACGGATCACCTTCCCCCTTAATAATAGAAGTAATAATAATAATAAAACCCTAGTATGACAGCCAGTCCCCTTTTGATAGGCCAGTATATGCCACATAGCTAATAACAAGTGCCACATCAGTTATTACTATTACTGAGTCGTGTAGTATTGATTTTTAATTTTTCCACATGCCTTTATAATGCCGTCTCTGTGGCTAAGGGCTTGCGAACGCGGTTTGTGAACCCGTATACCCGGGTTCGAAACACGGCGGTGCTGGTTTTTTCGAAAAAAGGTATAGGGGCTGGTCGTTCAGAAAACAATGGCAAACTACTGAACGTAACACTTGCCTAGTACATGAACAGCAGCATGAAAATGCTGGTGTTGACTGCAACGTCCCGTAAGGGATACGCAACAAAATTTATAATGCATATCTTTTATATTGATGCTGTTTTCAGTTAGCCTTGAATGATGTGTGAATGGTATAATGTATGAAAGAGAGTGATAAAAGGGCAGAATGTTAGATGGGCCTGCGTGCCCAATTCTTAACCCTTTCAAAATAAAGTTTTGTTGTTGTTGTTGTTGTTGTTCTCTCTCTCTCTCTCTCTCTCTCTCTCTCTCTCTCTCTCTCTCTCTCTCTCTCTCTCTCTCTCTCTGTCTGCCAACTGCCACCGCTACATTCTTTCCTACCCACACTCCCTGCCTCATTCTTTACATCTTGCTACTCTCTTCATCGTGATTCACTCTCCCTTAGTCTTCTTCTATGCCTCTTACTTTCCTTTCTTCTGTCTGCCTTGTGCTCTTTCTCCTGCCTCTCTCTTTCCTTCCCGCCTGCCTCCCTTCCCACCCCCCTTCCCCTGCTTTCCTTCACCTCATTGTCGTAGTTTCCTTCTTCTTGTTGATTAGTTCACGATCTAAACAAGTCAGTGACGTTGTCTCCACCCCCAGTCCACACCCTCTTTATTCTTGACCTTCACAACTCCCACAATCGATCTGAGCAAAAATGGGAAAAGTTCTGGAAAGATAACGCGTCCACTATGATATTAACCACATCATGTGTCGTGTGTTCATTAAAATAAAGTCATAAACGCGTCATACACACTACACCTCCAGGCTTTTAAAAGACGTTGTTGACTTTTACAGAGTGTTTGTAAAGTCTCACTACATTTTGTATGTAGAGTAAATTTGATGACATCATCAAAAAAATGATCCCCCACAGTCCGCGTGAAGCAATACGCAGCGAATGGCTGTCGCCTGCTGGATTAATTCAATGGGGTTACCTGGAAGGAAATGTTTACAAAAATAATGGTCACACAAGTGAGGAATTGAAAGAAGCAATTAGAATTATCATTCAAGAAATAACAACAGACAAGTAGCAGAAGGTATTTGACAATATGAAGAGACGTATACAGTCATGTCTTGAAGCCCGTGGTGGACATTTCCAACACCTGTTATAATAAATACTTCATTGTTACTTTCCAGCTTCCCCAAAACAACGTTAAACTATAGCAGTGACTATTGTAACTAATTTAATGAATTTTGTAGCACATTATTTGATAACACCAAATTTGTTCAACATACAAAGTGTACTGACACGTTACAAACACCCTGTATAATATTTATAATAATGATCACAAACTGGGTAATTCGGCTTTCATTGCCTAATCTCTTATATGTATATTTTTAACTCAAGCATAATAACTACAAAAACCACATCCCTGGACGTCTTACGATGCTACGCCAGGAAACATATTTCTTATGACAGATTTGTGTTCATCACCTGATCAAAGATATTGTCGTTTGGAATAAAAAACGGCGTGGGACATATTTTTTATTCATAGAGTAGACAGCCATCGATTCAACGAACCAAAATGTGGATTGTCGAGGGCGTTACACCAGAAAAAAGAATACGAAACAGAAAGTAGTGTAGACAAATGTTAACTCGTATTTTATCAAAATTGTTCCAGAGTAGACCTTTACTTTTATTATAAAGTATACTGTACAGACGTGATGACGGCGAGAATCAGCAGTGCTTCGAATCGCATCGGTAACTTACGGGGTATGTGAGCCGGCCGCTCAGAAAGCAATGGCAAACTACTGAGCGTAATCTTGCCAAGAAATCAACATACAGCTGAAAGATGCTGGTGTTGACAGCGATGTCCTGTAAAGGATATGCAAAAAAAAAAAAAAAAAAAAAATTATACTGTACAGAGAATGTATACAGCTCGAATCGTGTATATTATTTCATATCTCTTTTTCTTCTACTTCATTTCCCTCTGCCCTTCTTATTTCTGTGTGTCCTTATTTTTCCCTTCTTCTAGCTCTATGTGACAAAACTAGTGGGGGTGGCGGAAGAATTGACACAATGGTATCATACATCTATCTTAGCCTATTCAACTGGTTCTCCTGCAGCCCCCTTGGACTCAAGAATTACCACATACAAACAGGACATTCATTCAATGCTGTTTTACCAACAAGAAACATGTCACTCATTTCAAAACTTTAATTACTCAATCCAACAATCAAAACAAATAGAACAGATCACTTTATAAAATAAAGTTGGGACTATCAGAAGATATGACAAGATGACATTGAAAGAAATCAGAACTATGACTGGGCTTTCATCACAGACGAGAAATTCAGTTATCTGTCCGTCGGGCCTGGTGACACAGAATTCACCTGATATTTTGAAAGACTCCTCCTGGAACTTCTTCTGGAAATGCCGACAGATCTCTCCTACATGACGTGAGGGTTCAGCTTCGTTCTTGAAATCTGGCTTAATTTCTCCCTTTACTGGCTGGACAGTCTATCTTGCTCATAATTGATAATATGCTGTGACATGTTAGATTGATGACAGAGGACCTAGTTAGTAGCGTTCTCTGGAGATATATCTTGAATGTAAATAAACAAGATAAAGGATATGATTTTGCACGTTTTTGTCTAGGGTCTCTTAAATGAGATAATCATTCCCGCAATAGCCTTTTTGGAGAACCACTTTTCTTTGGCTCAAACCCCCACTGTGAGACTATTATGTATCTACACAGAAATTTATAAAAGAAGTAAAAGGTTCCATCAAGACCAAAAGGAGATCTGGACTCTTCGCCTCTGTACAACTGAGGATCCCTCTCTCTCTCAACATAATGTTGCCAGTGTGCTATTCGTCCGTCACATTAGATCTTCCTTTCTTTATTTTGTCAGTGTGACCTATATCAGTTTTCCCAATTTGACTTTTGGACTGTAGGATTCAATTCTTGTAGACAAACTCAACAATAACTGTATATAACATCTGTTGAACAAGACATCTACATGACAGGTTCTTGACAAAAGTGGAACATACATTCACAAGGAAGTGTTTACACCAACCATTGTACAAGACTTACATCATTAGATACTTGACAACATCTATAAAGGACTTTTCACAATATTTGTAACCAACCACAGCAACTTAAGGCAGTCACCAGAGACAATACTTGACAGCAACTGTACAAGACATTCTCTTGAGACATGTACTTAAAACACTGATTCATTAAATACATTTTATTGAGCTGATGGTGAGTCTAGTGATGACCATTGTTCATCCCATTTGTCATGTCAACACTTCAATAATTACCTGCATAAGGTATAATTATGCCGAACATGCATGAAGATAAACATGATACAACACTCCTACACCCTCCTCCAGCTTATCAATAAACTCTCTCCTCCTCTCTAATCTCTAACTACACACTGAGTTCTGTATCTATCATCACTTTCTGTCTCTGGGGAAGGTTATGAAATCCTATCATGGAAAAACCTAAGGGAGGAACTACTGTTCTGGGTCTGTTGAATCCTTTTATCATCAGCATTGATGTTGGACAAGCTCCAGTTAGCAGATTTCCCCCAAGTTCCATGGCAGATTCATTCCTCTGGAAGACAAGATTTGGTATGATGATACGGTACTGCATCTCACGGTTGATCAGGCTATCTGTGAAGGCTGTCACTGGGTACTTCAATAATGATATACATAATGTCCAATACATTGCAGCACTTCACCTCGCCCTCAACTTCACCTCGCCCTCAACTTCACCTACTCCTCAAGTCACATTCTTCAATCACTGTGTGAGCACCATGCTGGATATTTTCTAAGTTGAGTCTTAGATAAACAAACACTGCAAGCTTACTTCACCAGTTTTCCTATGAATGTAGTTCACACCAAAAGACTTGATGTTATTCTCAGTTGACATTTGATTGAATCAAAGATCACTGTCCAGCTCACCACTATTATAGTGCTTCAGATTGTGTTACGCTCCCATTTGTGCATTCAGCTGTTGAGAGCTGAGAGAAAATTCTTCTTTGATTTTCCTGCATTTTGATAGGGAGTCACTTCTGGATCTAGGACTTCTGTTTAGTTGTCCCAGATGATATATGAAAGCCTCTCCACCATCCTGTTTGTTCTCTGTTGATATACAAAATGGCACACCATCTCTTTACATTTGTTAAAAGATAATGTTATCATACATCAACATACACAGATTGGAGATGGGGAGGTTAAGGGTGGGTGTTGTCCAAACACACCTCTCCTAGTTGAGAATGAAGTGTAGTTCACTTGGATGTACTGTGGGTGATATTTTATTATTCACCTTTATCTGTGGTAATCACAAGCCTATATCCTGAGACAGGGGTAGCCTACACAATTACAAGCATTTTAAGGCAAGCAGCATAAGCAAGCATTGTGACATAGCAACATGAGACAGGCATTGTGAATCAGACTTGGCTCACAAGTACATCATACTATCACCATCATCATGTGTTCTTTCCCCACTGAGTAATGTCCACAGTAGGTAACAGAAGCTCAATTGCATAGCAATTGTTCACATATGCACCAAAGCACATATGGGAAAAACATGTTTAGTCCTTGTAAATTTGCATGAGCCATACATTATATTCAGCCAACTAAGACACAGGTTCACACACCTATGGTTCTCTTAGGAACTAGTTTATATGAACCAACCAACAGTAGAGGTAACAGTGTAATACTTCAAAGAGAAATTGTATTAATTCTCTTGAGCATATAGCCACCAGGCATCACATGAACTTAGCAATTCTGGCGTGCCACACACAACCTGCTTACATATGGATATTGAAGCATCTTTCTTTCTACTAATGTGAGAGGCTACTTATCAAAGCACCAGCTCATTCACTCCAACATTCTCAGCGTTTTACAAAGGAACTTGTACATGTTTACATCACCCATTCCAATTCAGACTGCCATATGTTAACTCGCGAGAGCAAAGGTACAGTTGATTTAAGAATGAGTCATCCTAGGCATGAAGAATGCACAAGGGGTTTGGGTTTGCGAATTTGCATTGAGTGTACTATACATTCATCAAGCATACGCAACCAGTCACAACAAGGGATTGATATGCACTTGGAGTATACAGCGTGAAAGACATGTCAAGGTTGAAGAAGCAGTATCCAGAATACTGGCGCACAGAAGTTCTGTTTTTCACTTTCACATTTTATTCATAAATACTCATATATTCTTCTCTTTCGTTCACTAGGCATCCACAACATTAAAGTATGTTTTAAAGTGGTACCTGTTGTCCAGAGAACAATATATTATAGAATCTTTTAGGGCATTGTTGGGTCATCACATCACAAACTAGCGACCGCTCCGGATGGAATCCCGCGTCTAACTAATTGGATATTCATATGTGGCCCCGTGATTAGTGTGGGCTGCCACGTACTAGCCAATGAAAAGACAAGCGCATACCGCTGCCCTCCCCCAACTCGTTCTGGAACATTTGATCTAAGAATAGCCCTTCTATCTGGAAACGCCGCTCAAATCGAAAGTATTTTTATGAATGTGTCGGGCTGAGAATGGGGGGTTGTGATCCATCATGCTACATATGCACAATTTGAACTCTATCAGTTCATTATTATCAAGCCATTATAACGTTCACATATTTCAAGTAATATTTCCACGAACTTGAATATATTTCTAGTTGTTTAACAATTGACCTTACAAAGTCTTCTGTAAGTAAGTATGAGGGTTTTATGAGAATGTTCTTATCTGTTCCCCATGCTTCACTGTAACTTTGAAATCACCTTGATTAACTACTGTTCACTTTAATATTATGAAGTCAATCGTCTTGAGAAGATTAGCAGTATAGCGGTCAATTCAATCAAAGTTTCTCTGGTGATTCATAGATATTCTTCCTTCTAGAATGTAAACATAGTGCTTCATAGACGTTACACACTATACAGAAGTTTTAGGAGCGTTACGCTTCAGGGACGTTGAAAGTAATAATGGTTGATCTTTATACAGGTTCCATTGAAGTTGTACTTCGAAGAAATAACTTTCCTTGAGGTTTCATCGGCGTAATCTTCATATAGGCTTCATACAAGTAACCTTCATTTAGGGGACTTTCATGCTGGAACACATTCCAATACTAGAAAAGTGGGTCGAGTTCTTCAAAAAATTGGCTCTGATCCCACAAAACTTCGAAGCAAGTTTCAAAGATGTTCCTTTCTGAAGCAACTTCTTGCACACACTGACAATGGCCACAGTACGGAGGCGGGGTTTAACTGGTCTTGTGAACTCGAGATGTTACTAAATCTTAAATTTCACGTAATTTTAGTGACTCTAGTGCAGTGGTTCTCAACCGGTAGGGAATTCCCCCCCCCCCCCAGGGGGGAATTTTAGGGTTTCCGGGGGGGGGGGGGGAATTAAGATTATTTCTAGATCGCGTTAATACAAGAACCTATTACTTGATATTGCTTTTCCCTTCATACTGTACGGTTCTGTACGTCTGACCCTTCTAAAATTCATTTTATAAAGTAAGTAGACCCACAAATCATGTTTTATGTGGACGTCTAGAATTGTTTTAGTATGTGCTATTAAAGTTAGCTTCCATTATTACATATACTATGTAGGGGCGGGGCGTCGGTGGGCCAGTCATTGAAATATATATATATATATATATATATATATATATATATATATATATATATATATATATATATATATATATATATATATATATCGAAGTACTAATGAGAGAGATCTAAGAGAAGCTAGGAATCACATTCAGAGATTATAATATAAACAATATATACTATGCAGATGACACAGTATTGATGGCGGATAATGCAAAAGATCTACAACAATTGTTGGACATTGCAGTAATAGACAGTGCAAGGAAAGGACTCTCCTTGAATATCAAGTAAACAGTAACAATGGTGATTTAAAAACAAACAGTAGACACCCAAATGTGAAACAGAAATAGAAGGGAAAATTATTCACCAAGTGGATAGTTTTAAATATCTAGGGACATTTATAACATCAGATGGAAGATGCACAACAAAGATTAAGAGCAGAATAGAGCAAGCAAAAGCTTCATTTCAGAAAATGAAGAGTATCTTATGCAATAAGACGCTATCATTGAATGTCAGGAAGAGTGTGCTGAAGTGAAATATAGAACCTGTTTTGCTGTATTGCAGTGAATCTTGGAATGTAAATGAACAAATTAGGAAGAGATTAAAAGCAACAGAGATATGATTCCTGAGACAAATGTTGCGAATTCCTTGGACTGCCAAAGTAACTAACAACTGCCTGAAAGAAGCTAATGAAATTAGAACATTATATAAAATGATAAGAAAGAGGCAAACATTTGTTTTTGTCATGTGATGAGAAGAGAGGTATTTGAGAACATCGTGACAACTGGAAAGAACGAGGGGAAGAGAGGCAGAGGCCGACCAAGAGAAATGACGCTGGATGGATTGAGACGGTGGCATGGAGGAATATCAACAGCGAAGTTGATCCTGACAACCAAAGACCGAGATCTGTGGAGAGTCATGAACACCTACGCCAGCCGGCATGGCACTTGATAATTAGATATATAGATAGATAGATAGATAGATAGATAGATAGATAGATAGATAGATAGATGTGTGTGTGTGGGTGTGGGTGTGAGTGTGTGTCTGCGTGTTTGTGTGTATGTGTGTGTATATCGATGTATGGTGTTAAGAAAACTAACAAACAACAATAAAGTAAGCACGTCTAACTTCTGACAGTAAACCAACATTGTAATCACTGCTGAAGTAAACAGTATTATACGACGTTTAATTCTCAGACCACAGGGAACGCTTTGAAGTGGTTCACCGTGTGTTAAAATAATGTCACTTCAAACGGTTTACAATAGCTTACGGCTTTGTTCACAACAAATACTTTCCCCCAGACGATGACGTTATCGAGTCAGTTATAATATATACTTTGTGTTTCTTCTTGTCTCTGGGAATGTAATCGTCGTGTCTGCACGAAGAGTCAATTACTTTTCTTTTCAATCGCAGTTGAGGCTGCTTCAGATCACGATAATTTCTTTCTTTTTGTAAAGTTCTAAGATTAAACAAATATATCTGTCTACTGAGGTGAGGAAAGGAATTCTTAAGAGCTATGTCGTGCCAATCCTGATCTAAGGAAGCGAGTCGTGGGCAATTAGTAGACAAGAGAGGAATTATGTGGACTCTGTGGTGATTTTGTTGTATAGAAGAATGATGATAACACAATGGACAGATAGAAAGTCCAAAGAAGACATCTTGACAAAAGTTTACGAAGTTGAGTCAAGAGCTGACATCATTGAACTCGGCGCATTCCCATAAGTGATTGATTGATTGATTGATTGATTGATTTAGGAACCGACATCACAGCATTCAGGGCATTCCCATAAGCGCTCCGTCCCCATCCTCAGAAGCCAGCGAAGAGTTCCAACCCCAATAGTACCAGTAGCAATCTGATTATATATGCGTCTCGCCTTTCCTCTAAGCGTCGAGCATCGGCCAGATCACCTCGTCACTCTACGCTGCCGGATTCTTGCCAGACCATGGTGATCCATTTGCTCCTCCGAGGTGTACACGTGCTCTCACAAGGCCGCAACCACGTATACCTTATCATGCATCAATATTCCACCAAGTTCTGCAGAGCCAGCCAATCTGTCTGCCTGTTCATTCCCCAGCACACCAGCATGCCCCAGAGAAATATCCCATAAGTGTTCAAGCCTCATTTTCAACAGCCATCGTAGAGTTCAAACACTAAAGGTGCCCGTTACATTCTGATTATATGTCCGTATTGTTTTATCTCTGAGTGACGACTGTCGACCAGATCCCCTGACCACCCCTTGCTGCTGCATTCTCTCTAGACCATGATACTCTATCTGTTCTTCTGCAACAATCACACTCTCCCAGAGGGCTTTCACCATATCTGCCTTGTCATGCATAAAATCACACCTTAATGAAGCGGCACCAGTCAATATGTCTGCCTGATCATTTCCAACAAAAACAGTCTGTCTTGAAGAAAAGATTCAGCGAATGCTCATAACCCGCGACATTTGAATCGAAGCAAGCCATTCTGCACAAAGCATAACATCTTCACCTTTGCCAGCATGCTTTGTGAATCAGTTAAATCACAACATTAAGATTATACCGCCTCTACCTGCTTCTAAGGTGTGCCACATATATTGACAGACATATTATCACACACACACACACACACACACATACACCCACACACACACACACACACACACACACACATGCATCTCATTAGAACGCAACACTATCAGATACCATCACTGGTGCTACATCAAAGAAGTTCTGCTACGACAGCAAGAAAACGCTCGAGAAGAAAATAGATAGTTTATATGGAAGACAGTGTGCAATCAAACGCAATGAAATAATACATCGGGTCCTGGAACGCCAACTTCCTCCCCACGTCTCTTGTCGGGTGAAAGTGGAAGATGATGATGATGATGACTTCTGTTAGTAAAATTGTTCATACAATAAGGGGTCCTTCATTTGTTACATGAAAGGACACAATCTATGAAGAGGGAGAAATAAGTTTCAGCGATTAAGAGATGAAAGAATGATACTGGCGCTGTGTATGAGACATATTGAGGAAATCTATAGTATGTCCACATTTGTTTGCCTTCATTCACGATTAATTATTTTGAAAACTGTCTGTTGCATCGTTATGAAATTTTTCCAGCCGTCTTATATTTACCCCCACCCAAGGAATATGTCTTTGATAGGTCCAAAAACAACTTAAATCATTGAAAGCGGCGACATTCCTTTGATGTTTTGCTTAACAACTAGTGATTTCTCGCTAAAAAAGTTATGTTTACGGTAATGGGGACCTGCAAATTCAGATGACAAACAAAGGCGTATCCGGATTCGTATGGGAGTGGGTGCAATGAAAGAAGTAGCTTACAATCGACAGGGTCGGCTGCATTGCACCGGGTTTTTATCCCATATGGCTCAGTTTCTTTCCGCAGCGCGGAAAGCGTCGCACAAAGCACGAACTCCGTAGCTCCAGCGACGACCCTCGGGAGTGTCCGAAAAAAAATGCACTCTTGAAATGAAGGACGCGGCCCGGAATCGAACATACAACCTTCAATCCATCCTTTCTCCAATAGTCCTCTTCCTCTTTCAACACATGGTCCTGACGTTTTTTCCAGTAACTTTTATCAATATTTAATAGCGCGGACAGACAGACAGACAGACAGACAGACAGACAGACAGACAGACAGACAGACAGACAGACAGTAAGGTAGGTAGGTAGGTAGGTAGGTAGGCAGAAAGGTAGGTGGGTGGGTGGGTGGATGGCTGGCTGGCTGGCTGGCTGGCTGGCTGCTGACTGGGTGGGTGGGTCGGTCGGTCGGTCGGCCGGCAGGCAGGCAGGCAGGCAGGTAGGCAGATAGATAGATAGATAGATAGATAGATAGATAGATAGATAGATAGATAGATAGATAGATAGATAGATAGATAGATATCGGTCGGCCGGCTGCAGGCAGGCAGGCAGGCAAGTAGGCAGATAGATAGATAGATAGATAGATAGATAGATAGATAGATCGATAGATAGATAGATAGATAGATAGATAGATAGATAGATCGATAGATAGATAGATAGATAGATAGATAGATAGATTAGATAAATAGATAGATAGATAGATAGATAGATAGATAGATAGATAGATAGATAAATAGATAAGCAGGCAGGCAGGCAGGCGGGCGGGCAGGCAGGCAGGCAGGTAGGCAGATAAATAGATAGACAGACAGACAGATAGTCAGATAGATAGATAGATAGATAGATAGATAGATAGATAGATAGATAGATATATAAGCAGGCAGGCAGGCAGGCGGGCGGGCAGGCAGGCAGGCAGGCAGGCAGGTAGGCAGATAGATAGATAGACAGAGAGACAGATAGTCAGATAGATAGATAGATAGATAGATAGATAGATAGATATATAAGCAGGCAGGCAGGCAGGCGGGCGGGCAGGCAGGCAGGCAGGCAGGCAGGTAGGCAGATAGATAGATAGATACATACATAGATAGATAAATAAATAAATAGATAGATAGATAGATAGATAGATAGATAGATAGATACATAGATAGATAAATAGATAGATAGATAGATAGATAGATAGATAGATAAATAGATAAGCAGGCAGGCAGGCAGGCGGGCGGGCAGGCAGACAGGCAGGTAGGCAGATAAATAGATAGACAGACAGACAGATAGTCAGATAGATAGATAGATAGATAGATAGATAGATAGATAGATAGATAGATAGATAGATATATAAGCAGGCAGGCAGGCAGGCGGGCGGGCAGGCAGGCAGGCAGGCAGGTAGGCAGATAGATAGATAGACAGAGAGACAGATAGTCAGATAGATAGATAGATAGATAGATAGATAGATAGATAGATAGATAGATAGATAGACAGATAGATAGATATCGGTCGGCCGGCTGGCCGGCAGGCAGGCAGGCAGGCAGATAGATAGATAGATAGATAGATAGATAGATAAATAGATAGATAGATAGATAAGCAGGCAGGCAGGCAGGCATGCAGACAGGCAGGCAGGCAGGCGGGCGGGCAGGCAGGCAGGTAGGCAGATAGATAGATAGATAGATAGATAGATATATAGATAGATAGATAGATAGAAAAGCAGGCAGGCAGGCAGGCGGGCGGGCGGGCGGGCAGGCAGGCAGGCAGGTAGGCAGATAGATAGATAGATAGATAGATAGATAGATAGATAGATAGATGGATAGATAATCAGATAGATAGATAGATATCGGTCGGCCGGCCGGCAGGCAGGCAGGTAGGCAGATAGATAGATAGATAGATAGATAGATAGATAGATAGATAGATAGATAGATAGATAGATAGATAGATAGATAAGCAGGCAGGCAGGCAGACAGGCAGGCAGGCAGGCGGGTGGGCAGGCAGGCAGGTAGGCAGATAGATAGATAGATAGATAGATAGATAGATAGATAGATAGATAGATTAGATTAGATAGATAGATAGATAGATAGATAGATAGATAGATAAGCAGGCAGGCAGGCAGGCGGCCGGGCGGGCAGGCAGGCAGGCAGGTAGGCAGATAGATAGATAGATAGATAGATAGATAGATAGATAGATAGATAGATAGATAGATAAGCAGGCAGGCGGGCGGGCGGACGGACGGACGGACGGGCGGGAGGGCAGGCAGACAGACAGACAGACAGGCAGACAGACAGACAGACAGAAGACAGACAGACAGACAGACAGATAGATAGATAGATAGATAGATAGATAGATAGATAGATAGATAAGCAGGCAGGCAGGCATGCAGACAGGCAGGCAGGCGGGCGGGCAGGCTGGCAGGTAGGCAGATAGATAGATAGATAGATAGATAGATAGATAGATAGATAGATAAGCAGGCAGGCAGGCGGGAGGGCGGGCAGGCAGGCAGGCAGATAGATAGATAGACAGACAGACAGATAGTCAGATAGATAGATAGACAGATAGATAGATATCGGTCGGCCGGCTGGCCGGCCGGCAGGCAGGCAGGCAGGCAGATAGATAGATAGATAGATAGATAGATAAATAGATAGATAGATAGATAGATAAGCAGGCAGGCAGGCAGGCAGGCATGCAGACAGGCAGGCAGGCGGGCGGGCAGGCAGGCAGGTAGGCAGATAGATAGATAGATAGATAGATAGATAGATAGATAGATAGATAGATAGATTAGATTAGATAGATAGATAGATAGATAGATAGATAGATAGATAGATAGATAGATAAGCAGGCAGGCAGGCAGGCGGCCGGGCGGGCAGGCAGGCAGGCAGGTAGGCAGATAGATAGATAGATAGATAGATAGATAGATAAGCAGGCAGGAGGGCGGGCGGACGGACGGACGGACGGACGGACGGGCGGGCGGGAGGGCAGGCAGGCAGACAGACAGACAGACAGGCAGACAGACAGACAGACAGACAGAAGACAGACAGACAGATAGATAGATAGATAGATAGATAGATAGATAAGCAGGCAGGCAGGCATGCAGACAGGCAGGCAGGCGGGCAGGCAGGCAGGCAGGTAGGCAGATAGATAGATAGATAGATAGATAGATAGATAAGCAGGCAGGCAGGCGGGAGGGCGGGCAGGCAGGCAGGCAGGTGGGCAGATAGATAGATAGACAGACAGACAGATAGTCAGATAGATAGATAGATAGATAGATAGATAGATAGATAGATAGATAGATAGATAGATAGATAAGCAGGCAGGCAGGCAGGCATGCAGACAGGCAGGCAGGCAGGCGGGCGGGCAGGCAGGCAGGCAGGCAGGCAGATAGATAGATAGATAGATAGATAGATAGATAGATAGATAGATAGATAGATAGATAAGCAGGCAGGCAGGCAGGCAGGCAGGCATGCAGACAGGCAGGCAGGCGGGTGGGCAGGCAGGCAGGTTGGCAGATAGATAGATAGATAGATAGATAGATAGATAGATAGATAGATAGATAGATATATATATATAGATAGATAGATAGATAGATAGATAGATAGATAGATAGATATATAAGCAGGCAGGCAGGCAGGCGGGCGGGCAGGCAGGCAGGCAGGCAGGCAGGTAGGCAGATAGATAGATAGACAGAGAGACAGATAGTCAGATAGATAGATAGATAGATAGATAGATAGATAGATAGATAGATAGATAGATAGATAGATAGACAGATAGATAGATATCGGTCGGCCGGCTGGCCGGCAGGCAGGCAGGCAGGCAGATAGATAGATAGATAGATAGATAGATAGATAAATAGATAGATAGATAGATAAGCAGGCAGGCAGGCAGGCATGCAGACAGGCAGGCAGGCAGGCGGGCGGGCAGGCAGGCAGGTAGGCAGATAGATAGATAGATAAGATAGATAGATATATAGATAGATAGATAGATAGAAAAGCAGACAGGCAGGCAGGCGGGCGGGCGGGCGGGCAGGCAGGCAGGCAGGTAGGCAGATAGATAGA